>JAVJIX010000002.1:9187500-9635000 GCA_036785185.1 Paratrypauchen microcephalus | reverse complement strand
CTTAGAGGGAACCACTGTCTTAACTGGCCCCGCCCCTTGTTATAGCCACACCAATTACGGGCTGAAAGTTGCTTAGTACAAAATGTATGGTGTGGCGTTTGCACAATGAGATAAAGTAAGCGGTAATGATCCTCACAAGGGTGATAATGAGACTTAATGGGAGTTAATGGGGTTACTTTGATCGGGAAAAGCAAGCGGCCTTGGGGTTAATATGGCTAACAGAACACATGGAGAGGGAGGGGGAGGAGGGGGGACACCAGCAGCAGTGTAAAATCATCATCACATACACTGGAGGTTATTAAACTATTCAGATAGAAATGTGCATAGAAAGTGCTGAAATAGTACTTTTACTTCTCCTTGAGTAAAGGTTTTGGGTAATCTCACAGTGAGTAAGTCTAAAAGTGATAAAAGCTTCATGTTGACAATATAAATTATTTGAACATTTGTTTTTCTTGTACTGCTTCTGGAGCCAGACCTGGGGTGGGCACTCGACAGCAAGCGCCAGATGGCCGGACCTCATGGGGGACCTATGGGGTCTGGCCGGACATAGCCCGAACAAGTGATGTGGGGCCGTCCTCCCATGGACCCCCCACCCGTAGGAGGATCCATAAGGTGCTGGTGCAAAGCGATCTGGGTGGCAGTCAAAGTCAGGGGCCTCGGCGACCAGATCTTCGCACATTGAAACTGGCCCTGGGGAGCACGAAATGTCTCCTCACTGGGGGGAAATTAGCCTGAGGTTGTGTGGAAGGTGGAGCGGCCTCACCTCCATGCACAGCTTGTACATAGTACCCAGCCTTCTTGGAGTCCCTGGGAAGGATACTAGACTCCAAAGCTGGATGATTTCAATGCCCATGTGGGCAATGACAGTGACACCTGGAGAGGGGTGATCGGGAGGAACAGCCTCCCTGATCTCAACCCGAGCAGTGTTCTGTTATTGGACTTCTGTGCTAGTCACAGCTTGTCCATAACGAACACCATGTTCAAGGACAAGGGTGTTCATCAGTGTATGTAGCACCAGACCACCCTGGACACTCAGGTGAAGAGAGTGGCAGTGCTGTCCACCGATCACCATCTGGTGATGAGTTGGGTCCACTGGCAGAGGCCAGCCAGAAACCAGAAACCCCTGGCAGACCCAAGCGGATAGTGAGGGTCTGTTTGGAATGTCTGGCAGAGCTCTCTGTCAGGGGGATGCTCTTGGTTTCTATTGTAGATGCAGCCACTCGTAGCTGTGGTCGTAAGGTCTGTGGTGTCTGTCATGGTGGTAATAAGATAAGATAACACTTTATTGATCTCATACAGGAGAAATTCACTAACCCCCGAACTACCAGAAGTAAGGGATGTCATCAGGCTGAAGAAGGCGTCCTATTAGGCCTTGTTGGCTCGTGGGTCTCTTAAGGCGGCTGACAGATACGATACTGGTAGGCCAAGCGAGCTGTAGCCCGTGTGGTCGCAGAGGCAAAAACTCGCTAGGAGGAGTTCGGGGAGACCATGGAGGAGGACTATCAGTTGGCCTCAAAGTAATTCTGGCAAGACATTTGACGCTTCAGGAGGGGGAAGCAGTGCTTCACCAACACTGTTTACAGTGCGGATGGAGAGCTGTTGACCTCAACTGGGGATGTTGTCGGATGGTGGAAGGAATAACTTGAGGATCTCCTCAATCCCACCATCACTTTTTTTGCATTGCTAGGAGTAAGTCAGACCTGTTCCTGGTGCATGTTGGACTCTGCCAGGACTGCCCTTTGTCACCGGGTCTGTTCATTGTATTTATGATCACTCCTTGGGAGTCCTTGTTCTGGACATGTCCCACCAGAAGGAGGCCCCGAGGAAGACCGAGGATACTATGGAGGGACTCTGTGTCTTGGTTGGCCTGGGAACGCCTCAGGGTTTCCCCTGAGGAACTGGAGGAAGTGTTGGGGGTGAAGAAAGTCTGGGAGTCCCTGCTTAGACTGCTGCCCCCATGACCCGGCCCCGGGTAAGCAGAAGAAGATGGATGGATGGATGGATGGATGGTGTCTATCCCTTGAAAATACCAGATTTTGTGCATTATTTTACATTTTGTCCTTCAGATTACATTAACTTAAAATTGTAAATCAGATTTTATGTCCTGCCAGTTATTCTTTAAGTTACTTTTATTACCGTATTTTCACGGCCATAAGGCGCACTGTGTTATAGGGCGCAGCTTCAGTTACGGGTGTCTTTTTGGTATTTAACACATACCAGGTCTGGACCACCGGGCCATAGGGCGCGGGTGGTCCAGACCTGGTTTAGACCTGATTTAGTCCTGGTTCAGAGCGCACGTGCACTTCATTGCGTGCGCTGACGGCTCGTGCTCTTCTTATGCGCTGATGCTGTATTGAAGTTCAGAATGTGTTTAGTTGGTGGATTTAACCACATAAACTTTCCACACGAACAAAATCATATGTGTGTTATTAATAGGCCTAAGAAAATAGTGCGATTTGAATTGTGTTTTATTAAAAAAGGCAGCGGGAGCAAATGAGTTCGGTTGTGCTTTATTTGAGTGCGTAACAAGTACCGTATTTAGCATAGTGCTCACATTATTTTTTACAATCATTCTATCAATTTAATTAATCATCAAATCCATCAAAGTCCTCATCTTCTGTATCTGAGAAGAACAACTGGGCTAGAGGACAGTCAAACACGCCAGGTTCTCTCTCGTCACAGTCAGAGTCTGTCTCGTTGCCGTCCGTCTCCTCGTGAATGATGCCGGCTTTTGCAAAAGCCCGAACAACAGTACAAGTAGACACATTAGCCCAAGCATCTACAATCCATTCACAGATTGTGGCGTAACTCGCCCGGCGTTGCCTCCCAGTCTTCGTAAAGGTGTGTTCGCCATCTGTCATCCATCGCTCCCACGCCGTTCGCAGCCTTGCTTTGAACGCCCTGTTCACGCCAATGTCCAGCGGTTGGAGTTCCTTTGTCAAGCCTCCCGGAATGACAGCGAGCTCAGAGTTCATTTGCTTCACCTGTGTTTTCACACCGTCCGTGAGATGAGCGCGCATGGAGTCACAGATCAACAGGGACGGTGACGTGTGGAAAAAACCGCCTGGTCTCTTCACATACACCTCATTCAGCCACTCTTTCATTTTGTCCTCATCCATCCAGCCCTTTTCGTTAGCCTTAACGATGACTCCAGCTGGAAATTTCTCTTTAGGCAGTCTTCCTCTTAAAAATCACTTCGCTCACGTCCGCACGTTCACGCCACGCCCCTTGTCTTCTACTACGTCCGCGTCTCACAACAACACAAAAGGCGCACCGCACCATAGGGCGCAGCATACATTTTCGAGAAAATTTAAGACTTTTAGGTGCGCCTTATGGCCGTGAAAATACGGTATTTGAGTAATTTCTTGGATTTCACTTTGTACTTCTACTAATGATCTCTGAGAGGGAGACAAGAAACATAATTAAAACATAATACATGTAATATATGTAGAGATGCTCATTTCAGAAAAAAATGCAGTGGTCTCTTTTTTATTTTTCCAGAGCTGTATATGCAGCGCATCAGCTCCATGCACTTCCTGTACCTATGTATGACTCTATGGTAAAAAAAAAAAAAAATCATTTAAAAAAGTTAGTAATAAGTTGATTTTGCATAATATGTTTTCTTTAAAATAAATAATAAGAAATAATAAGAATTCAGTATATTGACCAGGCTGACACTGTACCGCCAAATCACCATCGCTATAACATTGTTACTACTGAGCATCAGAAGTACACGTATGCCCACAGTGGAGCGGCCTCAGCTGGGTGTTAGCAGGGGGCGACTGTCAGCCTTGTACATGCTGTGTATGTCACTCAGAATGTGCTTTCAAGTCCTGTGCTCTTAGTAACAGTTAATGAGATCAGGCCACGCTTTACCTGCGAGGGGGCCTTTGATGAAAAATGTTCAGAAAGCCAAAAGGGAGGGAGGGATGGAGAGGGATTCTGTATTGAGAATGAGAAGGGAGTGCCCGTGTGTGTGACAGTGTACAAGTATGGAAGCAGTGAGGGAGGGCGCTGGGGTTGTGATGTATGGAGTGGTGGGAAATATACAGGATATATGAGTGAAAAGATAGAGCGAGTGGGTGACAGGGAGCAGAGAAGAAGACATTCATTTTTAATCAGAAAAGTACAAGAGGCAGATAGATGAGGCCAATTCTCCAGCAGTCACCCACATTGCAGTCCCCGGCAACGCTTAAAACAAACAACTTCAAACAAGGTACGCCAGCTTGTCTATCTTTTTGAAGCAATAGAAAGAAAGTATTTGAGCGTATTCTTTCATCCTAATCGGACTGAAATCCTGCACTTTAAAGCTGTAAGAATTTAATTACTTCATAAAAGCAGAAAGTGACGTTCATAAACACCTCTGTCAGTATTACAGTGTGGCTCTGTGGTTTTAAAATGGTGGGTGCGTCAGCTCACTCACTGTAAAGTACAAACAATTAAAATGCATCATCTATTTCACTAAAATGTATAATTATAATTTTGTTGAAGATTTTGTAAAAAAAAAAAAAAACAGGTGATAGACAGGTGATATGAGTTTACAGGTATATTTACCATATTGTAAACAAGAGCCAAAGTTAATCTAACAGTCACTATTTGACAACTATAAATACAAGACCACAACACCTTCATTTTGTTAAATAATTGTTTAAATGAAATAATTGTCAGAAAATGCTTTATGTGAGTAAATTTCACCTGACTTATACACTATATTATATTGTCAAAAATATTCGCTCACCTGCCTTGAATCTTATATGAACTTAAGTGACACTCCATTCTTAATCCACAGGGTTTAATATGACGTCAGTCCACCCTTTGCAGCTATAACAGCTTCAACTCTTCTGGGAAGGCTGTCCACAAGGTTTAGGAGTGTGTTTATGGGAATTTTTGACCACTCATCCAGAAGAGCATTTGTGAGGTCACACATTGATGTTGGACGAGAAAGCCTGGCTCTCAGTCTCCGCTCTAATTCATCCCAAAGGTGTTTTATCAGGTTGAGGTCAGGACTCTGTGCAGGCCAGCGAAGTTCATTCATGTCTTTATGGACCATAATCCTTCCCTGGTTTACACCTGACCATATCACAAGTGAGATATGGTCTGGAAGCCACCTTCGAAATATCTCGTACCGGAGGTGTGGTTTACGATTGCCAACGGCCGTTTACAGATCAGAACGAACAAAAGCAGTCTGGGATTTCCCAGGTTACCATAATCCCCTCTCCACCAAACTTTACACTTGGCACAATGCAGTCAGACAAGTACCCATCTCCTGACAACCGCCAAACCCAGGCTTGTTCATCAGATTGCCACAATTCGCCACTCCAGAGAATGTGTCTCCACTGCTCTAGAGTCCAGTGGCGGCAATTTACACCACTACATCCAACACTTTGCATTGCACTTGGTGATGTATGTCTTGGATGCAGTTGCTCGGCCATGGAAGCACCTTCCAAAAAGCTCTCTACACACTAATCTGAAGCCTGCATGAAGTTTGGAGGTCTGTTGCGATTGACACTGCATAAAGTTGGCGACCTCTGCGCACTATGCGTCTCAGCATCCACTGACCCCACCCCATCAGTCGCCTGTCACTTCATGGCTTAGTTGCTGTCGTTCCCAATCGCTACTTTGTTATAATACCACTGACAGTTGACTGTGGAATATTTAGGAGCGAGGAAATTTCACAACTGGACTTACACAGGTGGCATCCTATCACCGTACCATGCTGGAATTCACTGAGCTCCTGAGAGCAATCCATTCTTTCACAAATGTTTGTAGAAACAGTCTGCAGGACTAGGAGCTTGATTTTATTCACCTGTGGCCATGGAAGTGGAAGTGCCATTATTTGGATGGGTGAGTGAATACATTTGGGTGATGCGTGAGTGAATACTTTTGGCAATTTATACTGCCTGACAAAAGTATTAGGACGATTGTGTATTTCTGAACTTTCATAAATAATGATAACAAGACGTATTGGTAATGAAAACAAATCAATTTATTGATATATTAAAGGAAATTTCATCATGTGTAAAGGCATATTATTGCAAAAATGGGAACTCATCGCAGTGTAGGTCTAACTCAGGTCTAAACCAGGACTAGACTAGGACTATCGTCCTAATACTTTTGTCAGGCAGTGTAGTGCTTGAGGATCGAATTGTGTTCTCTGTGTCATTCTGAACTCATTGTTGTTCATGATTGAATTCATGATAAAGTGATACATTAGCTTATGTACCATGATTATAAATGTTACCTCTATAAATATGTTTGAGAACTTTTGGAATGCTGCTTCTGTAACTTTTTACTTTTTTGGAACTTTTTCTTCACAAACTTACACTTCACTCTGTGAAAACTATAATCAATACTGTATACTGCACATGAATAATAATTATAAAATCAATATTTATGTTTAATGTTTAAATTTTCAGGCACTTTAGGCATTAAAAACTTTGTACAATAGTGTATTATACTAAGTTAGACAGTATCACTTTTTAAGACATCAGCCTCAGAGTAGCATTTGGGTCTAATGACTTTTCCTCTGGTTCAACCATCTGTTATGCTTCAAATAAATACTGATATATTATACAATAGACTTTGTACTGGACGAAAATGATGGGTGCTGGTAAACCCAACATATACTGTAAAAAAGGAAAGGAAGACAAGACAGATTAGGTTTTTCACGTGCAAGCGGAGAACGATCAGAGAGAAAAGCCCAGATAACAAATGCTCTGGCACAGTCTGCTCTGAGCGGTCTAGTTCTCTGCCGTTCTCCGTGCGTTTTTATTCATTTTCCACACCCTAGTTACAACCCGCTGCCCTGCCCTAAAAGGGGTGGGGGGAGACACGCAGGACAGCGATAAAACATAATCATCAAAACAAAAACACTTGTAAGATAATTCCAGATATGGCATCTATCAGCTGTGACAATGTCACTGTGACTTAGATAGTGAATGCAGGAGCCGAGCTGTCTGCTCACTTCTGCCCTCAGATATCTGACATTTCTGCAACTCAAAAACATATGATTACAAGTCATGTACACATTTAAAACTTCATTTGTAAAGAATAAAGAATCACAAAAGTTGATAATATATACAATTATTCCATCAGTTCATGTAACAAAGAGCTTTGTGTGGTTCCAGAAGGGGTGGACAGCTTCTCTACTCTGTGCTCCAATTTTCAGACATTTTCAGATTTTTTTTCCTTTCAAAGTCAGAAATACATTTAGTTTGATTTAATATCACCATAAAACAGGAGAACTTTAACTTGGCTGGAGGGGGTGACACTGCGTCAGGTCAAATTTTCTAGGTCTAATTTGTAATCTGCTTTGAGTGTTATTGGGTCCAAATTGGAAGTATTATGGGAGTATTATTGCAATACTCATGCTGTATTTTGCCAACTTTTGTTAATCGACCCACTTCGCAAAAAATACACATTTCTTCAATCGTATAACGTAGCAACTGTTACATTAGTGACATCGTACAAGTCGCATTTTGGAGCCAGTTCGGTTTAAAAAGACACTTGGTCATTAACCTAAAGGTTGATAGTTAGATCTTCACTACTGGTGTTACTTATTTTGTGTCCTTGGGGAAAACACTTGTCTGTTTGAGTTTGAGAGACAGTGTAAAGCTCCTAAATTATTCAAAATCGACTCTTGTGAGCTTTAAGCCATGTTATAATGTTCTTACTATCGCTGTCAGTTTAACACGTTCATTAGATTCATTAATTACACTGCAAATTAACGTGTTATAAAAATTAACACAATTAATAATGAGTGGCAATTCAATGCGCATGCATTTTAAATTTGGCGTGCTTTGAGCAAATCGCTGCCAGCGCCTTTGAACGGCAAGTTTATTTATAAAAAGAACGAAGAGGGGACTATCAACAAAAAATAATTTTCCGATCACCAAAGATGCTCCCGCCTGACAGATCATTTGAACGCCAAACACGTCCGGACAAGTTCCATTGTTACCAGTGCAAGTGTGAGCGCACTTCAACAAACCAACAAACCACCAAACCACCAAACCACCAAACCACCAAACCACCAAACCACCAAATCAACAAACCAACAAACCAACAAACCACAAAACCACGCTCGCAGAATTTGGGAAACGAATGAGCAAAGCGACCACAGAAAAACTGACAAACTCAATCACAAAGTGGGTTGCCTCTCTCTCTCTCTCTCTCTCTCTCTCTCTCTGTCTGTCTCTCCCTCTCTCTCTCTCTCTCTCTCTCTCTCTCTCTCTTTCTCTCTCTCTCACGAGATTAAAATGTGATTATTTGATTGATTAATTAATTACAAATCCTGTAAAATCCTTAATTAGATTAATTTTTTTTAATCGCCTGACAGCACTAGTGGTTATCTCATCAAAAACGTACCTCGAGTTGTGTTTTGTTTCATTTTATATCTGATGGAGATGTGGCAACTATTCTGCACCTTTGGCCTGTCTAATACCACAAAGCATACAAACAAATATATACAGTGCCCTGCCCATGGATACAACAACAGTATAAGTAGCAAGGATTGTACTACCAACTGTCTATAGACAAACTACCCATACATACAGTATGGGGGCAGTTAAAATGTCTTTAAACTTGAATCCTGTTTTTATTTATTTGTAATGATAAATCAAATATCTGATCTGATGACTGCAGCTTCCATTTTGGTCAAAACCCAGGAGATGTTTTCCTCATATTTTATTTTCAAACACGCAACCAAATTTGTCCCGCCTGTTATGGAAATCAAACTCAATCTGCCGCGTCCTCACAGTTTGTCAGCAAAAGGAGCATGTCAAATAATTACCCACAGGTATTGCATCTTTTACACTGCACGCTCGGCAGGATCTAATAACAACTTAACTGACCAGGGCCAGTGGGAATCCAGTTTACAGCAGACTGGAGCGGAAACCTCTTTTTTCATACATGTGCTATCACTTTTTAAAAATGAAGCTTTCTCCAATAGTGAGTAGTCAAACACAGTGAAAAGAAGAGAAGTCCAGCTTTTAAAAAAATAATTGTTTCATATATTTCTCTTCATAACTTCATGGATAATATGGTTAAAATGGACTTAAGTAAGAACAATGGGGACAGTTAAAGGTGCATTGTGTAATTTTTCTGGCAGAGGGTCCGTCAAATGCTTTTCGATGTTTCACAGTATAGTATTAAACCGTCCATCTTCATGGATACCAAACCAGACCAAGTTAAAGGTCAGATCTGTGGAGAGATGACCTAGCTCAGTCAGAATGCATGTTTTCTAGGTATGTTTGAGCTATAAATCACCTATAATTGAACACATTTTGTTTAATGTCATATTATGAAACATTAATGGCAAAGCAACTACATATTTTCTGATCTAGAAGATGTTGTTTCCTCATCACAAACATACCTGGTCTTGTGTTTTGTTTCATTCACACATGTTTAACCCTAGAGCACTATCACCGGGTTATTTTCACCTGAGCAAAAGTATTTACATGATTTTCAATATGTTGCATTTTTCTGAGTGTTCTGGGTCCCTAGGGAGCTTCACCATTGTTTTTGACATCTTTGAAGGTGTACCTACACCTTCCCTACCCCAAAGCCCACTTTTTCCTACAGGCTTTCAGGTGATTTTCACCCAGCAATAGTGAAAGAGGAATGTTAGAATGTAAAGAATTTAATGTAAGAGGATGTAAAAAATAGGTAAGTAAGAGTGGTCCTGGAATGTGTATCTATCCTTATTTAGTGCAGTGGCTATGAATAAATATCACAAAGTGGTGATTTCAAAGGGAATTCTTATGGTGAAAACAATATTTTAGTCAACTGGTTATTTTTACCCACTGAAAAAATATAATTTTTGTTCCTCTCTCCTGCAACTGTTCGTGTGTCAAGGAGTCTGTGCTTCACCAGGGAAGTCTCACATGTCCCAGGAATGGGTGGACCAAAGACCAAGTTTCCAGTATTATTTTTTTATTTTTTTATTTTTATTTTTTTGGAATTTTTTGTTCTCAAATTCCTAATTTTTCAGTAATTTTGGAGCATGTTTTTAGGTTCTTCCTATGTTTTTTTTCCATTTTGTTACACATACCACAGTTGAAAATAAAAGAAAACCACTCTAATTTATCATGTGTTGTCATGTATTGATCTATTTTTCATGACAAGTATTTTGCTGGGTATATTATATCGGGCAAAAATTCCCCGGCAAAAATGATGGTGTTACTTTTTATAGTGAAAGTGTTCTAGGGTTAACACACACACACCCTGCATTGTTAGGCCAAGTTCTTCTCTGAAACAGAAAACACGCTGTTCCATCTCGTGAGGTCATGTGATAATACAGGAAGTGCTCCAGTAAAACATCGATCAGACAACAGCGTAATATGGGCCGTTTAATGTCAAACCCTGAACGTTATTCTCAAGTAAATGATTGAATTATCCAGTCAAATTGTAACTCATTTCAGCCTCGCTTGGTCCTCTCTAACTCACACACACACACACACACACACATGCACACACACACATGCACACACACACACACACCCGCACACTCACACACACACTTGTATACAGACACAGTGAGCCCTATTTCAGGTTGCTGTCAGCAGGGGACAGAGGCTAGAGGAAACACAGGATGAATTCTCCTCTGCTTCATTCTATCACCGAGCCATGACACCCCTATTTACCTCCCCCATCTATCTCCTCCCTGACTGCCGACCAGATCGTCCCGGCCGGGTGTGTAACCGCTAATGTGCTCCCCACTGGTGTGTGTGTGCGCGCTGGGATAAAGTGTATCGGAGCATCGCCAGTGATGGAGAGAGATAAATTGGAGACTGTATATTGTAGTTTACGGTGTTAGAGCATGCTGAACTGAGCAAAATTCGAGTGTTTTGTTAAGGCGGCTCAAATACACTCTGAGTTTGGCTCGACAGGGCCATACATCGGGGGAGAATGGAGGAATGTGGATACACTGACTGAAGAAAGATAGAAAATCAGGTCAATGCTCATTATTATTTGAACAGTTTGAAATGGAATTAATTGTAGTAGGTTGGGGGTGACAAGCATATATACATCGGTCTGGTTGGTTGTTGCTCCAGGATCGTTCCGGCTCTAACCCGAGGATGTTTATTTAATTATTTATATTTTGTAATCACCACTCAGTCCAAAGTCCATCAAAAATATGAAGTGAAGTACACTGCTGTTGATACTTCACATCCCCTCTGCACTCATCAAAGACTGCCTTCCAATCATCTCTCCTCTAATAACAACAATCATCAACTCCTCACTTACCACTGGTTCTGTCCCGCAGTCTGTCAAGCTGGCTGCCATTACCCCTATCCTTAAAAAAACCCGGTCTTGACCCTGACAACTTTGCAAATTTCCGCCCCATTTCAAACCTTATCTATCATATCTGTCCAAAATCCTGGAACGAGTCATAGCCACTCAACTCAAAGCCCATCTTAAATCCAATAGCCTGTTTGAACCATTCCAGTCTGGTTTCCGTCCACAACACAGTACAGAAACAGCCCTTCTCAAAGTCACCAATGATCGCCTCCTCTCCTCTGACTCCGGCCACTTCAGTATCCTCATCCTCCTGGACCTTACAGCAGCATTTGACACCATCAGCCACTCCATCCCCCTCTCCCGTCTCAAGAACTCTTTCAACATCACCGGCTCAGCACTATCCTGGATCAACTCTTACCTCACTAACCGTCAACAATTCATCCACATCAACAACTGCTCCTCCGCCACTGCTCCCCTATTGCAAGGTGTCCCCCAAGGTTCGGTGCTTGGTCCCCTCCTGTTCATCCTCTACCTCCTCCCCCTTGGAAGCATCATTCGCCGCCACGGCCTCCATTTCCACTGCTACGCCGACGATATTCAACTTTACATAACTACCAAATCCATCAACTCCACAACTCACTCTTCCCTCACCCACTGCCTCTCTGAAATCAAAACATGGATGCAACACAATTTCCTAAAACTAAACTGTGATAAATCCGACTTAATCATTATTGGCCCCAAAAACATCACCAAATCCACTCAAGACTTCAGCCTGACCATAGACAACACAACCCTCACTCCATCCCCACTCATCCGAAACCTTGGCATTCTTTTTGACACCACACTCTCATACCAACAACACATAAACTACATAACCCGGACTGCTTTCTTTCATCTCAAAAACATTGCACGACTCTGCCCATCCCTTTCTTTCTCTGCTGCTGAAACTCTCATTCATGCATTCATTACCTCTCGAATTGACTACTGTAATAGCCTTTTCTATGGTCTACCCTCCAAAACTCTCAATAAACTCCAATACATTCAAAACTCTGCTGCCCGCCTCCTCACCCACACCCGCTCCCGAGACCACATCACTCCTGTCCTCCAAAATCTCCACTGGCTCACCATCCCTCAGCGTATCCAATTCAAAGTCCTCCTCATGACCTACAAAGCCCTCCATAACCTGGCCCCATCATACCTCTCTGACCTCCTGCACCGCCACACCTCATCCCGCTCCTCCGACACCAACCTCCTGTCCCTCCCCTACAGGACCAAGCTCCGAACCTGGGGTGACAGAGCCTTCTCCATTGCTGCCCCCACCCTCTGGAACTCACTCCCACAACCTATCCGTGACTGCTCTGACCTCCCCACCTTCAAAAAACTGCTCAAGACTCACCTTTTTAAAACTGCTTTTAATGTTTCTTAATGTTTTTCCTGATTGTTTATTGTTTTGTTACTTATTTTATTACTGATTTTATCTCTTGTACACCGTCTTTGAGTGTCTTGAAAAGCGCTTTGTAAATAAAATGTATTATTATTTATTATTATTATTATTATTATTATAATAGTTTGTGGTGGCATCACGCTAGGGGTGTTGGACGTGTATTTCTCCTGGGGGAATGTTTAGGAGTTACCATGGTGATGCAATGAACACATTAGCAAACACTGCCAAAAAATAATTTAATTTTCAGGAGCCTGTGATCAATATGAGCATTCAGTCAGTTCTTTCTAGTCAGACTGTGTTAAACTAAAACACAAATAAGTCTAAAAAGCCTCATTTAAAGTAGTGCCTACAGTTAGCATCATACATCAGCAAAATACAATCTTTTAGACTCTTTTATTATTATTATTATTATTATTATTATTATTATTATTATTATTATTATTATTATTATTATTGTTATTATTATTGTTATTATTATTATTATTATTATTATTAATTGTATTTATAACGGACAGTGCATATTGACCAACAAATTACTGTATAACATGCCAGAATTAGCCAAAAGGCTAGTTTTCATCTGTTGTCCGATGCCTGGTGGACACATGGCTCCCTGGAAAAAGTGCAGTAATTGTTATACATCAATAAAATACATATTAATTAACACATAATCACACATTTTACAGTGTAGTAAAAGTTGCAGGCAAAGATTAAAAGTATAAGAATCAGTAAAATGAGCAGTGGCAGTGGCAAAACAAGGGGCACAAGTTAAAAAGAAGATGCAGGATAAAACAATACAAGACAGAGTTAAAAGAATGTTAATACCAAAAAAAGAGTAAAATATTAAACAATAAAAAACATGCAAGGGTGAACACAAGATGGCAGCGGCAGTAGTTTAGTGCTGACAGGTCTGGTTTGATAAGAGAAAAGGTTTGAGCTGGGATCGAAATGAGCTGTATGTTGGGCTTTCCCTGATTATTGTTGGGATGCTGTTCCATTCTTTGGATGCTCTAATGGAAAAGGCTGATTGGCTGAATGTTGTCTTCCTAAATGGGATTAGACAGTCTCCTCTTGATGCCCCTCTGGTGACACGACTGGAGCTGGATCTTAAGCTAATAAAATCACTAAGGGGTGGAGGAGCAAGACCATGGAGGACTTTATAAACCAGGCAAGTATCTAATATTTTATAATCAATTACTTGCGCTGAATATATAGCTCTGGGGGAAAAAAAGAGACCACTGCAAAATCAGTTTTTTCTGATTTTACTACTTATAGGTATGTGTTTGGGCAAAAGGAACATTTTTGTTTGTGTATATAAACTACTGACAACATTTCCCCAAATTCCAAATAAAAATATTATCATTTAGAGCATTTATTTGCAGAAAATGACAAATGGTCAAAATAACAAAAAAGATACATGTTTTCAGACCTCACATTGTTCTTGGGTGACTTTATTCCAATCCTTGTGCAAGAACTGAAGTAGCTCAGCTTTGTGTTTGTGTTGGAATTCAACAGACGCTGAAATGGAATGGATGTAATACATGTAGAGATGCTGATTTCAGGAAAAAAAAAATGCAGTGGTCACTTATTTTTGTCCAGAGCTGTATGTTCTGATCTGCTATAATGTGGTTTCCTCATCAAAAACATGCCTAGATTTGTGTTTTGTTTTCAACACACAAATCCTGCATATTTTGGCTTGGTTCTTATCTCGAATAGAAAGCTAGAAAACACACAATTTTCACAAAATACATTTAGAATCATTTCAACCCCGGAACTGCCAATCTCTACTGAACAAAAGGTAAAAAGCAGCTGTTATCCTGAAAACTACAGCTTCATGACATCACAAGATGGAACAGAGCATTCTTATTTTATTTGTATCAGAATGTGTAGCTTGTTCCATTGTGGACAAGAGAAAACAAACCTAGAAAGTTAATACAAAGTGAAAGCGCATGACCGTGGCCTGAGGGAGAGAGGCTGTCCGGATGTATGCGTGTGGGCAACAGAATGAGACCAAAAAGTGCCCATTTTTCTCCAAGCCAAAATGAGGTTGGGGAATTGGACACAAGTCTATAGCTGCAGTCAGTGAAAGCTCTTTCATATTTGCACTACGACATATGGACCGGGAAGACAAGCCTTTGGCCGCGGACGAGAGGGAGAGGGAAGAGGATGAAGAGATGACAACAGAGGAACAAAAGAGGGATACAGGAGGGGAGGATGTAGTGAAACAAAAATGGATCATAGACGTCTAAGCATGATGCACAACAGCTCCGCTCAGAAATGTTCCAAAATAAACAACCATCTCAAAAGTGCGCTATGTAACTTTTATGGCAATCGTTCCTTCACCAGCTTATTATGTTGTAGCTTTTTATGGAACTGGAATGTCGCACAGTATGGCATTACATGTATCTGTCTTGCAGGTGATTTTATTGCTCAAAAACACATTTAAAAAAAAGTATTCTTACTGGGGTCACCTGTCCAAATATCTGACTTTTAAACTGGCCCCGTATCACCTGTTTGTCTCCATGGAGATAGATAAGCTAAATGCCATACTGTGGAACATTCCAGGCAAAGCAATATCATCTCCACAAGTATTTTCACCTATAAATAAGCTCACATCTATTTCAGTTTTCGCTATTTGACTATTTTGTTAACTGCAGTCACATTTATGACAATGTTCTTTCCCTACAAGTCAAAATGTGCTTAAATCAAATACAGCTCTGGAAAAAATGAAGAGACCACTGCATATTTTTTTCTGAAATCAGCATCTCTACATGTATTACAGCCATTCCATTCCAGCGTCTGTTGAATTCCAACACAAACACAAAGCTGAGCTACTTCAGTTCTTGCACCAGGAGTGGAATAAAGTCACCCAAGAACAATGTGAAAGAGTTGTGGAGAGCATGCCAAGACGCATGAAAGCTGTGATTAAAAATAAGGGTTATTGCACCAAATATTGATTTCTGAACTCTTCTTAAGTGTAAACATTAGTATTATGTTGTTTTAAAATTAATTTGATCTTGTTTCTTTGCATTGTTTGAGGTCTGAAAACATGTATCTTTTTTGTAATTTTGACAATTTGTCATTTTCTGCAAATAAATCCTCTGAATGATAATATTTTTATTTGGAATTTAGGGGAAATGTTGTCAGTAGTTTATAGACTCAAACAAAAATGTTCCTTTTGCCCAAACACATACCTATAAGTAGTAAAATCAGAAAAACCTGATGATTTTGCAGCGGTCTCTTATTTTTTTCCAGAGCTGTAGTGTAATATGGGGTCTTTAACATTAAAAGTAAAGTGTAATATTAAAATTAGAAGTTAAATACTTCCCTTTCAATTGGCATCACTGCAACAGCAATGGCAAAAGAGAGGAAAGACAAGAAAACCTTCTGATAATGGGGTAGATAGGTTTTACCTTTAGATTAAAAGATATTCATACATGATCATTGTTACCTCCTTTAAATAAACAAATTGATTTAAATTGTAGTGTTACATGCATCCAGTAATACTATTTGTATGTCAATTACAAACTACAACTACTTAATATTTACGCATGCAATATTTATAATTATAGTCGTAACATCTTCATACTGCACTGTGGGTTATTCCTGTGTAATTGCCTGGACTCTATCAGCTTTTAAATGCATACTTAAAATGGAAATTCATGCTGTCAGCTGCCTTATCATAAATGTGAATACTGTACCTTATAAAATGTTAAATGTATTGTAGGAAAGCACCATTCAAATGCCCATTCATCTTTTAGCGATCCTCCCGTGCCCTTAAATCTCACACCTGCCACATTCACACAGCGTGACCTTGCAGTGAACGCTGTAATTGTAATTTGTGACAAAGTAAAAATGAAGGACACCAGACCCCATGCATGCCCTTATTGACAAGGAGACTATTTAATAATAAAGGAATAAAGGGCCTGTACCTGATTTTTTCCATGTATTTATGCAAAGGTTTGTCTTGTCCCAGTACAGATATATACTGTATATATACAGGTCTGGAAAAAAATAAGAGACCACTGCACTTTTTTTCTGAAATCAGCATCTCTACATGTATTACAGCCATTCCATTCCAGCGTCTGTTGAATTCCAACACAAACACAAACACCCGGAGTTGTGTTTTGTTTCATTCTCACATGTTTAACGCACAAACTCTGCATATTCAGTTCTCTCAAACAGAAAATTCTCTGTTCTACCTTGTGATGCCATGTGATAATACAGGAAGTGCTCTACTGAGTTTTTAAACTTCATACATGTTCACTAGAATCATTTGGGTAATTTCAGCACTGGAATTGCCCATTTCTATTGAATTAAAGGTTTAATAAAATGGCTGTTAGCTTGAAAACTGCCACTACATGACACTACACGGTGGAACAGACTATTCTGAGCTTTGGAGATTTATGTGTAGAATCCCTCAGTCGTTCAGGTAGAATCCATGGCAAAAGGAGAAATTCAATTTGTCAAATGTACAACTACAAATGTAGTTGTAGTTAGCTCCTCCCTTCAGACAGACATAAGACAGTGTCCACCAGCGTCTGACCAGAAATGAAGAAGCAGCTTGGATGAGCTGCGAAACATATTCGACCAAATAAACTTTTGTCCAGCGACAAATTGAATTTCTCCTTTTGCTTTAGAGATTTAGACAAACTAATAATAAAGAATTACTCACACATGTGTGAATGGAACAAAACATAACTCCAGGTATGTTTTAGATGAGGCAAAAGCGTTATAATATGGCTTAATTCCCACAAGAGTCCATTTTGTGTCTAAGACCATTAATACAGTAAAAATCAGGTAGGTCTACAGTGCTGTGGAGCTGTTTTACCTCATCATTTTGTGTTCTTTCATGGAAACTGTAAGATCAATTTCTATATTTTAAAATGATATAACTTTGTACTCTTATTTCACACACTCTTTATTTTATTTACAGTATTACCATTCAAATAAATATTTGTTATGGACAACTTATATTGTAATTTGTGTCCCAATAATTTCCCTGGTGGATCCTCAAAGTTTTGGTTCCTGCTGAGATGAGATACAACATTTAGGGGCTGTTTATGAAGATTTGACTCTTTGTTTATTCAAATTAATTCAAGAGCACATTAGTAAATCAAGCCCTGAGTAAATATCTTACTTTCCACTTCAGAAAATTATGCTTGCTGCTTTTTGCCATGTCCCTTGGGGATGTCGTGTGCAACCTCAAAATCCTCTTCCAGCTCCTTCATGTTACCTAAATACAAATTCATGAATCCATCTGTGCATGATAATTTTAATAAATCAATATTTAAAGTACACTCCTACCCCAACCTCTTATGTTTTAGGTGCCATTTGTCAACATAAAATCTGTGTTTTTGTGCACAAGGGTGGAAAGTATCTTTTTATAAATATTCATGGTACATGTAATTGAATATAATTCCATCATGTATTTGTAATTGGTTTTAAATCATATGAGTACAACACAAACACATAACTCATCTGCATCCCCTGCTCTGGCCAGAGCTCAGGTATAAGTACAGTTTGAAGCAAAATTCAGTTTTACTTGATCGGCCAAGTTTCGTATAAAAGCATAATTTAAAAGACGCGTTAAAAAGTAACTAAAAATACTTAAAGGAAAAGTAACGTTATTTTACAATCTGAGCCTTCTTTCGGTAATAAAACAAGTCGTTTGACTCACCCATATCACGTTCGTGTCATTTGGAGCTGTTTGAAGAAAGTTATGTTGTAGCGTATCCGTTAGCATTTGTATTCGGGGCATTACTTTGCGGTCTCCAAATAACACAAACTTTAGCACTTTTCAAATCATAGAAGCCCGATGTCTTAATGTAAGATTTCGTTTGAAGCAAAAGTGGCCTGTAATCCGAGATTTATCCATAGTTTTCAGCTTTGCGTTTCATGTTTGGGTCCCGGGAGCTGAGAGCACAGTCCGCGCATGCGCACTGGCGTCCTCATCTACTCGAAACTATGGCTAAATCTCGGATTACAGGCCACTTTTGCTTCAAACGAAATCTTACAGTAAGACATCGGGCTTCTATGATTTGAAAAGTGCTAAAGTTTGTGTTATTTGGACACCGCAAAGTAATGCCCCGAGCATATGATACAGCACCATGTTAACGGATACGGGATCATTACTAGAACAGAACGGCTCAACATAAGTTCTGCGATACTGCTCCAATTGACAGAAAAATGCTATGGGTGAGTAAAACTACTTGTTTTATTGCCGAAAGAAGGCTCAGATTGTAAAAAAAAACGTTAATTTGCCTTTAACTCTAGAGCACTATCGCCAGGTGATTTTCACCTGAGCAAGATTATTTACATGATTTTCAATTATGTTGCATTTTTCTGAGTGTCATGGGTCCCTGGGGAGCTTCACCATTGTTTTTGACATCTTTGAAGGTGTAGGTGTTTCCCTACCCCAAAGCCCACTTTTTCCTACAGGCTTTCGGGTAATTCTTACCCGGCAATAGTGAAAGAGGAATGTTAGAATGTAATGAATTTAATGTAAGAGGATGTAAAAAAAACAGGTAAGTAAGAGTGGTCCTGAAATGTGTATCTATCCTTATTTAGTACAGTGGTTATGAATAAATATCACAAAGTGGTGATTTCAAAGGGAATTCTTCTGGTGAAAACAATATTTTAATGAACTGGTCATTTTTACCCACTGAAAAAATACTATTTTTTGTTCCTCTCTCCTGTAACTGTTCGTGTGTCAAGGAGTCTGTGCTTCACCAGGGAAGTCTCACATGTCCCAGGAATGGGTGGACCAAAGACCAAGTTTCCAGTATCGTTATTTTTTTAGGAACTTTTTGTTCTCAAATTCCCAATTTTTTAGTAATTTTGGAGAATGTTTTAGGGTCTTCCTATGTTGTTGTTTTTTTTTTCCATTTTGTTCACATACCACAGTTGAAAATAAAAGAAAACCACTCTAATTTATCATGTGTTGTCATATTTTGATCTATTTTCATAACAAGTATTTTTTATTAGGTATATTATATTGGGTAAAAATTCCCTGGCAAAAGTGATAGCCAATTAACTGTAAAATTAACTGTAAAAATTGTCAGTACTCTTTCCATATGTACATATTTGTCACTGTGCTCCTGTTTGTGATGCTGCGTTTACAAATTAATTTTTAAAAAAAATCAATATTGATGCTTGAAATGACGTAAAAGAAAAGAAAGTGTTTGAAAACAGGATGATGGTTGTGGAGTTTGATTTCCCTGCTGTAAGTCTTGATTGGATTATTTCTGCAGCACATTTGATATTCACACTAGAGATAACCTGACAGCTTAAACAGAGCCCAGTGACAAATGGTGGCTTTTGTGACAACAGACACACAATAGGTCCTGGCCGACCACTGCTAAAAAATACACTTCCTGTCCCCAGCTTGGCATTAGGCGGCTGACAGCTATATTTTTTATTCTAGTGTGAGTCGACAGTCTAGTGATGGGCGAACACCTCTCTCTTGGAGACAGCCACTGCTCCAGAGCCCAAGCAACCGAGGAGTTCTCTAGCATAGTAAACAATTCAGTTTGCCTCAGCCAATTCAGACCATTGACTGGACTAAATAAGGCAGGTGTTAGCTGACCCGAGGCTGCGCCCAGGCACTCCTACGGCAAGGCTTGATGATATTACTTAATAATAATAAAAGAGATGCAGGAGACCAGGAGCACTCACTAAGCCAGAACTACAGAACTGGCAAAGATACCCATCTTTACTCAGTTACATTTACAGTACTTGATTAACTTGATAAAGTACACATTTGAGCTAATCTATCCATCTCTGTCATTGGCCTGATCTAACCACACAGACTTGCCCCACATCAGGATATAAAAAAATAATATATATATATATATATAGGTCTATAAAATGGGTGCTCCGTGAGATTATGCTAAGGGCTTGTTGGTTATTTTCAGAAGCGATAATTAGTGTCTACAGACGTCAAATGTTTCACACTGGCTATGCAAATTACATCTCACAAGACAACTATTAAACAGCATTAAATCAGCTCAGAGAGTCTATTAGCTGCAATATTTGGACAAAGCTATTTAAAGGAGCAGATAGGAGAATATGGGAGAGGAGCAGAGGGGCACTTCCTCGCGTCAGCCAGGATTACCGACTCCCCTGAGCAGCACAGCAAATTGTACATTATTTTCCAGAAATAAATATGCAAGAAGAGTATTATAGTACAGGATTAGGATAAGTATAGGTCTATTGTAGTCCATAATTTCTTAATAACAGTCTCCCACAAAAGAGACATGCAATTTGGTATTTATTACTATATGTGGCGCTGCACTAATGAAAAAGTAGAACACGCTTTGCATATAAATTGAGCACAGGATTCATGTGTGATCTTAAAATAAAATAATCCTTTTATGAAATGACATCCTCCTACTGGTAGATTTTAGGAGCAGAGAACACTCTCTTAAAGGAAAACACACTGCAGATCTAAAGCTTATTTTATCCCAGTGGTCTTGAAAATAAGGATGGTTGTTTTGATTCATACATTTGGTCTAATATTTTCACTGTACTAATGGGCTACAATGCTAATGCTAATGTTTAGATTTTATTATGTGACTTTTGCATTACTGTTGCTTTACTTTATATAGTATTCTGTGTTCTGGTACTTACAGGAATATCAGATGCCCTGTTGGTTGGCATCTTATACAATCTGATTACAATGTGACGTTCTGCCAGCAACGCCAATTATGTGGCCAGAAAGGCAGTTTGTAACGTCTTAAGGAATTAGTGTTTTGATTAAATTTTTAAAAATAAATCATCCAGTTTTTGATTTTAAAAAAAGTGCTTGAAAGGGCATTAGCAGACGTGCAGTACGAGCTTGGGATTTGTAATATTATTTATTTATTTGAATTAGGACAGTGCATATTAATCATCATGACAACAAACAGCATCAATGTAAATATGCCGGAATTAGCGCAACAGCTACTTTACATCAGTTGTCCTCAGGCAGGTCAGAACAGAAGAACATTTAGAGAAACACGCAAAAGAAACAGAAGTGCACATAGACATGACATCAAGTTAATAATAGACACAATAGACCATTCTCTGAGTTCAAGAGGCCCCAAGAAGAAGATAATCTATGTGTCTGAGCATGTTTGATTATTTTTCAACCAATGTTTCAGCGTGTTTTTGAAGGTTGAGAAGGACCCACAGTATTAGTATAGTAGTAGTATATGTATTACCTGATACATAAGATATCACAGTCTGGTCTCCACATCTCAGGCCAAACTCGGAGTCAAATTGATTAGGTAATATTTCTCAATTATATGTGTCTTCATTATTTCCTCATAAGCAGCAATATTTGTTTTTATATGAAGAGACAAATGTGTTTACATCTGGACTATAAGACCAGGACCCAGACAGCTTTTTTTTAAACAGTAAAACAAAACATGTTGTCTTGGTTGACCAGGCTAGGTCAGCACCAGAGGGAAAACATTTTAAAACATGAAAAAAGGAGGAGCCATAGAAATGGAAGTTTTGAAGTCTTTTAATGGACTTCAGTTACAGCTCTGGAAAAAAAAAAAAAGAGACCACTGTATTTTTTTTCTGAAATCAGCATCTCTACATGTATCACAGCCATTCCATTCCAGCGTCTGTTGAATTCCAACACAAACACAAAGCTGAGCTACTTCAGTTCTTGCACCAGGAGTGGAATAAAGTCACCCAAGAACAATGTGAAAGACTTGTGGAGAGCATGCCAAGACGCATGAAAGCTGTGATTAAAAATAAGGGTTATTGCACCAAATATTGATTTCTGAACTCTTCTTAAGTGTAAACATTAGTATTATGTTGTTTTAAAATGAATTTGATTTGGTTTCTTTGCTGAAAACATTTATCTTTTTGTTATTTTGCTCTAAACGATAATATTTTATTTGGAGTTTGGGGGAAATGTTGTCAGTAGTTTATAGACTCAAACAAAAATGTTCCTTTTGCCCAAACACATACGTATAAGCAGTAAAATCAGAAAAACTGATCATTTTGCTGTGGTCTTTTTTCCCCCAGAGCTGTATACCTGAATTGAATTTGTAATCCTCACCCAAAATGATCACATCTTTAGCAAAAATCAGATTTGACTTTGATGTCTATTTCGCTTGGTTTTAATTCTAAAAATGTGTCTCCAATACGTTTCACATGTGGCGTTTTGTGATGAAATCGTGAGAAACGGAAACCCCCTGATACTGCAACTGCATGGTCATTTACTGTCAAGATCCCGCAACTCTTGGCCCGTGTTGTGAAAAGCATTTCATTTTCTCTTTCTCCAGCCAAACTTACTAAAACCAAAACTTACTGGAGCATTTGAGTGTGTGTACAGTTTTCACCGTGGAGGATATGAGATAATTGAATTATACCGCAGATGGAGAGGGTTACAGAGGTTAATATCCTGCATGCACTCTGCTCCTCTCCGGACGCTCTAATTGCTTTAAGCACATTAGGAACTTTATTGACTGTGATGGCCTTTTAAGACATTACATTTGTGCTGCTTAGTGTCAGAAGGGAGTCAGCCTGTTACTGCTTACTGTCTACTCCTATCTTCGTCTGGTGCTGCCTTCATGGCCCCCAATCGCCCTGCCACACTCACTCTTTCTCTCCTTCCCCTCTCTCTCGGCTTAATTAAAGTCCCCTGTAAATATGATGAGATTTGTGTAGCCTCTCCGGCAGAAAAAGGAAGGGCATGATGGGTTGTGATTGGCAGGCGATTAACTCCTCTTAACCTGCCAGATTCAATTCATCCTAAGCGGAACAGGCGCGCTAATGATTCTATAAAAGCCTTATTCATATGTCAGTATCTGGAAGAAGACAAAAAAGAAATGCTATCTCTCCCTCACTTGTCTTCTGCTTAGATCAATCCCCTCTTCCACTACTCTGCTGTCGATCTTTCCATTCTCAACCCTTCTAGACCTCTTAATAAGGATGGAGGTGAAGGGAAGGAGTTATTAAAAAGTCCACAACCGTCCTCGCGGGAGTGCTAAAGAGGAATTATATGCAGGTAAGTGCACTTACACACCTCAGATTTCAGTCATTGTGCATGGCTGGCATCCTACATTCACACCACGAGAAGAAGAAAACCCATGATTAGTCAGACAAAGAATGAAATGACCTCTTGAAATGACCCTTACACTTGAACATCATGAAAACTGGGTCAAGAATTACAGGAAGCAGTGAGTATAAAGTATAACAAATATCCATAGTCGCAGTAGATTAGGTCTATACACAGATGAATGATAACAGCATGGATCAATGTCTACTGTCCCTCGGAAAAGGAGCTATGTTCATAAATTACAATAAAGCACCAGGCCTCTTCCTTGTCCCCCAGCACATACTCTCTCAGCCAGCTCAATTAGTATGAATGGAGATGTATGACTGTGAAGAGGGTGCGTCTTGAGACTACTATGGAAATGTCGTCTTGCAGCTGTCCAGTCCCATCATGGGGCAGATGGTAGGAGCAGGAAAAGAGGAAATCAATTTGTTAAGCTAGCACTATCCGGCTAATGAGAAATCAAGTGGCTCGACTTTTCACATGAATCCCATCATGTCCATTTCTGGTCTGAAAGAGAGATGTCATTAGCCACTCTGACTGCACATCTTAGTGGAGCCTACAGTTTGGGTTGAGCTTCAGTGTCTTAGCTCATAGTCCCACCTGGTGGCTGGAAGCATCATTGCACTGAAGTTATTTCTATGCAAGGGTTAGTTTCGTCTTCTTTTGGGAAGTTTATCAATATAGCAAATTATACTAATTATAACCTACTGGAGCAACTACAGTCAAACTGACATCAGCTGATGCAGAATATACAAGATCATATTTATACAAAATATGCTGGCAGTTGCTATTCAGGTTACAAGGTACTTTTGATCAAAGTTCTAAGTCACCTTTATTGTCAAAAACCATATGTACAGGTTGCACACACAGGATTTGAAATCGCAGCATCCCCTAGGCCCACAGTGAACATAAAACATCTGATAAACAAGACAATAAACACTATGACTAAAACATCACATATACCCGTAGCAGAAGTACAGTAGACTTGTATATAATGCAAATAGGTAAAACACAATGTGTAGCATAATAAAGCTCAAATGGTGTCATTTAAGCAGCCGTGTCAGTGTCCTTTAAGTGCCAATTAAGCAGCAGTGTCGGTGTAATTTAAGTGTCATTTAAGCAGGAGAGGGGCGGCAGTAGCTCAGTTGGTAGAGCGCTTGCCTAGTGATCCAGGGGTTGGCGGTTCGAATCCCACTCTTGATGGGTGAACTGTGTGTGATCCCAGTGCTGCGTCCTTGGGCAAGACACTTAACCCCACCTTGCCCCCCAGTGCCTGTGAACACTGGTAGCCCTCATGGCAGAAGATAAATCAAGGCCCGTTGTGACGTGAGCTGTCCTCCAGTGGACCCAGAGGATTCATGGGGGCTGGTGCATTGTGTTCTGGGCAGCAGAACACTGCTTGGACTGCTGCCCCTGCGACCCAGAAAAAAGTGGAAGAAGATTAATGAATTAAGCAGCAGTGTCTTTTAAGGGTCAGTGTTATTTAAACGTCAGTGTCCTTTAAGTGCCAGCAGTGTCAGTGTCATTTAAGTGTCAGTGTCATTTAAGTGTATTTTAAGCATCAGTGTCACTTAAGTGTTATTTAAGCAGCAGTGTCAGTGTCCTTTAAGTGACATTTAAGCAGCAGTGTCAGTGTCCTTTAAGTGTCCTTTAAACAGCAGTGTCCTTTAAGTGTCTTTTAAGCAGCAGTGTCATTGGGGGAGGGAGGGCAGGGCAGGGAGAGTCATTGTTTGATTAAAACTAATTAAAAACTACTAGACAGTTGTGTTGATTATTGTCTCAGTGGATAGAGAGATTGTCCACGATTCCAGCAGTTGCGGTTTGAACCCAGACCAAGTGCATGCTGTTTATGTGTAATACTGTGTAATCTCAGACAATATAAACTACATACAGCTACTGAGGCTTTATGTCTTGTCATTATGTCTTGTCATATACACCGGGCATTGAAAATGTATCTCACAAACTATAGCAGCAGCGGCGGTGCACTTATTTTGATTTATCCACTTCTGCCAAATGATAATAAAGTTTACAGTCTGGACTTGATCCAGTTAGCCACAGCTCTGTACTTGCAAACGCTGAGCAGTTTGCACACTGCACTTTGCCGCTTATACTGTAATCACCTGCACAATCTAAGGGCGTTGGAAAAGGGCATATTTTGTTAGCAGGGCTGCACCAAAATACATAAGCAGTTTGGTGTTATGAGATGTAGAGTAAAATGAAAGGTTATCCATTTGTGAGGTTTTTTGCATAAAATGTCCTAGTTCCATAAAAGTAATGTGATCTGTTTTTGTGAGTGATGAATATGTCACAGAGAGAATTCTGTAGCTCATGTAGAGGAGGAGAAGCCTGTGAGCGCGGTGAAGGATGGGGATGTGCCTGTCTCTGTGTCAGCTGTGGCGGGGACTGGAGATGTATCAATCACTGCATTTTCATCTGCCACAGCTCCTTAGAGTTAGACTTAGACAAACTTTATTGATCCAGAAGGGAAATTGTGGAATGTCTGAATACATATGACTGGCTAGATTCCTAATTAGTTATATTAGGTAATAAGTTAATTAGTTATATTATAGATTTCACCTAGTTTTCTATATTTTATTTTGGTCAAGTTCACAATTTTGCTTTCTGGTTGGTCATGGACACCAGATGCGACAAACTTAGAGCTAATTCCATAAGCCTTGTGTTGATAATGGCTGAGCTCATCGATTGTACACAAAAGATATGATTAGACTAATAAAAACAAATGTTCTCCTTTTGTATACATTATTGTCCATGCATTTTGGATGGAGGGTTCTAATGACAGGTATGCCCTCTTGCTGTTGTTTTCTTCTCAAGTTTTTCTCCTTGAGTGATTTAAAATTGATGCAAAACTATAATAAATATTTACCGCAGGTGCTGTCCCACTAAAGTAAGTCATAAAATATTAAGATAAGATAAGATAAGATAAGACTTTATTGATCTCACACAGGAGAATTTCACTTGCCACATTAGCTCAAGGGCAGTTTAGTGCAAAGAAGTTAGAACAAAAATGTGCATACAAACAAGATAAGTAATAATAATAATAATAGGTAAATAAGAAAATAGTAGAAAATTACACAATTGGTAGTAATGAAATAAATAATATATTTTTAAGAAGTATTTTTTATGTACACCAAATGAGAAAAATACAAAGTACTGTAAAGTAATCATTGCAGATAGAATGAAACAGAACATGGAATATATAAATATAAATATGTAAGTATATAATCTGAGGACAGTGGAGGTAATTTCTGAAGCTGGTCATGTGTGCTTTTGGCTTGATAGATAAAGCATTTACCCCTGAATATTTTTCCCACTGCATACAGCTTCACCTGGAAAAGCTTGCGTAGCAGCTCCATCTGCTGGTGTTGATAGAACTGCCAACTCATACTGCTCCACCCCTCCCAGGCCAAGTTACAAGTCACATTTGTAGAGAGACACTCACTCACAATAAGAATATGTTTTAAGCAATAAAACACCTATTACAGTATTGATGCATTCAGTGTCATACTGTGGAACAGTCAAGGCAAAAGCAAATACAGCTCTGGAAAAAAATAAGAGACCACTGCACAATTATCAGTTTTTCTGATTTTACTACTTATAGGTATGTGTTTGGGCAAAAGGAACATTTTTGTTTGAATCTATAAACTACTGACACTACTGTCGTTTAGAGCATTTATTTGCAGAAAATGGCAAATGGTCAAAATAACAAAAAAGATACATGTTTTCAGACCTCAAACAATGCAAAGAAACAAGATCAAATTCATTTTAAAACAACATAATACTAATGTTTACACTCAAGAAGAGTTCAGAAACTCAATAAACCTTATTTTTAATCACAGCTTTCATGCGTCTTGGCATGCTCTCCACAAGTCTTTCACATTGTTCTTGGGTGACTTTATTCCACTCCTGGTGCAAGAACTGAAGTAGCTCAGCTTTGTGTTTGTGTTGGAATTCAACAGACATGTAGAGATGCTGATTTCAGAAAAAAATGCAGTGGTTTTTCCAGAGCTGTATTGGACCCCACACAATTAAAGTTTCATAGTACACCTTTAGATTAGGTTAAATAAGTATAACCTTAGAATCTCTATAACCTTTGAAACCGCAGCTATGGAAACTGCTGATGAGTCGACCTACATTGTCAGCATGTTATCACTTTTAGTATCGAGTCTGGGCATACTGCACCATGACAGAGCAGACTGTGTGGACTCCTGTTGTTGCGAGTAACACTAGTCTTTACTTCCATCTGGCACAGTCACAATGCAGCCTTTTATGGATTTGTCTCATAGAGATGATGTCATCAGTGACTTCATGGGGTCCCCTCTCCTTTGTGGGTTTGTTTCATACTTCTCCAGTTTGTGAGCAGAGTTGCATGCAGCAGAATGAAACCATTTCAGAGGGATCGTGGCTTATTAATATAGCTGAGCAGCTGTTTCAACATATCAGGAATAAGAGGAAGTGAAAGAGAAAGAGCAAAGGTTTTAAGAGCCTACAAGCCTCTTACTTGGTGACTACAATGGGGAAGTCAGGTAAGTACAAAATCTACCCTTAGGACTTGAACATGCTAAAACATGCCAGTCTTAGCTATTTCTGAGCTTTATGCCACCATGTAAAATTCAAGTTTAAGTTTTCTTATATGGAGCAGTATCTTCTTAAACAGGTCCTTTGTGTCTGAGTGAGTGACAAGCACGAGTGGCTGGCAGGGATGTGCATAGCTCCGCTCTCATTTCTATAGACAAATCTCTGTCATTTGTGCCACAGCCTCCAAGCAGTTTGCCGAAGACCTGCTCCACTCCCATAATGAATACAGGAGAAAACACCAGGCTCCTCCACTGAAAGTGAGCAGGAAAATAAGCAAAGAGGCAACACGGTAGGTCCAAAGAAGTCAACAATATTGTCACTGCTAGAAAGAATAAATAATAAAATGTCCTGCCTGGTAACACATTGTGAATGACTTAATACACAGAAATACATGTATCACGTAAAATGTCTACAGTCAGCATTTGTCAGATCCAAACATGTTTAGAACAGGGAGGTACATTCTTTCGTAACAATCATTGAGTCATATCCACATGGGGACTGAAGAATTTGCCAATGTTGTTTTTAGTTATCATAATTTTTTAGACATTTTATCAAGATTTACACATTTGGAAAAATATGACAAATATTTGTTGTTGTGTTGTTTTATAAAGCATAATCCTGGTTAAACTTTGTATTTTATGAGGTAAATAAGCTTGAAAAAGGAAGTAATGGTTAAAGTTGATACAGAGACCACTGCAAAATTATAATTTTTTTTCTGATTTTACTACTTATAGGTAGGTGTTTGGGCAAAAGGAACATTTTTGTTTGAGTTTTTGCCCAAATTCCAAATACAAATATTATCGTTTAGAGCATTTATTTGCAGAAAATGACAAATGGTCAAAATAACAAAAAAGATACACGTTTTCAGACCTCAAACAATGCAAAGAAACAAGATCAAATTCATTTTAAAACAACCTAATACTAATGTTTACACTTAAGAAGAGTTCAGAAATCAATATTTGGTGCAGTAACCCTTATTTTTAATCACAGCTTTCATGCGTCTTGGCATGCTCTCCACAAGTCTTTCACATTGTTCTTGGGTGACTTTATTCCACTCCTGGTGCAAGAACTGAAGTAGCTCAGCTTTGTGTTTGTGTTGGAATTCAACAGACGCTGGAATGGAATGGCTGTAATACATGTAGAGATGGTGATTTCAGAAAAAAATGCAGTGGTCTCTTAATTTTTTCCAGAGCTGTATATTTATTTATGTAACCTACTTTTTGTGATCAAAGGAGAAGTTCAATTTGTCAACTGGACAAAGTTTGTTTGGTTGAAAACGTTTCGCCGCTCATCCGAGAGGCTTCGTCAGCTCTGGTTATTGTACTGGTTAGACCCTGCTTATATCTAGCTGCCGGGAGGCGTGTCTGACAATGACAAAAGCTCTGCAAACGATCCCCCTAATCTGTCTCTTTGTACAAAGAGACAGATTAGGGGGATCGTATATAAGCAGGGTCTAACCAGTACAATAACCAGAGCTGACGAAGCCTCTCGGATGAGCGGCGAAACGTTTTCAACCAAACAAACTTTGTCCAGTTGACAAATTGAACTTCTCCTTTGATCATGGATTCTACCTGGACGACTGAGGGACTTTTCACGCATCGTAACCTACTTTTACTGCTCTATCCCAGACCATCTCTATCCACAATGAAAATATTTTATTGGGCTTGGTATTCAGGACTTCCAACATTCAATTCCACTAAACTGAAATAATCATTTGCATTTACATTTACACAGTTATGCAGAAAGTTTGGCAAGCACAAGAATCTTGAAACACAGCGTTGAGTCCACCAGAGGGAGCTGTGGAGAGAACCTGGCCTGGGCGTCTTATGATCAGTCAGGTAAAATGCAGTCTTCTTTCTTCTCTTAAATTAAACTCTTAACTCACTCTTTTCTGTTGTGAATGAATCAAAGTGAGACGCTGGGGCCTGTCTCCACTTTAGGCTCTCAGACTGAATGAGTCACTGAACAAATATGTGCAGTGTGAGACCATAAACTCTCTCAGAGTGCAGCTTATGGGTCAAAAGCATGATGAAAGGACATTTCTCAACTGATAGATTAAACCATGCACACAGCCAGTATGGCCACTGAGAGACTGAAATGGGGAAAAAGTTCAATTTTAATAAGTTTTGCAGAGAAAAGAACTGGTTTGAGAGGGGAGTTAAAGAGGCTATTTTTGTCAAGAAACAGAACCCTTCCTTGAACAGAAATGTAGGTCTCACACATCATTTGTCTCCCATCTATAACTCTACCCTCAAACCTAAATCAAAACAAACAAAGAAAACGATAGGACTAGTCAGGTCCAGAGGTGTGAAAACACCCACTATGGCCTTGAATGGTTCTCCTAACCAGACCGCCCAGTCCACTCCCACTGCATATTTAATGGGCTTACCTAACTAACAGAAACTGAAAACAAATAGATGTGATAGTTTCATAGTCATTTCATTGTAGTTAGCTCCTCCCTTCAGGCAGATATAAGGCAGTGTCCACCAGCGTCTGACCAGAACTGAAGAAGCAGCTTGAATGAGCTGAGAAATGTATTCAACCAAATAAACTTTTGTCCAGCTGACAAATTGAATTTCTCCTTTTGCCAAATGGATGTGATTCATTTATTGGTATAAGAATACTCAAATTTCAAACTTGAATTTGGTACTAAGAAACAGGTTTGACACTGGATACCCATTTCTACACCACACCTCTTTTTAGACAATGACAATACTCATTTTATACCAGCCCGAAAATAATAATACTCACTTTACTACCACTTGGTCGTGCTCTGATATAGACCACTGTAAAACTTTATTTATTTATTCAAAATCAATAATAGTACTAGTACCAGTTGTTTTATCGATTAGTGCCTGGGTATTGATACTTAATCTAACCCTACACAGACCCAGCTCCATTAATAGATCTTGTTTTGTATATTTCTGTTTGTTTTTCAGGTAAAGACGTAACAGACCGCTGGTATGATGAGGTCAAACAGTATAACTTCAAGCGTCCAGGATTCTCTTCAGGCACCGGTGAGATGTTCAATTCACGGACTCGACAAAACACAACCCAAAAACAACACTACACATGTTTCTTTGGCGATTAATATTTATTAAAACATGTTAGATTTGTAAAGTCTATTGGAATAAGAACTCTTAAGTCCTTCGGCACAACGTTAAGATGTAGATCTATATCAATAACTTCAGTTGAATCCATTTCTAATACTAATACAAACTCTGTGTGTACTCATTTGTCACACTTATTCTCTTATATGAATTAGTCTGTATGTCAACTATGGTCTACCTTGGTTCTGTGGCTTTTTGTAAGTGATACTGTGCCTAACTTGTGCCGATTCATTTCATGTTTTGGAGATTTGAGTTTGAGAAAAGGAAAGAGATTCTTGGGTGTATAAATATTTAAACTGTTAAATGGGACAAGCTCACATTCCTGCTCTTGCTCCTCCCCAGGTCACTTCACTGCCATGGTTTGGAAGAGCAGTAAGAAGCTGGGCGTGGGTAAAGCCACTGCTCAAGATGGCTCAACGTTTGTGGTTGCCAGATACTTTCCTGCAGGGAATATAACGAACCAGGGCCACTTTGAGAGCAACGTCCTGCCAGCAACACACACCCCACCAAAGCCTCTGGATGTGTAACTGGCAACTACGCAGCGATACTGGGAGAACCACTTCAGTTTAAGGACTAAAGAAGTAGCCAAGTATACAATTTGGTGGGGCATTGTGGGACATTTAAAAGTGGACTATTTGATGAAAGTGTTATTGCTTTACTTGGAGTTTGCATTTCCCAAAAATACAATGAATGAAAATGTGTGTTCTTACCCATAAATCTGACACGTAACTTAAAACTTATATCTATTATAAACTAAACATATGCTCACCTCCATGATGTATCAGTGTAATGCCATACTGCGGAACTCTCCAGATAAAGCAGTAATATTCCCATAGCAAATATCCGACGTGTCCACCAGAAAACTTTTAGCACCTTTTAACTTTGATAAATTACACTTCTAACTCTCTAAAGATGTTACGTTGCACACTATAGAGATGGCATTTAAATTTGCCCTTTAAGTCTGATGAAGGCAGTAGTGAGGACCTTGCTTTGCTCTTTAAGCAAATTTTACTTTTAGTGTGTAAAGCAATGAAAGAATTTAAATAAAATGAGTTTTTTAGGTGCGTTGAGGTGATAAAAGTGTGTGTTTTGACCCTAAGTTTTATGGTCAGTCAGTATGTTTCTTTTTTTCAGTATGTGTCTTTTATGTATTGCTTTAACATTTCAGGATTAGCAAAATGTTTACACAGAGCCTGTAATGATAAATGATGTCATATTTTACTCCAGATAGGTGACCTTTTTAACCAACATGGCTTGTATAAATTATTGCCATCTCTTGTAGCTGCACCCTGCACTGTTTTTGTACTCTGGCTTTAATTAGTTTTGTATAATAAAAAAGTGCCAAAACAAAACAAGTTTATTTTTCTTTTACTTTTCAAATAGAAAACAAAAATAAAACAGAATAGGTCAGTTTTAAATGATGCTTTAAATTGTGTGGCTTTTCTGCTTGAGGGTCTGCTCGTGTGTGTCCATGAAGAGGATATTACTTTGCCTGAAATGGTCCACAAAAAATACTAAGGTGGAGTTGCCTTTCTACAGATCTGACATATAACTTGGCCTTGTGCCCACATGGAACATTCCAGGTAAAACAAGATCACCTCCACGGACACAAGCAGATGGTCGGTGGTGGACCCTCCACCAGAAAAGCTGCATGAATTTTAAAAGCGAAATATATCATGTAGCATCTCTTTATTTGTCATAGAGCCATGATCTAACATTAGAATTTATAGTCTTCCATGGAAATGTTAAAAGTTAATTCACAATGAAACTGATTTTATTAAGCAGATACTGAGGGTGGAACACATAATAGCAGCAATACCAAACAGAAGAGATGTCTTAGCATTTTGCCTGAAGAGTTCTCACATGGTTAACTCCTGAAAAAGAAAAAGGAAATTCAGTTAGTATCTGGCTCCATCTTGTGGGGATCTACTGTACTGCCCTGTAGCCAAGGTTACTGCAGGATTTTGATTTTCTACTTAGGTCCATGACTCACCACGATCTGACATTTACCCTTGATCTACTGACCTGCTGTCTGCTACCTACCTTCTGTTTCTTTTATTCAAAAAATGAAGACATTTAAAATTGGCCAACATAAATTATGAATGTAGTGCCATAATGTTTTACACTTCAGTATAAGATCATAATTAATACAGTAATTAATATTACACTAGCCACTGGAAATGAAAAACTAAGAATGAGTTCATATTTGAAAATATATTAATTAGATAGTATAATAGACCTACAGCTCTGGAAAAAAATAAGAGACCACTGCATTTTTTTTCTGAAATCAGCATCTCTACATGTATTACAGCCATTCCATTCCAGCGTCTGTTGAATTCCAACACAAACACAAAGCTGAGCTACTTCAGTTCTTGCACCAGGAGTGGAATAAAGTCACCCAAGAACAATGTGAAAGACTTGTGGAGAGCATGCCAAGACGCATGAAAGCTGTGATTAAAAATAAGGGATATTGCACCAAATATTGATTTCTGAACTGTGAAACTCTGAAAGTGTAAACATTAGTATTATGTTGTTTTAAAATGAATTTGATCTTGTTTCTTTGCATTGTTTGAGGTCTGAAAACATGTATCTTTTTTGTTATTTTGACCATTTGTCATTTTCTGCAAATAAATGCTCTAAACGATAATATTTTATTTGGAATTTGGGGGAAATTTTGTCAGTAGTTTATAGACTCAAACAAAAATGTTCCTTTTGCCCAAACACATATAAGTATAAGTAGTAAAATCAGGAAAAAATGATAATTTTGCAGTGGTCTCTTTTTCCAGAGCTGTATATCTGGTGGCACTCTGAAGGCCAAATATTATTTTAGGTGACACTTGGTGTGGACCATTATTATAGAATAATGTAGACCTATAAAATGTTGTGTACAAAATGTAAACACCCAAAGTAGCAGCTGAACTGAATGTGTGTGTCTAGCATAAAAATCTCGCCATATTCGCTTGGTTTGTCAAGTGTTAATGCCCTGCCCTCTCCCTCTGCCCTCTCCCCCAGTGGTAATGCCTGTGCTTCTCTTCCTTCTCACCATGATGGCATTCACAATGTCGTTCTTGTTGTGTTTGAGCGCGCGGACGGCTTTGGACCGAGACACATTGGCCTGAGCCATGACCAGCTCAATGTCCCTGTGCTCCAGGCCGCCCTCGTCCACCTGGGCAACACAAAAGGTTAAAATATCATAATTTTCAATCAAGAGGTACAATTATAAAACACAAAAATATGGCTTAACTTCTGTAAAAAGCTTTACAAATGTGTCAAAACCATAAATATTATTATAATATTATGATTTTGTGAAATGAGTAGTCTGACCAGATATGCACTTCATAATAAATTGTAGCCATACAATTTTTTACTCTGCTTACTTTAGGTTGTGTTCAGACTCCTGGTTTAGTCCTGTTTTGAGCACAGTTTAGTCCTGATGTAGGCTTGGTTCGTCCTGTTCTAGTCCTGGTTCAGTTTTGGTCTAGTTCTGGTTTAGTTGTGGGTTTAGTCCAAATTGTTACTGTATTTTACTGTATTCTTACTCTACTCTCTTTAGTACCTTAATTTTTGTTTCTTATTTTTATTTTACCGTATTTTGCGCACTATAAGGCACATCGGATTATAAGGCGCACCTTCAATGAATGGCCTATTTTAAAGGAAAAGTAACGTTATTTTACAATCTGAGCCTTCTTTCGGTAATAAAACAAGTTGTTTGACTCACCCATATCACGTTCGTGTCATTTGGAGCTGTTTGAAGAAAGTTATGTTGTAGCGTATCCGTTAGCCTTTGTATTCGGGGCATTACTTTGCGGTCTCCAAATAACACAAACTTTAGCACTTTTCAAATCATAGAAGCCCGATGTCTAAATGTAAGATTTCGTTTGAAGCAAAAGTGGCCTGTAATCCGAGATTTATCCATAGTTTTCAGCTTTGCGTTTCATGTTTGGGTCCCGGGAGCTGATAGCACAGTCCGCGCATGCGCACTGGCGTCCTCATCTACTCGAAACTATGGCTAAATCTCGGATTACAGGCCACTTTTGCTTCAAACGAAATCTTACATTAAGACATCGGGCTTCTATGATTTGAAAAGTGCTAAAGTTTGTGTTATTTGGAGACCGCAAAGTAATGCCCCGAGCATATGATACAGCACCATGTTAACGGATACGGGATCATTACTAGAACAGAACGGCTCAACATAAGTTCTGCGATACTGCTCCAATTGACAGAAAAATGCTATGGGTGAGTAAAACTACTTGTTTTATTGCCGAAAGAAGGCTCAGATTGTAAAAAAACGTTAATTTGCCTTTAAAACTGTTTTCATATATAAGGCGCATAGAATAGAAGCTACAGTAGTGGCTGACTATGGTAGCCATGATTAACCAATACTGGTCCATATATAAGGCGCATCGGATTATAAGGCGCACTGTCGGCTTTTGAGAAAATTGAAGGCTTTTAGGTGCGGAAAATACAGTAATATTTTAGTTAAACTGTTAGTTTAAAGGCCTATTTTTGAGTTCTTATTTAGCTTGTAAATTTTAGAAACAATAACCAGTTACCTCTTCTTCCTCTTCATCATCGCTCTCCTCTTTTATACTGACCCTGGGAGGGACGGGTGGGGCCAGTGGAGTGGATGTCACAGGAACTTTGAACTTCTCTGCAGCAGCTTTGTGGGCTTGTTGGGATAGGTCCTCAATCTGATGGAAGATAATTATTGGTTGTACAAATGACAAATATGGGGTAAAAAGGTGAATATAAACGTGCCTTAGCTTCCCCAAACACTATATAGATGTCAGACGCAGGACTTTTGAAAACATCTGGTCGACTGATGACAAACAGAATACTTTTGGACTTCCTGATGGTAATTCTTGTCACACCATGGACTGGCTTTAGACCTAGTTTAGACATGGCCTTAAGTCAAGCAAAGAAGCAAAAATTAATTGGAAAAATAACAAAAATGAACCACATCAGACAGTTTCAATTGCTACTCGTCCAACCTTGCGAGCTTTCTTTTCGCTGCGGCTTTGTTTGGGTCGACTCAGCCCTTCACTCACAGATGAGAAAGACTGAAAAGTAAAGGCCAAAAGGTTAATTGCGTTGTAAAAAAAAAAAAAAAAAAGAATATGATAAAACTGCAATTTGTAAGTAATTTTGACTGGAGACTCACATGATGCTCTGGCCTCATCGGCTCTGCGTCCTCCAGCTCTGGAACTGACTCCTCGCTGTCAGACTCATTACAGGAAGTCAAACCTTGAAAGGAAAAGTGAAAATGACAAGAAGATGCATTCATATTAGAGAAAGCTAATATTACAGATGAAATACAGAAATACATAAAGAAAATTACCAAGTGTTAAATGGTATATTTTGTTGGGGTTAGGGTCTACAAACTCAGAATTTTAAGATTGTCGAGTTCACCGGTCTACAAATTTTTGGATTCGATCTGTTTTGAGATAAAAGTGGCTAAATGTCATTTATATTAATAAGATGAACTGAAAATTAATTGATAACTGTGCTGGTTTGCTAATGTATTCAAGATATTAAATGATATTGTTTTACATCAAAATCGCATTTTTGCTTAAAAATAATATTTATATTTTGAAAATATTTAACTTGCACTTCTTTATCCGTCAAGAAATAAATAAGAAATATCTTAAGACATCAGGTGCACACAATTTCGAGGCATCTCTCTTATGTGAAATCAAAACATATTTTATGTTAAAACTTTAGACATATTAAAATGAATGTATTGGAATGTGCAGACAGCCTTTCAGATAGAACTGGTTGCTTGTAGACTCACTGTACCTTCTGATAAACTACAGTTTTTGTCTTATTTTGCATAAATTTCCTATTTTAACCCAATACTATATCCTGGAAACTATAGCCAATCAGCACTTCTGAATTTTTCTTTAGTAGTGACCTAAACCAAGAAAAATTTCACTACTTTTGTTCCAGAAGCATTTTGCTTTGTAGACCAGTGTTATAAGGTTAACTGGCAATAACCCTAACCTGATGTTTTTAGTACTATAGTGATAGATAAAAGGAGAAATTCAATTTGTCAACTGGACAAAGGAGGCTAGGAGCCCTAGGAGGGCTGAATGGATATGCTAATACTAGACGCCAGAGGAATTCGTAATACAAAAGAGACAGATTAGTGGAGATAGTTTCAGAGCTATTTGAGTGTCGGGAGCTCCTCCCTGCAGCTAGATATAAACAGGGTCTAACCAGCACTAGAACCAGAGCTGACGAAGCCTCTCGGATGAGCGGCGAAACGTTTTCGACCAAACAAACTTTGTTCAGTTGACAAATTGAATTTCTCCTTTTATCATGGATTCTACCTGGACGACTGAGGGACTCTTCACGCATACTATAGTGATAGTAATTTCTACTATTGCTGTATTGTTTTTTATGCAAAGGGTTGGCAGTATTGGCACACATTTCAGCCTATAGCTTTTCGGTCTCTCTGCGTGTATGCTGTCACTGCTTTTGGTCTATAACTAGCAATTAAAAACAAAATATTTCAACTTTTTAATGGTCCAAAGTCCTCAAAATAGCACCTGCAACAGAAAACTAAAATAGGCTTCTAACAAGAACTCACAGTTGCTTTTCAGAGCAAGGTCACATGGATCTGAGTTTCTGTAACCATGATTGACAGGACATCCTCCGTGTTGATCCATCACTGAAGTGTATGGCTGGATTGCTTGTTGCCTGGAGTCATTATGGTCAAGTTTATTTCCCACAACTCCTTTGGGCTGTGGTCTATGTCGAGGCAGTCTGCTATCATCCTCACTGTCTGTCTCCTCTTCAGCAAGACCAGAATCTAAAATAAAGCAACATAAATCAGAAATATTCATATAATCTATAAATAAATCACATACTGTATATTTTTGACGCTCACCCGTGAATCTGACTTGTTCTTGCTTGATTTGTTCTGCCTTCGTTGCCACAGCAGTGGTGCGGGAGGTGAACAGGGCATCGCATTGTAGATTTGAATCCACTGACGACTCCTGTGTTGGTTGCGAAAGGTTGAGTGGCGATACTGAGGGTGCGGTCGAGGAGACATTTTCTTCCAGATAACTGCGTGTTGGAAGATTTGAAGAGGAGGTAGTGCGTTCCTCTGAAATGAAAGGTTGTGATTCCTGGATTGGTGTGGGGAGACTGTCCTCTGGTTTAGCTGATGTTGACAGTTTTGAGTTTAAACTTGATGAACAATGGCTAGTATCTATATTGTTGTCATTGATGTCACCCGTGTTACACCTTGGATTAGAGGACAGTGGTTGGTTGTCAAGTTGTTCCTGTTTTTGATTAGAGGGCTTCTTACAGTTATCGTGCAATGACCCTTTCTCTGTCGTATTTTGAAGAATTTGATTGTCTGAACCTTCTATCAAACTGTTTGTGTCTTGGTTTGCCTCAGGACTTGGATCAGCCCCATTACCCTTCTGAGATGCTTTGGTCTTCTGCTTTCCCCTCCTCCTGTTTTTACCATTTTTTTTATGACTATTTGTTTCTTTATCGGTTTCTATAGTTCCTTCTCTTTCATCCTGATCATTTGCTTTAAAATACTGACCGTCATCCAGCTTTGGTTTTTCCTGTTGTACAACTTTCTCCTCTGCATTGTGTCCAGTGGAGGCTTCCATACAGATGTCCTTCTCAGTTACTCCCTGAGATTCATTATTGTCCATTCGATTTTGTTGGACTGATCTACATTCAACAGACTTACGCTTTGGGGTGAATGAACCAAAGGACCCTTGAAGCCAAGACATTGCTGTATTCGGCTCATGGTGTGGGATATTTTGGCATGTCGACTTTTCCTGTAAGCATACAGTTTCACCTACAGTTATTATTTCCTTTTCCGGACTTGTCTGTGGGTTTTCTTCAAGAGGAATATTGGAAACGGACTCTCTTAAACCAACACTTTGCGTTCTAACCTCTTCTGACAAAGCATTCAGACCTCTACACGTAGATATCTGCAGTGTTTCGGATTCATTATTATTTTGACAATCCTTCCAAGTAAATGTATTTTCAATATTTACATTTCTCGTCTCTTCTTGGGTTTGAAGACTACCATCTGTTTCGCCACCTAGATCTGATATTCTGAACTGATTTGGCAGGCCCTCATCTGTCATTTTGTCCTTTTTTTGAATATGTCCGTCATTTTCATTATCATCCAAAACAGAATCAAAAACATTGCAGTTTCTTTGCCCTGTATTGTTGCTTAGATCCCCACAGAGCTGTTTGTTATTACGGCACAGGCTCATCCCAAGAGAGTGGCCGGTTGCCCAGATGTTGTACCCATCCCCAGAACCAAGTTGTAAGCTAATTTTCTCATCGCACCATGTCCCAGCTCGATGACTAATATCGGTTTCAGAGTTTTCCCTCTTAGGTGAAATTGCCAAGGGGGACGAGCACCCAACAGCACCCAGAATCCCTTCATCGGTCATCAACAAAGTGTTCTCCCTTAGATTCTCTTGGGTAGAATCCTTTGACCTGTGTTCAGGGGTTACGGATGGGGTCACAACCTCTGGGGTAATAGCTACAGGGATGTTGCTAGGGTTTGTATTAGTATCTTTTGGGTTTGATAGAAGTAACGGTCCTTTGTTTAAATCATTAGTTGCACTTGAGGTCAAAGACTCTTCCAACGTGTTAACATACTTCTGATTAGCAAACGATTTTGACAATAATAGCCTCCCTGCTTCCACGGCCCTCTCTTTCTGAAACTGACGAGGTTTTATCAGCAACTTATAAGAATCTCTTTCTGGTTCATCTGTACTTTCTTCCATAATATTGTTATTTGATTGTACAATGACTTCTTGAGGTTTTGAGGCAACTTCTTCAACCTTCTCCTCAGTTGTCAAAGCCAAATGTTGTGATCTGTCCAACATTTCTGTACATTTTGCAGAAGTAGCACCAAGAGGCATGAATGTTTGCGTCACGTTAGTTGTAATGTATGTATTGGTGGTGTTTGATAAGAAAGATTGTTTTGATAATCTTGACATATCTATTTCAGCTTTAGTTACACTTTCACTTAAGGGAGTAGAGGTCTCCAAATCGCTAGATGGAAAGCACAACTCTTCAGCACTCAATGTGTCATCTGGACTTGTGCTGATTTGCAAGGGTTTATCAGTAACTAGATCTTGCTCAGAATGTGTCACTTCTGATACGTTTAGCGTTTTGCCCTCATTTTCTGAAACTGTATTGACCTCAAACTGGTTCAGACTCCCTAATTCTTGACCTGAGCTTGCAGAAGTTTCAACAACTTCCGTATCAGTATTGAGATCAGGATTGTGAACAGCTTGTTGAGTTTCTGTTGGTTCTTGTATTTGTGCATGTTGCTCAGTGCTATACAGACGCTCATCTTCCTCTCCATTAAAAGAGGCAGAATCCAATGAGTCATCCGTATCATCATGGTAACAGAAAGACTCATCCAAGCCGTCATTGATAGATGTTTCCGAAAGCGAGTGGAGAAAGGAGCTGTCCTCATCTGATGGATATTCATGTACTTTGCTGTCTGAGTCTTCATCATCATCATCGTCGTCATCATCCTCAGATTCAACGTCATCGGCGTTGCCCTGAACTTCCTCCCCAACCACTTCCACTTCTACATTTACTTCCTGGTTCGCTTCCAGATTCACTTCCTCGTTAAACTCATCGTCAAGACAATCGTTACTTTCAATACCATAGTCTTCGTCATCTTCATCGTCTTCGTCAACATCAGCTTCCTCTTCTCCAGCTCCGTACGCGTCATTCATCTCGTTGATATCTTCTACTTCCTCCTCGGTGGGGAAAAGCATTATCTCCATTGAATCTGCCCTGAAGATGAGATTAGCGTGAGGGGGGAACCCAAGAAGGGACGCAGGAATCATTTGGTCGTCATCCAGGATATTGTTGCTGCAAGCCGCCTGGGAAAGCATGGACAAACCAGAGTTAAGTCTTTCGAAAGCGTCTAGTGAGATAGTCGGGGAGTCAGGGCTGAGATTGGTTGACGTTATGGTATCGGGAGTTAATGCTGAAGATGCTAAATCTTTCTGTGCATATGTTTCTTCTGACGAACATGATTCTAGCTGCAGTTTTAAACCGAGGGATCTTGAGTACTGTGCCATCCTGGTTACTTCCACTTCAGACTCTGCTCCATCTTCTTGGGAGTCACTACTACGACTACTACTACTTCTAAGAGGGGAAATATCTTCAGTCACCCAGCTCGGACGACAACTTTCTCTTGAAATCTTGATCTCTTCCTCGGCGTTACTCTCTTCCTCCTCCAAAATGGCCGTTCCAGTTATATCTGAAATATAGGCACTTTCTTCTGATCTACAATGGAAGAAGTCTTCAGCTCTGCTTTCTCTTTCTGGTGTAGACCGAACCTTATCCTCACCATCTTCATCTCCTATTTCTGATAAGGATCCGACAAAGCAAGCTGGTGCCTCTTGTGTTTCCTCTGTCAGGAGGGGATTGGGTGAGGTGGAGGGTGAGGTGGAGGAGGTGTAAGATGATGCCCGGCTATCTCCCTCCGCAGTCATATAAGATCCAGAGGAAGAAGTGAGGGGAGAGCATAGGTCCTCACTATCTGAAGGCGACCCAGGAGAGAGTGGATAAGAAGGAGACCCTGGATATGAGTGATGTTTGAGGTGGGAAGTGCGCATTTTGATTGGGGTCGATGGAGCGGTATAGTACAAGTCGGGGTCTCTAGATGAAGGTACACCCACTCGTAAAGGGTCCACAGCAAATACGGGTTCGGAGAAGGATAAAGTAACTGGGCAAACGAGCTCGGAGAAATGTAGGGAAGGCACTTCATCTGGAGAGTGAGCCTGCTCTACCAAAGCATCATCTGGGGTAGAGGTGTCGGTGTATGATGAAGAGGCTGGGAGCAGAGGAGTGAGGAAAGGGGAGGGGAAAGTCATAGGAGGCTGTAGATCAGTGGAGTTTGGGTGCGACTGACTTCGGTTTTCAGTTTTGTCTGTCTCTGAGTGAGTTTCTATTTCATTTAAATGGGTTACTGGAACAGACTGATGATGCGTTGTAGTTTGAGATTTCTCTTTCTGTTTCTCTGTATTTTTGAGCAATGATTCCTGACCCATCACCACTCTTGCATCCATTGTTTCCATTTTATGTGGTTCTTGATAGTCGCTTTCCACTTCTGAACCAGTCAGGACCTAAAAGCACACCATTAAATAAGCAAAACATCAGAGAGTAAGAACAGAATAATTACAATGTATTTAAAGAATATTAATTTAGTTGCTGTTTTTGGGTAAAGGTAACATGGGATTGTAAAATAAAAGTGCAGTATTAACAATTCAGAATAAAGAATAAAAACTTGTTAAGCAGGGAAATAGTGACATATATTTAAAGGTTCACTATGTAACCTTTTTGTTGAAGGGTATTTGTTGTCTCATTGGAGGTGTTATTGCTATGCTAGTTTTAAGTTTAAGTTTTGCCAATATTGAGACTAAAGTTTGGGCATTATGGGTAATGTTTCCAACGGTATTTTAACCTTTCTCACATTCAATCACACACCTTGATCCTCTCCATCTTAACTGGAACATGACGCCCACATGGTCCATGGCCTCCCAACTTCCCGGAAAGTCTGGGGGCAGGTCGCCGGTCCGAGCCCTCGGGCTGTGGACGAGGCAGTTCTGAGGACCTACGACTCACATTAACCAACCTGGGGCCGAAAGGAGAGGTGCATGCTGGGAGGAGCTTTTGAGGAGTACTTGGGGATGGACTTGAGCCAGTGTCACTCGGAGAGGATCCACTATCACTAGGTGTAGAGTCCGCCAATGGGTGTCTAGTTAAGTCTAGGAAAGGAGAGGATAAGATTACGTTAGTTTATTGAGCAAATGCTACAGATAAACATTCTCTTTTTGTTATGTCTTGACTTTTAGTTAATAAAGATAGTTATGAGTTACAATTTGGCTTATATGTATTTCCAACCAATGTACAGTACAACAGTTCTTACACTGTTCACTTCTTCCAGTTCTTTGAGCTAAAATCGAATTAAGTCACATTATAAATAATTGCACTGGTCTACAAATTTTTGGACTCAATCTGCTTCTGAGATAAAAGTGGCTAAATCTTATTTATATTGACAAGATGAACTGAAAATCAATTGATAACTGTGCTGGTTAGCTAATGTATTCAAGATATTTAATGATATAATAATGATATAATGATAATAATATAATAATAATAATAATTATATATATATATATATATATATATATATATATATATATATATATATATATATATATATATATATATATATATATATATATATATATATGTGTGTGTGTGTATGTTAAAACTGTAGACATATTAAAATGAATGTATTGGAATGTGCAGACAGGCTTTCACATAGAACTGGTTGCTTGTACACACTGTACCTTCTGATAAACTACCGTTTTTGCCTTATTTTGTATAAATTTCCTATTTTGACCCAATACTATATCTTGGAAACTATAGCCAATCAGCACTTCTGACTTCTTCTTTATTAGTGACCTAAACCAAGAAAAATGTCACTACTTTTGTTCTGGAAACATTTTGCTTGTAGACCAGTGTTGTTGAAAATTGAAACTGAACGTTAAATTTAACACTGGTCTGGCACCCATCCATTTCAAGCTTTTGTGACAATAGTATATTGATGTTATTGATGTTGATTTAGGAACATTTAAAACATTGTCAAACTTATAGTACAAATTCACAAAGTGTAAGGATTTGCAACAAAGGTGATGGGCTGATACTAAAATGAACATGTTCAAACCAATTTACATACTACACACAGTACTGTACTGTACTTAAATCAATATTCTGGTCCCCAGGGTGATACTAAAACAATGTTGTCATTCTTAAACCAAACGTCATATTCACAGTGCTATATTCACTTAAATTATTTTACAGTCGATATTCTGTTCATTGCAGTAGGCAGATAACAAAGCCATCCTTTAAGTGGGCCATTGCTTTCATATGACCTCAGTTCAAATGCTGATTGGCTTCTATCACACACCAGCTCATCTCAGTGCTACCCTCAAATACTTCCTGTTTCCCTGGAGCTAAGGATCACTTAGTAATTCACTTTCTTTTCTAAGCTCTGTCCTTCTTCAGAGGCAATATGCTGCACCCATTTTCTGCCTTGCCGTTGGTGCATTTAGACTGTAGTTTAGAGAGAGAGGGAGCTTGTTGTTTTTCGGGACTGAATATATTTTCTCTGGGGAAAGGCAGTCAAATCAGACACAGTGTTGGCTGGAATAAAGAGCAGGATGCAGAAAAGCGCACTGGCCAAAGCTGCGTCACTAAATCTGCAACTCCAGCCTGACGGGAGCCTCCGGTTTAACTGCAAGGGAAAACAGCAACACCACCAGTCTGAATTATTTACTCTTAACAAACCACACATTACTAGAGCAGCTTTCTGTTGTTTTCGTTTTGAATTTTGATTAATTTATCAAGGACAGTTCACACAAAACATTGCACAAATGAGAAAATAATATGTTCCACGTTAAATAAAAAAGTTGCCAATTTCCACCAACAGTCCTTGTTCTGAATTGGTTCTCTGGGTAGTTTCCAAAATTCTGCCACAGGAAGCACTCAGACACAATGAATAATGAGTAGATTATTTACCAAAACAACATATTAGGGACAAATAAGTAGCACTGTCTGTGTTGAGGCAGTTTACCTTCTACAATTCAAATGATATCAAGATAAAGGAGTTAACAGGAATAACAGCAGCCCTTGATCAGTAAATGTGCGTACAGTGCGCTGCCAAGCTGCTGTGTCATGTTCATGGAGAGGGGGAGGAAGAGGAGAGAGGAGGAAGAGGTGAGAGGGAGTGAGGGAGGAGAGAGGGAGAGTGAAAAGTGCCCCTATGAATATGCTCTGAAGATGAGGATGGGGCAAAAACACAACAGGAGAAGTCATGTCAGTGATTGGTTTTAGTATAAGTGAACAGATCTAAGGGGAATTAAACTGTTACTAAAGATTTTCGAGTTCAGGACATGGGTGGAGACTTGTGAGAGCATAATATCAGCAGTGACACAGCCTGGATTTAAGTGCTGCTGAATCATGTCATAGGTATAAGATGTCAGCACATTAAAGTAAACAACCACATAGCCCAAAGTCTTACCTGGTCCAGGGAGCTCTGCGTCCTCTGCTCCCAGCTCGAGGTGTTTGTCGGTGGGGGCAGATCTGTGGATGCTCTCTCCGGGCATGCTTCACTCTTTGGCTCTGTGTGGCTCTGACGCACCAATAAAACATAGAGCCGTGCAGACGATGAGTGAAAGAGAGAAGAGAGAGGGGTGGAGAAGGAGGACGAGAGGGGGAATCAGAGCACGTGACTGTCCATGAGTTTGGGCATAAAGAGAAAAAAGGAGCGGAGGCAGAGGCTGTGGTGTTGCTGCAGTTGTGATGCTGAGTCCATTTGAGAAAGAGAGGTGAGACGCAGTGTACTCTCTCACTGCCCCCTCCCTCCCTCCTCGTCTCCTCTCTCCCTCCATCTTTATTATCCCACTCTCTACCAGGATACAACTGGATCTTGAGAGATGATGTCAGCAGATTTCCACTGTCCTACTCTCAGTACTGCCCTCAACCTTGAAGGAAAGTACCAGTACTGCAAAAACAAGACAAAAGTGAAACACAAAATCATAGCAGTGATGAACAGAGACAGAAAAATGAGACACATTAAAAGGGGCACTATGTAACCTTTCTGGTGGTGGATCAGTCACATGTTAGTACTTACATCTATTTAATTACAGGTGCTTTTAATGCAAAATAAATACATGAATAATAATAATAATAATAATAATAATAAAACAAGACATCAAGATTCAAGATTCAAGATTGTTTATTTGTCATATGCAGAATCAACACAGGGTCAACAATGCAATGAAATGCTTAGGATCAGAAGAACCATTGACTCGCTAAGATAGTCAGAAATACTAATAACATGCAATAATAGTACATGTTATTAGTACTTCTGACTATCTCCACTGAAACAAGAAGGTTACTGAAATGTTTCAGTGTACTTTAAAGATGGAAAGGCAAGTTTGTAACTTTGATTATCTTATGGGAGCATCAAGCAATATTTCCATGGTAACCTAACCCTTTCTACCAGCAAATGTGCTATATGCTTGACCTCCAAAATAACACAAATAAAATGTTTTAAAATGTGACCAGCCTCCTGTGCCTTGACACTGCTGATCCGTTAGCAGAAGATGCCGCGATGACCAAGGAGTTCAATACAAAAAGTGCTAACGAGTGTCAGGCAGCTGTCAATCAATCGAGCTGGTGAGTCCCGAGGGAGGAGAGAAGAAGCCAACAAGCTCCTGAGAATGTGAAAATTATTTTTCCAATGTATCTCAAATGTCCTCATGGTGATTTTCCACATGAGGAAAATGTAAAGAATCTCCCCACTGTCACATTACCGGTCTGTGTTACATCACATCAATATAAAGTAATACTAAAATGTTAAATAATGATCATTTGTGAATGGTGTAAAATTGGGTGGGTATCTCAGTATTTTAGTGTAGTAATAGTAGTAGTGTCCTTTGTTTTTTTGTTTTTTTGGGCAATCCAACAGAAATGTGCTGTTTGTAGAAGTATTAATTAAGGTTTAAGAATCAGTTTTAAGTTTCAAGTACCAGACAAATATGAAATTACCCACAGAATATATGAATATCAGTTAATCGTGTTGTTTGACAGATAACAAAGCATTTTAACTGCATTTGGACATTTTCTATTATAAACAATAAATCTAATATTCAAATATTACATTAAAACATTCACAATATGATCAATTATAACAGTATATTGCTCACGTCTATTGTGAGGCTGATCATTTTTAATTTCTGTATCCATATGCCTAATACGCAAAGACAGAATCCAGCTTCAAAAATTGAATAAAATGTTTTATTTCATCACAGTCAATGCTTCCAATTCATGGTCATATTGATAGTTTAACAATACAAGAAATGAAGATTGTGTTTTTCCAGTAACCTACAGAATTCTGCGTTGACTTTCTTGCAGAAGTTGATAAGAATTTTTGCTTGCAGTTGTGTTTATTTCGGTCTCTTTGCCTCCTAAACCTCTTGCTCATCATCTCTATGGAAACAGGGAAAGCCCCACATGTTGCCAAGGAAACCATAACGATATATATATATTTATATTTCTTCCCTTAACAAAATATGAGCTGGTATTTTTCTGCAGTGCTGTGAGCGTGGGCGTTCGTGTGTTTTCCCTGTGGTCCCATTGAGTCGGGGAAGTTCTCATTTAGCTGAGTCTGTACCATCTCTGTCCATTTTACTTGGCCATGTCTTCTGCCACAGCTTTCCCAATTTTATCCTTTAAATATGACAGTTTTTGGTAGTCGCTTTTCAGCTGCAACCATTCATAATATGGCACCTGTAAAAAGAACAGAATGAACATGAATGACTGCTTTGTTAAACTTGTCCCTAACAAAAAACAAGTAGGAACAAAGGATGAAAATTATAAAAGGAAAAAAAAACACCATGTCAAAATATATATAAAAAGTACACATTATTATTATTATTATTATGATTATGATTATTATTATTATTAATTGCATTTATATAGCGCCTTTCATGACACCCAAAGCGCTTTACAGTTCATTGTTCATTCACTCCACACTTGGTGGTGGTAAGCTATTTTCTGTAGCCACAGCTGCCCTGGGGCAGACTGACGGAAGCGAGGCTGCCAATCTGCGCCATCGGCCCCTCCGACCACCTCCAACACTCAGGCACACACCACTTTCATACTAGGCAATGTGGGTGAAGTGTCTTGCCTAAGGACACAGCGACAGTTTTTTGCAACTGGCGCCCCACTGTGGCACCTGGAATTCCCAGCGGTCTCCCATCCAAGTACTAACCAGGCCCTGCCTTGCTTAGCTTCTGAGATCTGACAGGATCAGGCTTTGACAGGCAGGTATGGCCACATAACAGAAACATGTCTTAAAGGGACAGTGTGTAAGATTTTTACCCGTTAATTACTGAAATTGAAGATACCCATTCAAAAATACAGTGTTTTCCAAGCCTTTTCACTTCCATCATGAAATCAAAGTATTCTTTTGGACTTAGATATAGTCACATAAAAGGGGGACCTTCCCCATGCAGAGGCAGCCATTTTGAATACAAGAGCCGCAGAAGGACATTTGGGCTCCGCCTTCGCCTTCGGCAAGGCTCGTGGTTTTGGGTAAACAACACAAGCATGCTGCTGGATCAGACGTCGTAATGGATCGAACACGTGTTTTGGACTAAATTGTTTAACTGGATTTTATTCGCTGGATCCTTACGGACAAATTGAGAGCAAGTTTATGGTGAAATACAGTTTGACCTGTGCAAAGCATTCTAAGGTAAGCTAACCTCGTTTTGTGCTTTTCCGTATAAAAGCCCCATGTGCTCGGGGAGTGATTATTGTGCAGGGAAATGAATTGCATAGTCAAAAAGAGGAGACTGTAAGGTTTCATTTGATGTGTAGAGTGTCATGGTACATGATCGGGAATGTGTGTTTTCATGAGGAAAAAAAACAAAAAAACAAAAACGGGACCACGTTTTATTTATACAGTAGCGGCGCGGCTCGTGCGCACCCGGGTGACCCTCGAGGTCTGCCGTAGCTAAAAGAGAAAGTGCAATAGCACCATCCACCTATGCGCCATGAATCCTACACACTGGGGCTTTAAGAGATCTGGTGAATACATTATTCCAACTACAAGAATTTGTACAAAAGTTCCAAGAGTCCATGCACCGCTTCCAGGTGCTGGTAAAAGCAGGAAGCGAACGTTTACCACACACTTTCTTCTTTATTTTTTGTTAGGTTAGAGCGAACAACGCTGTAGAGGCAAAACGCGTTGTCCGCTCCAACCTAATAAAAAATAAAGAATAAAGTCAAGCAAGTGTGCGGTAAACCTCTTTTTTGGGAATACAAGAAATTGTACCTTTAATTCTCTATTGTTTTATCATTTATACTTAACTCTCAATAATACTACACTAAACTACTTTTCGTTATGCGTATGTTTACTGCTGCTGCTCTACATGAATGTATCATGTATGTCACTACCTCACTGTAAATGTTACTGTTACCTGTGCAATAACCTGTGCAATACTTGTACTATACTATATTATGTGCAATCTGTGAAATACCCTACTTACACCTAATGCCTTTGCATTTTATTATATTTTATTACATATTTTTTATTATATTAATTACCTTTTCCCCTGCACTTTTTGCAACACTTTTTAACCATGTACTATTATTGCATGTTATTAGTACTTCTTGACTATCTTAGCGAGTCAGCGGTTCTTCTGATCCTAAGCATTCATTGCATTGTTGACCTTGTGTTGATCCTGCATATGACAAATAAACAATCTTGAATCATTTATTTGGACGTCACTAACTGCTATTAGCCAAATCCACCATCTTTGCTGTAAGCAGGCAAAACAGTCATAGAAATGCATTCAAATAGTGCTATAACACTATTATTATCTGGATCACTACTGGTAAATAGATTTATCCCCTTGACTCCATAATATATTTAACTCCATCAGATGGTTTATAATTTGTGGCAAAATAATCCCAATCTGTATTAAGATTATGTGTCAGTAAAGCAGGAATTTGTTGTAGTTTGATAACACATTCCCAAACTCTAATAAAAATGCAATACTACATCAGTGAAAAGAGCGGCGTGTCTGTGAGAGCTCAGACTGGCCTAGATGAGGCTGCTGCAGGACTCCATCTGCAGAGGGACCTGCCTGACTCCCAGTTCTAATTATATCCATTGTTTGGACGGCCCTATCATACCGTACTCTGCCTCACAAAGACAACATTCACTGGAGCGTCTCTATGGCAGTAGGCAGTATATTAAAGTTGTTTTCACACAACAGGGCATAACATGGGTACGACAATTTAATACAAACTCAACTCTGACATGATAAGCAAGAAAAGTAAGTCTACTTCTACAAAGAGAAAAACAAAGAATTAATCAGTTTGGGTTGCAAATCCATTAGGATGATATATTTTTAGGAAAATACTGATTTCTTACAGCTATTTAAAATCTTAATACATCAGTTTTAAAATCTGGATTCAATTGACAACGCACATGTGTCACGTGACCTGAATTTTAGAACATGTTTAGGTCTTAAAGGAAAAGTAACGTTTTTTACCATTTGAGCCTTATTTCGGTAATAAAACAAGTTGTTTTACTCACCCATATCACTTTGGTGTCATATGGAGCATTTCCGGAGATGTTTTAGATTAGCGTTAGGCTAACGCCGTTAGCTTAGCGCGACTTATAGCCATAGCTCGGGGCATGCCCCGTGCGGGCTCCAAATAACACAAACTTTAGCACTTTTCAAATCATAGAAGCTCAATGTCTTTAGTCTACGATTTCGTTTGGTCAAAAGTGGCCTGTAATCCGAGATTTAGCCATAGTTTCGAGTAGATGAGGACGCCAGTGCGCATGCGCGGAGTGTGCTCTCAGCTCCCGGGACCCAAACATGGAACGCATAGCTGTAAACTATGGATAAATCTCGGATTACAGGCCACTTTTGATTCAAACGAAATCGTAGACTAAAGACATCGAGCTTCTATGATTTGAAAAGTGCTAAAGTTTGTGTATTTGAAGCCCGCACGGGGCATATTACATGCTCGGGGAATGCCCCGAGCTATGGCTATAAGTCGCGCTAGGCTAACGGCGTTAGCCTAACGCTAATCTAAAACATCTCCGGAAATGCTCCATATGACACCAAAGTGATATGGGTGAGTAAAACAACTTGTTTTATTACCGAAATAAAGCTCAAATTGTAAAAAAAAAAACATTACTTTTCCTTTAACTACAGGTTTATACTTCATAAGATGTAGAAAAGATTTGTGGAGAGCAGAATATATAAAATTATGTAAATATATGCAAAGTAGTGTGAGAATTTGGCAGTGACTGTGCTGGATTAATGCAGGTGATGTCAGGTCATGAAAACCTCTTTTTCATGGGTTCCAGAGTGATGAAAATCCAGCATTGTTGCAGTAGCAATTAACAGTTCAAACCCACTTCTCCAATGTGGTCCAATAATACAAACTATCCAGTAATTTAGCCACATTAAAGATGTCAGGAAACACACATCACATTGTTCTATATGTAAATGAGTTCTATATGTAAATCACAATATTGACCCTAATAGCGTTACTACCGGAGCCTCACCTCCACTGTGATGAAGCCTGCGAGCTGAAGGTGCCTCTTCATCATCACAAATCGTCCCAAGAGGTCCTTACTCTTTGAGCAAAAGTTTGGAAATTCCCAAGCCAAGAAAGCAAGTCTATAAAACATAAATTATTGAAAAATATAATAGAAAATCTAAGCCACAATTTCAGATGCACATCTCTGGATCTCATTACCGCACCTCATGTACATTGTACTTTATATTAGCATTTATTTTCTGCTCTTTGTTGTTATTATTGTAGTGTTACTACTATGTCCAAGTAGTTTCATTTGAGAACAAAAAGTTTGTCCAAGTCTAAAATGTGTAATTGATAACACTCATACCAATGTTTCTATGAATACCATTAACTATTAACAAGGTACAATTAAAAGGCAAATAAATTAAGTAAGTTAATAAGTATAATAGCAAACTCACCGGTGCATTCCAGCAGGTAACTTTTCTTGTCCTCCTCCGCTTGATAAATGTGGGGCTTTGAAAGGCAACAAGTTCACTGGTTTGTTGTCACTGTCCACAACTATTTCACCATCTGATAAAAGGAAAATCAGTGTATTAATTTTGTTACACATAGAGGCAGAAAATATATAAAAACATAGATAATACCGCAGTTGTTGTTTTGAAGATATGGCAAATTAGAATTTCATCTCTGATTAAAGTGACTGTAAATTAGTCAAAAAGTATAACGCGATATTTCTGTTGTGGTTATTTTAATGGTCCATTCAGGTTTTATACAATAATCAAACCTGTCCCACAGCATGGCAGTATATATACGCATCGTCATAAATAAGGGTGTGCAAAAATATTGAAATATCAATATATTTTATAGTTTAATACCAGACGTGTATTTGGCCATCAGATGTTACCCTCGTGGGTACCATCTGATGGCCACTAGAATACCAAGATCATTAGTGTCATATTACTGTTTTGTTTACATTTATAATACCAATAAGGTACGGAGCTATCGGATGCTACCCTTGTGGGTATCATCTGATAGCGACAACACTGTATTTATTCTGATATTTATTGCATTTTATATGTCTTGCACTTTAATATCTTGTAGTTTGCACTAGGTATCGAAATTTACTCTGAAATTTATTGCATTTTAAATGTCTCGCATTTTAATAACTTGTAGTTTGTACTAGGTATCGAAAATTGCACTATGTATTGAAAATTTTGCACGCCTGTATATTGTCTTTTTGTATTGCACCTTTTATATGTAATTGTTTTTAATGTTTTTAATGTTTGTTAAGGACTACAGATGGAAATTAGCATTCTGCTAAATCTGGTGCAGCCATCTTTTTAATGTATCTGCACATTGTCCTTCAAATAAACAAGTAAATAAAATAAATAAATTGGATGATACTGTATCAATCTCATAGGCTGCTGTATCGATATACATCACAAAGAGTATTTTTTTTAACAAATTATTTTGTGACAGTGCTATACTTTTATTGCTTGTTTATACAATACACTGACACTGTTTTGATGATTAAAATTGGTGTATTTCATATTACTTTTGTACAGACAGTGGTTTAATAAAGACTCAGTATCACAGCCATGATTTAGGCTGTATTTTTACTGAACCATATCAAACTGAAATATCATATCGAATAGTATCCAATCGAAAGCTCAGTGAATTGATATACGTATTTTATCATGGTCTATGTATCGACGTATTATCAAATTGGCAACTTCTTAATGAGACCCAGTTCAATCAAAGTTTTGCAACTTACCAAAAGTCCAACCATAGACTGTGTCAACACCCACACGCAGAGCATCTGTTCTGCTATCCACCAGAGCGTGCAGGATTTCTCTGAGGTTGGTTTGTAGAGGTGAGAGGTGGGAGCTGGGGCCTTGGTGTGGAAGGGCATCCAGAGCATTTTGGGAGGGTTCTATGTTGAAGGACCCTGGATCTTCTAACTGAAGTGTGGCAGCAACATGGAGGAGCTTTAGCCGATAGTTATCTCTGCGAGCTGGGGAACTATCTGCAGTTAAGTGAAGAACAAGTATTTAAAACTGAATCCACGTATCCGTGATGACAAAAAATTTGACTAAAAGTACAGGTTTTTTAATGACTAGAAGGAACATGTGTAGATTAGATCAGTTAAATGTATTCGTTATCAATCCCTGAAATTTACCAATTGAACTAAAATTATACTAAAATTAAAAAAAAAAAATTAATTAAACTAAATAAAATTAACCAAAATTAAAATTGGAGTTGAAATGTAGCCATGGGATGATACTGAAATTTCGTGTCACAATTATCATTGACAAAATAATCACATTACAATTATATCACAATAATGATCAAATATGCTCTTATTGATATGAATATTATAATTTTTTTTATAATATTATAAATAAGTTCCATATTTAAAAACAAGTGAGAACAACCATGACCTAGAAGATCATCATTGTTAAGTAGATGTTTCCAACATTGGTGAAACAATGGCGATTTCCTCTGTTGGCAATTCTCCGATTATATAAAATGTCCCACAGATGATTGTGTACTCTTTTATCACGATAAATTATATTATTGTTTACTGTCCCATCCCTATTGAAATGTAACATTGCAATGCAAGATGTTTCCATCTATAACACCTAGCTTGTGTGAATATAACCGTTTTACTGCTATACTACATTTACTTGCCCATTTTAGGCACACAATAATAATAATTAAAAGTTTTAAATATATGATCTGTTGATGACACATTCTTTAATAAGCCTTTGTAAGACAAAGCAGCTCACCTATGAGAGTGGAGATGTGCTGTTCCTGTAATAGAGGGATCAGATACTGTGGTTTAGCCTGCTGTAGAACACACAAGGACCATGCCACATCTGTTTGCAGGAAAGACTCAAACCTGGAGAGAGTGCCCTCCAAGGATGAGTGAACCTTTTTGGAAAAATACGCAGCACACCGATTTAGTGATTAATGATTAAACAATAAACAATGTTAAAATAAAAAACATTTAACTACCTTTGTATAAAACTCATCTCCTTTGCTTGGCTGGAAACCAAGTCGGGCAAATGTCATGAGGAGATTGGAGAGTTGCAAAACACTGTACTTCTCACAGTGTGAAATATAATTCTGGAGCGGGAAATTTTATAAATTTAATATATTTTGTAATATTTGTAATCTAATAAACCTAAAACCAAACAGAGGTTGTTCCTAACCTCAGCAAAGGCCTCAAACAGAGGAAGATGGAGCCATTTGAGGAAACCAAAGGATTTAGCGAGACGGATGACTTCAGCAGGGTTGAGCTCAGGGACTTTGGGTAAGAGCTCTGAGGCCATGCGCTGAAACACCTGAGTATGGTGGAAGTTCAGCTTTCCTAAAAGAGAAAAAACAAATACTACTTGAGGAATTTGTGGGCAATTACATTATTAGTAAATGTAGATACGATACTTTATGCACATTTTACCATATGCAAATGCCATATCAATCATCAGCTGAGTGGTGAACTCTGATGATGATTTCTGCAGAAGGTGATATGACAAAGCTCTGAGAACAGGAACGGAGCGCCGACTCTGGGCTGCCAACGATACACAGACTTTACGAATATCTTCTGTTGAGAAACCTTCAGCAAACTCCAAGGCCTAGACATTTAACAACATACAAATGTTAGGGCACCGTCATAAATGTTCTTGCATAAGCCATCTGCATTTCCACAGACCTTATCCTCCAGTCTGTCCAGAAGTGTAGGAGCCATCTGCTCCCCTTTAGATATCAATGTACTGATTGTTTTAACATCAGCAATCTCAGTCCAACGGAGCTCCAGCTGCTTCATAGCAGCTGTGACTATGGCCACGTCCTGCGGTCCTTTCCGACCAACACCCCAGTCAAGCAGGTGAGCCAGCTGTTTGTAGGTGAGTCTGCGAATGCGCCACTGGATCTCGGTTTGAACAGAATTCAGCACTGGATCCGTGGGGGGCAGGTTCATAATCCACAGAGCTTGTAAAGCAGACACCAGAGTGCTGTTCCACACTAAAGACACCTGTGCAACAGAATAAAGAGGAAATAAACTCAAATTAGGGGTGGGCAATATGGTGAAAAAAACAAATTGTGGCGATATGACAAAATGACCAACATAGCGGATCATGATTCACAATGTCTCTGTTTAATGCACCTTTTCTCTGCCACTCATCTTTCTAGCCTCTGTAAGGCTCTGAGTGATTTAACCAATTACAAAAAAAGTGAACTTTCAGCAGTGCATTTTGTTCAGCTTAAAAAGGCAATACAACTACTGTGGCAGTGCCTATCAATTAGAATATAGTAAAAATTGTGATCCAGCTCCAAGAAAATTTTATTCATGTGTGCCATATCAATCACCCTTAGCTTAGCTTAGCTGGATGAAGTATGTGGGTTGAAATGTGCTTGTGTTTATGCTCTAGTACCTGCTGAGACAGAGTTTTCATCATATTCTTCAGTCTTGGATCTTCCAACAGTTCAGGAGATTGTTCCTTAAACTTGCCCCTTGTTTTAATCACCAAATGAGTCCATCTTTTAAGGGCACTGCCTGCTTGGTTGCCTGTTCCTGAATTCTCAGCCCAAGCCTGCAGTATTTCCTCTGGTTCAACAGCTTCATCCACCAGGTCCTCCAGATGGGTGCGAGCGGGAATAACAGGCAAATTGTCTTCTTTCTTTACTGTCCTTGCCTCACACATGAGCCTCCCTCCCGCAGTGAACCATAGAGGAGACCTGTGCACCTCTGCAGCCACAGCAGGAAACAGGCGCGCGGGGAGGGCAGGAGCCGGAGCCGACACCAGGCTCAGCACGCGCCCACATCTGACCAGAACACGTCTGGCCATGGCCACAAACACGGACAAGGACTCACTGATCACAGGCTATGTCCTCCATCTCATTACCCAACTACAAGAGGAAAGGACACAAATGTTAATGTCACAATACGGAGATCTTCTGGCCAGGAACCAAAAGCTATAATTAACCAGGGAGTGTGGAATATAAAAGGACATTATTGAGGCTAACAAAGTTAGCATTTCCGTAACAAAAAACATAAGCGGAACAGTGGAAGTCTACTGGATTATGCTCCTACTAGAATTTGGAAAAAACGCATTTTGAATATCGCTATTTCTTAAACAGGACATTTTATGTCATTAAAGGTTAATTCCTGACCTTGTCGACAGTTGTATCGGTGAAACGAGAAAGTCACACTCATCTTTAAGAGAGAGATGCTGCACCGCTCATTAGCTTTTACTGTTCGGTAATCATTAAACACCCCAGATCAATAAATGTTTTACCTTAAAACATGATAATAATAAGTTCTTGCAGGAGCCGGTTCACATGTTATGTGACAGCCGCAGTCGCAGGATGATGACGTCAGTTTCAAAGTAGGATCACGTGGCCCACACCTGCTGCACGAGCTTTAAAAAAAACTTAATAATTAGAGTTTCCTTTGTTTGGAAACATATAAATCATAATTTCTGCGCTTTGGCCCTACATTTAATCCTGGTTCTGTTTGTAAAGGTGATTTTTTTATAAGCTTTTAGAAGCTCGTGTTCTTAATATTTACCACTATACAGTCGAGTAGGTAAGGTCATGGAATAAGATTAAATCTTAAAAGATAAGAACTTAAAAAGTTCTTATTATAGATTCATGCTAAGGTCTACTTCTCTTTATGTTTACAAAACATTTTTACCTCCCACTAGTGGCCCACTTACATCCATGATATCAGAAGATAGGCTACTGACGTCACTGCCCTGTAATTATTTTTTATAATTTGGCCAGCATGTAGACATAAATGTGACGTGATGCGGCTTTAATTTACTTTTACTTTAACTTAGCCACTAAGAATTCTTATCTTATATTTACCCAACAGGAAACTGGTTTGTAGTACAAGTCTTGAAGGTGAGTGTGACCTTCCATCTGTTAGAAGTGTAATGGACTACAATGAGAATAACTAAATGGCCCTTTGTGTTTGGGTTTTGTAATTCCAGGGCTGTAAACACATGACACTAGCAGTGAGAATGTCTCTGCAGTGCATGGGGACTGGACAGAGACGAAAGGACGTCCTGAGACATGCTGACACCATAGAGATGACCGTCGCCTCTGAGGAGGAGGACAGGACATACGTGGGACAGCTGAGTAACACACACCACAATAAAAACCTGTGTGTTATCCCACTGTTGTACCATTTTGGATGATAGATTTCTCTCTAAATAACAATCATTTTGAGAATGTTCTGAAATCAAAAAGACTTGTGTGTCATTGTAGTAACTCTGAACTGACCTCTTCTAAATAACTTACTTGCCTATTAGAAAGCTCAAAAATAGTCAAATGTTTTATAATACTAAATAAAGCCACATTCACTCTTATAGGGCCCACTCATTCAGGCCATTATTGAGCAAAATTATATTCAACTACTTAAGCCCTTTTGGCATTGGAAAATCCTGTGCTTTGTTTTGATTTTATGACATATATATTTATTATATACAGTGGTACCTCACCTTACGAAAATTTCAAGTTACGAAACGCCTTTACGTTAAATTTTGGTCTCTAGATACGAAAGAAAATTCAAGTTACGAAACGCGAAATCTCAAAAATTCAAATAATGCGCACTCAGCCACACACATTATAGGCTTTTCTCAGACTGGATTTAAACTTTTCTCACATTTCTCTCACGTTTAAACACTCAAACTTTCATAGATTTTCAACAAAATGTATTAATAGTGAAGCGTGGGGGGAAGGGGGAGGGCGGTGTGTGTGCGCGCGGACACGTGTGTGATAGCGCAGCATGACCCGGCGCGAGCACGAGACCCGTGCCAGGTCTAAACCAGGTCTAAACCAGGTCTGAACCAGGTCTAGACCAGGATTAGACCACCGCGGCTCTTGCATGCGTTCGTTCATGCGCTCAGACTGCGTGCAGTCCCGAGGGGAGTCCTCGCTGCTCGCCTCAGCCGTGACTCGAAACGAAACCAGGAAATAGACCCGCACGTGGCGCTTTAATCCACCTGGTTTAGTCCTGGTCCAGTCCTGGTTTAGTCCAGGTCTAGACCTGGTCCAGTCCAGGTTTAGACCTTGGTCTAGACTGGTATAGTCCACGTTTAGTCCTGGGTCTACAGTCTCTACGCAGGACACAGTGTTACACTATAAAAAAAATGTTACACTATAAAAATAAAAAAAAAACTTGGAACGGATCAGGCCTTTTCCATTGAAATAGCTACTCAACTTACGAAAAATTCACGTTACGAAACCACTTCTGGAACGAATTAATTTCGTAAGGTGAGGTACCACTGTTAGGCAATGGACAATGGACTTATTGTTAGCGTTGATATTTGATATAGATACATCCACTTACACCCTTTCTCTGCGCATTTTATTTGAGCTGTGGTTGTAGAATACTGAGAAGTGACATTGTCGTATTTATAACCTTCTTTTGTTCTCTGCTCTAATCATTTATCACAAAAAAACGTGCAGAGAGGCGATAAGAAATGCCTTTAAACTACACAAGGCTATGATACAAAAAGGAATAACCTGTGTAAAGGTGACTTTGATGGTGAATGAGAGGGAGGAGGTGCTATAAAAGACTGGACGTCAAATTTGTCCTGTTCCTCAAATTGTGTTCAAATGAGAAAGAGGGAGACCGGACTGCAGTCAAGATTTCGGGGCGGAAAAAGGAACGAGTAGTCTGGACCTCCATTGATTTAGGAGAGCCAAACAAACCATCAACCATGCCGAAAAAGGTAGAAATTCTGAGCATAAACTACATTTATTCTAGTGTATGGACAGGTTATATTGACAATAAATAAAATCTTGTTTATTTAGCCCTATAAAAATCAGATAATATTTCAGACGTGTTAAAAATACTCTATTCTAGTTTGTGATTATTATTATTTTGGCAATACATTTTTCTTTGCTTTTTAACTTTAGGATACTTACGACATGTTTGAGATGAATGGGGAGATGGACAAGAAAAAGAAGAAGAAACAGAAGAAAAAGGAGAAATTGGAGGGCATGAAGAAAGAAATGGACATTGTAGGTGTTGACCGCATAATATTAAAAGTAGAGGATGTGGTCACTTTATAAATTCATGTAACTTATCCAGAATGGCTATTATATTTGTTTAGGATGATCATGAAATTACAATTGAAGAGCTAGAAATGAGATACAACACAAGTGTTACTAAGGTAAAACCCATAAAAGCTCATATTTCTTGTCAGTTATCCAAACACTAATAACCACATGTGCATTCTCTTTGTACAGGGCATGACCACGACATTTGCGACTCAGATTTTGGAGCGGGATGGTCCCAATGAGCTGAAGCCTCCCAAAGGTACCCCAGAGTACGTGAAGTTTGCCCGGCAGCTGGCAGGGGGTCTGCAGTGTCTGATGTGGGTGGCAGCTGTCATCTGCTTCATCGCGTTTGGGATTGAACTCGGAAGAGGAAACATGACCAGCTTTGACGATGTGAGCTTGTCTTTATCTGCACACTTACAGTATAGCTACCAGATTTCTCACATAAAATCCATTTGGTTTTCATGTTTTTCTAATTATTTAAGTAGATTAGTGGTAGTGTTAACGTACAGTACGTTTAACAAAAGAAGGTGTTGTCATATATTTTATACTTCAATAAATATCTATAAATACAGCTCTGGAAAAAATAAAGAGACCACTGCAAAATTGTCAGTTTTTCTGATTTTACTACTTATAGGTATATGTTTGGGCAAAAGGAACATTTTTGTTTGAGTCTATAAACTACTGACAACATTTCCCCCAAATTCCAAATAAAAATATTATCATTTAGAGCATTATTTCAGAACATGACAAATGGTCAAAATAATAAAAAAATATGCATGTTTTCAGACCTCAAACAATGCAAAAAAAACAAGATCAAATTCATTTTAAAACAACATAATACTAATGTTTACACTTAAGAAGAGTTCAGAAATCAATATTTGGTGCAATAACCATTATTTTTAATCACAGCTTTCATGCGTCTTGGCATGCTCTCCACAAGTCTTTCACATTGTTCTTAGGTGACTTTATTCCACTTCTGGTGCAAGAACTGAAGTAGCTCAGCTTTGTGTTTGTGTTGGAATTCAACAGACGCTGGAATGGAATGGCTGTAATACATGTAGAGATGCTGATTTCAGAAAAAAAATGCAGTGGTCTCTTATTTTTTTCCAGAGCTGTATGTGTAAATTGGATGAATTTTGGGTCTTTTGTACTGTATGTTTTCTAGGAGTTATAGCATTCTCCTAGTTATGTCACATCATGTCCAACAAGGAAGTAAAATCATAAACTTCAAAAAAAAAATAAATATATATATATATATGTATATATATATATATATATATATATATATATATATATATATATATATATATACTAAGGCAAAAAACTAAATTATGAATCAAATTATGTTAAATATGTTCACTGAATTAGTGCGTCTAACCTGTCACATACACTTTATCTTTACTTTAAATAGTTGTATTTGGCCATCACCCTGATTGCCGTTGTGGTGGTGACTGGCTGCTTCGGCTATTACCAAGAGTTTAAGAGCACCAACATCATCGCCAGCTTCAAAAATCTAGTACCACAGGTTGGTTATCACTGACTATACAGCCCCCCTTATTTTTTTCTCATGCGACTGTATCAAACTTCATGTGTAAAATAAATACAGCAAGCCGTAGTGATCCGCGATGGGCAGAAGAACCAGATCAATGCAAACCAGCTGGTGGTTGGAGACCTGGTGGAGATAAAAGGAGGAGACAGAGTTCCCGCTGATGTTAGAATCATCACTTCTCAAGGCTGCAAGGTACATTCACTGTAAAGCACACCGGCACGTCCAGTGAACTTTGGCATGTCAAATGAAGCGTGAAGTCAAATTTGGATATGTCATATGCCCCACACTGCATACATACAGTTCAAGTGCAAAAAGAAACTATCTCTGTTTTGAAAAAGTATTTTTCCTTTTTCTTGCCAGATATATTACCTCACAGATATTATCAATGACTTATGACTGTTAGCTGTTTTGGCAAATTAACTCTTTAATTATATTATAGAATATAAAATTCCATTAATTAATGTTCCAAATACTAAGATAAGATAAGACTTTATTGATCTCACACAGGAGAAATTCACTTGCCACATTAGCTTCAGGCAGTTTAATGCAAAAGAAAATTAGAACAAAAAAGTGCATACAGACAAGACAACTAATAATATTAAAATAAGTAAATAAGAAAATGTAGAAAAATTGCACGTTTGGACTATATAGTGGAGTTATACATAGTTATATGGAGTTATATAAATGAGTGTGACTCTATATTTTGTTAATCTGTGCCAGGTGGACAACTCATCTTTGACTGGGGAATCTGAACCACAAACCAGGAGTCCAGAATGTACTCACGAAAACCCTCTGGAAACCCGAAACATCGCCTTCTTCTCTACAACCTGTCTAGAAGGTAAATTACAAAGATTACCAACATAGAAAATAAAAATGCCAAAAGTTTGACCTTTCTTGTGTTCAGGCGTTGCCACTGGTGTAATCATTAACACTGGGGACCGAACGATCATTGGTCGGATTGCCAGTCTGGCCAGTGGAGTGGGGAATGAGAAAACTCCCATCGCTATAGAAATTGAACACTTTGTGGACATCATTGCTGGACTTGCAATCTTTTTTGGCTTTACTTTCTTTGTGGTGGCCATGTTCATCGGATACGCTTTCCTCGAGGCTATGATCTTTTTCATGGCTATTGTGGTGGCCTATGTGCCAGAGGGACTGCTGGCTACTGTTACTGTGAGTATTACAAAACATGTACTGTATATAGTGTGTTGGATGTAAAGCGTGTTCTTATCCAAAGACGACCAAGATTCAAAAGTTTCAAATTAACCAAAAGTTTATTTCCCTAACAAAAAGTCTAAAGCAGAGCTCAGGGTCAGCCTCCCCTAGAGTTTACAGTAGCAAGTCTTACGCCAGGAGCAGCAAACTGACAATTTGCTCTTCCCTCACACACAGATAAAATACAATATGCAAATAATATGAGGATACGCCCTCTGCTCCGGCCCACATTCTTCTGCTCATCATCCGCACAGTCTTCCTTTGCACCAGTCTTCCCCTCCTCCACAGCACGCTCACCAGAACCAGATCCTCATAAATTCCACAGAACTCCCCAACCTCACTATCTTCCTTTCCTTTCTGGCACACATTAACTCCCAAGGTCAAATAATACAATCCATATGTGACTTTCAGTGTTTCCTATAAACGTTAAGTAATATAAGTGATATACAAACAAGTGACCTTGGTGTTTATATTAAGTAATATAATAAACGTGCCTTTTTGGTGTTTATGTGGGCGTGTGTGTGCACCTGAAAAGTTTAATTGATTTGACATTCCTTCAAGTGTATATTTAAAGGTACATTTTTTGGTATGGAGGCAGTCACATGCTTCTTTCCATGTCGTTATACCTTTGCCTTGAATGATCAACAGTATGGCATTAACTGTATCTAACCTTTTTATTGCTCAAAAAAAAGAAAGAAAAGAAAGTCATGCAGTCCTGTGGTCAGCAGGGTCACTTCTCCACAGCTCTGACTTGACCTCATTTTGTCACTTGCTTGTCTCCATATAGATAAGTTTAGCAAGTTTAGCCTCTAGCCTATTGTGGAACATTCCAGGCAAAACAAAATAATTTCCACAGAAAAAAAAAAATCTGAAAAGTTACACATTGTGTTTTTACTTTATCTTAAATTTAAATCTAACATTTCTGGACCATTTTATTATTATTTATTTTTTATTTACACCTCTCACCCTCTGCACCGGACTGTAGAGTTTTAAGATTTTAGATTTTAGATCTTAGATTTTAGATTTTAGATCTTAGACTTTAGTTTTAACTTTAGATCTCTGTCTTAGATAGTTTTTGTTGTGTTTTGTCTTCATATTGTATTTTGTACACTGTCTTTTTGCACTACTTGGCCAGAGAGAAACGAAATTTCGATTCACTGTATGTTGAACACATATGGCAGAATTGACAATAAAGCTGACTTTGAACTTTGAACTTTGAACTTTAGAGGAGCTGAGCAGCTCCTACAGCAGCCGACTGAGGCACCCCCAGTGCAAGAAGGAGCGCTACCGCAGATCCTTCATCCCCACCACCATCAGACTGTATAACTCCACTATATAGTCAAAACGTGCAATTTTTTCTATATTCTCTTATTTACTTATTTTATTATTATGACTTATCTTGTCTGCATGCACTTTTTTGTTCTAACTTTCTTTGCACTAAACTGCCTGGAGCTGATGTGGCAAGTGAATTTCTCCTGCGTGAGATCAATAAAGTCTTATCTTCTCTTATTTTATTTTGAAAGTAACCAACGGATTCCTCAACAGGTTTGTTTGTCACTAACAGCTAAACGTTTGGCTCGGAAGAACTGCGTCGTCAAAAACCTGGAGGCTGTGGAGACACTTGGTTAGTACACAGGCATTTTACCGGTGTTCAGTATGTTTCACTTCATTATTATTATAAAAATCTCTGTTATTTTATGTTTAGGTTCCACATCTGTGATCTGCTCTGATAAGACGGGCACCCTGACCCAGAACAGGATGACTGTGGCTCACCTGTGGTTTGACAATCAGATCCACGCTGCCGACACCACAGAGGATCAGTCAGGTACACTGTCAGGAAGTCATATATAAATACAGTGGTACCTCACCTTACGAATGACCCAACAAACGAAAATTTCAAGTTACGAAACGCCTTCACGGTAAATTTTTGTCTCTAGATACGAATGAAATTTCAAGTTACGAAACGCGAAATCTCAAAAATTCAAATAATGCTCGCTCAGTCACACATTATACGCTTTTCTCAGACTGGATTTAAACTTTTCTCACATTTGTCTCTCGTTTAAACACTCAAATTTTCATAGATTTTCAACAGGATTGTTGGTGGTGAGGCGTGTGGGGGGAAGGAGGAGGGGGAAGAGGAGTGCGCTCTGGCACGTGTCCCGGCGCGGAGCTGACAGCGGGTCTGGACTAGGGTCTGGACCGGGTCTGGACCAGGGTCTAAACCAGGATTAGACCGGGACTGAACCGGGACTGGACCAGGACTGAACCAGGACTGGCCCGAGTGGATTGAGGCGCCGCGCGTGGGTCTGTTTCCTGGTTCCGGCGCGGAGCTGGCAGCGGGTCTGGACCAGGGTCTAGACCAGGTCTAGACCAGGGTCTAGACCGGGACTGAACCAGGACTAAACCAGGACTGGACCAGGACTAGCCCAGGTGGATTAAAGCGCCGCGCGTGGGTCTATTTCCTGGTTTTGTTTCGAGTCACAGCTGAGGCGAGCCGCTGCTCGCCTGCAAGAGCCGCGGTCTAGACCTGCTCTCCAGGGCCACTCCAGGCACGGAGCCCCAGACATCCAGGGACCCAGGGGGACACTGCCAGCCCGCCTTAAGAGCTCCCTAAGCGGGCATGGGTCCGGGGATTGTCCCGGTCACCGGCCTGGAGGTCTTGAAGAGGCCGACCTCACGGTTCTGTCCATGCCGCTCTGTGAGCACCTTACGCGGGCAGGTCTAGAGCAGCGGCTCGCCTCAGCTGTGGCTCGAGGCGAAGCCAGGAGGTGGAGCCACGCGCGGCGGTTTGGTCCACCTGGTCTAGTCCTGGTTTGGTCCTGGTTTGGTCCTGGTTTGGACCTTGGTCTGGACCTGCTGTCGGCTCCGCGCCGGAGCCAGGGAATGGACCCACGCGCGGCGCTTTGGTTCACCTGGGCTGGTCCTGGTTTGGTCCTGGTTTGGTCCTGGTTTGGACCTTGGTCTAGACCTGGTTTGGACCTTGGTCTGGACCTGCTGTAGGCTCCGCGCCGGGTCCGCGCCGGGACACGTGTCGGGGCGTGCTCTTCTCCCCCCTCCTCCTTCCCCCCACACGCATCACTATTGATAGTTTTGTTGAAAATCTATGAAAATTTGAGTGTTTAAACGAGAGACAAATGTGAGAAAAGGACGCAGGACGCAGAACACAATGTTACAATATAAAAAAAGTTACACTATAAAAATAAAAAAAAAACTTGGATCGGGGCCTTGGAACGAATCAGGCTTTTTCCATTGAAATAGCTACTCAACTTACGAATTTTTCACGTTACGAAACCACTTCTGGAACGAATTAATTTCGTAAGGTGAGGTACCACTGTATATCATTTTATATAAATACTAGAATTTGATGATGGTATAATCTGAGATGGTGGGCATGGGCCTATACAATGGGAGATTCACTGTTTTTGAAAGACATGTCCAAAATAAATTTTGTCCACACACCTGCAATAAGACAGTTAAACATCTGCAATCTACAAATTCTACATTCTGTCCGGTCCTCCAGCGCAAACTTAAACTGACATTCTTAAATGAGTTCAAGCTATTCATGGGTTTTAGTTTCCTGTTCACAGGTGACATTTTGAGATCTTTTCACCATTCAGAAGATATAGTATTTTGTTTTAAGTTGTTAATTGTCCTAATCCCGCTTTCTGAAGCCCAATAATAGGTTTATAGAAAACTCTGTGTTTGATTTATATGGGAATTGTAATGCACATAATGTATTTCTCTTCAGGTCAGTCCTTTGACCAGTCTTCAGAGACGTGGCGTTTTTTGGCCCGAGTGGCATCCCTGTGCAATAGAGCCACATTCAAACCAGATCAGGAGGGGATCCCCATACCAAGGGTAACAGAAACATGCTGTGCACCGCTGTGATAATATGAACATGCTTATAAACTCTTTTTCTTTCTGGTTTTCAAATAGAGGATTGTGGTTGGAGATGCTTCTGAAACAGCTTTACTTAAATTCACTGAGCTCACCATTGGGAACATTATGGATTACAGAAATCGCTTCAAGAAAGTGGCAGAGGTGCCCTTTAACTCCACCAATAAGTTTCAGGTGAGTTGTTTAATCTCAAACCTTGTTACGCTATAGATGTTAGGGGTGTCAAAATACTAACCTAGAGTAAAACTAGTATCGATACTGAAAAAAGCTTAGTGTAGTAGGACCTCATGATAACAAAAGAAAGTACAATTAATTTTGTTTGTCATTCATATAATAAATAGTTTTTAGTATTGTAACACTCATAGATTGTGTCTGTCTGTAGTTGTCTATACATGAGCTAGAGGACCCCTTAGACCTACGTTACCTGTTGGTGATGAAAGGAGCTCCGGAGCGAATCCTGGAACGCTGCTCCACCATTTTAATCCGAGGCCAAGAGCTGCCCCTGGACGAGCAGTGGAAGGAGTCCTTTCAGACGGCATACATGGACCTGGGAGGACTGGGAGAGAGAGTGCTGGGTCAGAGACTGTTTAAATATATTTAATGTAATGTTTGTTTAATTTATTTATTAATAAGCAATGTGAAAAAATGGAACTGGGGTGAGCGATACGTCTAAAAGTTCATTTTACCAAAGATTCTAGATTGACAGGCTCTTACCCTTAGTACAAACAGGCTGGTGGACTGAGCAGTGCCTGAAAGACTAAAATGCAGTTGCAGAGTGTCAGAAAAATCACATTCTCTGAAAACACAGATGAGTTCAGTGAAGAACCACAGCAAACACGTATTTACATTTTACTTGCAAGGGGAGACAGACACTGAGCAGAATGGTCAGACACCTTCTCGACTGGGCTATCCCTTCTTGCATCTTTTATTAATTCACAGATGGACGCACACAAATATGCAAATTTCACATGATAAAACAACATGACTTCTTTCCTAGAAACTCAACTTTCTCAGAGTCTCAAACAACCTTGAGACTTACAGCTGCAGGTTCTAGAGAACTCTCTTCCCAGATTGTTTCCACATCCCATAACACTGAGATACAATATTCCCAGGGCCGTATTACGGACCGGGCCTGTGGGGCTGGCGCCCAGATGCCAATGCCAATTGCGATGTCAGAGGGTCTCTATTCTCTAGGATCTTATGACTACTCACACTGTTATAGGTGTAGTGACCGAGTGGGGGGGTAATTCATAAGCAGTAGGCAAGACACCAGTTTACAAAATGATACAAAAATTTATTATTCCATATTAAAATGTTTTAAACAATGTTCACAATTCCTTTCACTCACACACACACACAATAAAATATTAACCAAAAAAAGTTATAACTCGACCGGTGAATACGGCAATGGTACTGTCCATTAGGGGCCGACACCACGAAGGTAGGAGGCGTCCAGGCCCAGAGGAGCGACAAACTCCGCCGGGGGAAAGCTAGCTCCAGAGGGGATGACCCAATCCCACAGGGGAGGCCCGCGGGGAACTCAAAAGCCGAGGAGACGCTCCGCTCGGAACGAGAGGGGGGTGGAACGCAGGACACACCTGCTCTGCCTAAGCCCAATACAGCTTGTACACGCACCCGCCAGGGACAGTCCGCACACAGACACTGCCTACAGAAGTAGCGGTTTAGACCCAGCGTAACCAGTTTTATGAACGAATACGTCTCCACTCACCAATAAGGCAGGACGGAGCAACGTGCCGCAGCTTCAAGTCACGACCGTAGACCGGGAATTGAGCGGGTTTAAGTTAATATAAAACACGGAGCCTTCTTGTCCCAGTGGCTGCTACACCGTGTTGGATGCCAGAGGTGAGGAGAGAGTGCAACAGGTGAAACCAGTCTCCCTCATCAAGGCTTGGGGCGCTACGTGATTGGCCCGCTGGTTAAGGTGCGCGTCTCACTACATTCTGCCCCCCCCAGTTGGATCGTCGACCCGACGATCGACTGTCTTAGACCAAATGGCATTCGGTTCCATTCGAACAAACCGAAGGGGGTACAAAAGGCAGTTTTAGGCTTATCTCCTTCAGTGACTGGCACTTGATTGTACCCACTTGCAAGGTCCATTGTGGAGAACCAACAAGCACCCGACAAAGAATCCAATGTTTCTTCTATCCGTGGGAGTGGAAATGCGTCCTTCCTCGTCTTGGAATTTAGTTGTCTGTAATCTACACAAAGCCGTAAGCTCCCGTCCTTTTTGCGGACAAGCACTATTGGTGAAGCATAGGGGCTCGAACTCTCCCTTATGACCTTGGTTTCCAACAGCTGGTTGATGTGCTCTTTCACAACCTCATATTCAGAAGGTGGAATACGGCGATGCCTTTGCCGAATGGGAATGTCATCGAGCAACGGGATGTCATGAGAGATGAGATTCGTACAGCCAAGGTCTTGTTCATTAGCGGAGAAGACAGACGCATGCTTCTGAAGCAGAGAAAAAGCCGCATTGCGGTCATCAGAAGACAAATGTGAAAAGTCAATCGACTCAATCTGACCGAGGACTGAGGAACCAGTGTGTCCCGCCACTTGGGCAGAAATAGATGAAACTTCAACACCGGTGGGCAGGCTGACAACTCTGACATCATCCAGAGTGCCAATAACAGTACGAGAATAGAGAAGCACCTCAGTAACCCCAACGTTCACCACGGGGATATAAACAGTTCCCCGAATAACGCGGACCAAGGCGGGAGACGCCAGAAGACCCGCCGGTAAGCCAGATTCCGGTGGCTCAAATAGCACGGTCCCCTCAGAAAAATATTCTGAGCATGTCGCCGTTACAATCTTCATTGCTCCTCCAGGTATACGACAAGCCTTCTTTCCTCGAACCCTTGCTTTCCCCAAGTTGTTTAAAACTGGCCTGATGCTAGCTACATGACATTTCTGCAAAGCGTCAGCTAAGGGCGCTGGAAACGACACCAACGTTTCTCCAAACAAGGTAGGTCCATACTGACCAAACAGCTCCCGGTAACATTTACTAATGATGTTCATTCCTAGGACACCGGGGACTTGAGAGGCAATCCGCCCCGGTGGATCCTTCACCACCAAAACACCGCATTGAGGCATCAACTTCCCACAAAGAACAACGTCAAGTTCAAGATACCCAATATAAGGGATAGTTAACCCATTGGCAGCTTTAAGCTCTAACCAATGACAGGCTTTAAGGCGTTCATCACCCCAGGGTTCAAAATGTGTGCGAAAGAAACTTTCTGTAATTGTAGAAACCATAGATCCAGTGTCTACAAGACAAGGTACAGGGGCGCCACCCATACCTACGTCAAGGTGGGGACACATGGAAATCAACTTGGAACGTCTTCCAACATAATCCTTGCGTCTTCGGAGCCAGTGGATGCCCCACCTGAGCTGTGGCTCGGCAGCATGGTGGGCATTAGTTTTCCGACGACTGTGGTGGATGAACATCATTATGCACTAACGGAGGATGTGAAACACGTGGTCCATCACAATGCCGAGCGATGTGTCCAGGCTGTTGGCAACGGTTACAAATTATTGGACCTGGACGAGGGGAGCGGCTGCGTAAATTCTGGGGACGGTGGCGCGAGTGAGTAGTCTGTAGCCTTGTGATGCTCTGCGTCAGTTTGTCCAATTGTTCCTGCTGACGTCGTAGCAGCTCCTTCATCTCACTAACCTCAGAGGCCGGCGGATCCAACCGCTGGCGGCCACCCTGCACCATGCATTGAAAACCCAAGGCTGAAGGGACAGAATTACTCCGGCCACGCACACCCGATGGCAACCCCTCACGCTCCCATCTCATTGCTTCACCTCTGACATCCAACAACGTAGCTGTAGGCGTGCGACGGACAAACTGTTTTAATTCTCGACGAAGCGCGCAGTCTAAAACCTGCTCCACAAATTGATCACGCAACAATATTTCAGAATTTGGAACATTATCTGGAGCGCGCCGTTTCACCCTTTCCATCAAAGACTTCAAAGCAAGGGAGTATTCAAGCAAAGTCTCCCCTCCTGCTGTCGCCGAGAAAAAAACGCCTTCCTGCAGGGCAACATAGGACTCTGCACATCCATAAAGCTCCTGTAAGATCGCAATGATCCTAGTTGGGTCATGTCGCTCTTCTACAGATCTAAATTTAATTTCCTCGCGAGCCTCCCCTTCCAAATGGTCAAAAAGAAAAAATGCTTGGTCAGTTAAAGATAAATGTCTGGCCCGCATGCATGCTTCTGCTTCCTCTAACCACTCGCCCAAACTAATGCCTTTCTTACCCCTAAACATGGGGCATTTACGATCCCGTGGGATGAAAACCAGTCGGTCAACACCCCCGGTAACCTGTGAGGGAACACCATGTGCAGTGGGTGCAGAGGACGTCCCTGCACTCGCATCAGAAGCAGATAGGCGCTCTTGGCGCAGCCGTTCATTCTCAGCCCTCAGCTGGATGACCATTTCCTGTAACTCCAATAGCTGACCCTCCATATTCACTTTACAAAAACGCGCTACAACTTACTAAAAATGCCGTTTCACTTTTATCTGGAGCAAGGTGCTTTCAATATTGGCAGAGCTAGAAGAAACAGAGTAGCATTATGTACATGTCTAAAAACAAAACATGCAATAAAGAACACAGCTAAATACTAAATAGACACAGCAAACCAAAACATGCAAAAACACAATCAAAATGACATGAAACAGTGTGCTACTACTGGTCTCCTGTCTCACATATATAACACTGCTACAGAAAAAGGAAAAACACTGTCAATGCTAAAACAAGATTTTACACACAAAAAAGTATATTAAAATGGTGTCTTGCCTCCATAAAATTCAAGCCCGACCCTGCCAGCAACGCCAAGTATGTAGTGACCGAGTGGGGGGGTAATTCATAAGCAGTAGGCAAGACACCAGTTTACAAAATGATACAAAAATTTATTATTCCATATTAAAATGTTTTAAACAATGTTCACAATTCCTTTCACTCACACACACACACAATAAAATATTAACCAAAAAAAGTTATAACTCGACCGGTGAATACGGCAATGGTACTGTCCATTAGGGGCCGACACCACGAAGGTAGGAGGCGTCCAGGCCCAGAGGAGCGACAAACTCCGCCGGGGGAAAGCTAGCTCCAGAGGGGATGACCCAATCCCACAGGGGAGGCCCGCGGGGAACTCAAAAGCCGAGGAGACGCTCCGCTCGGAACGAGAGGGGGGTGGAACGCAGGACACACCTGCTCTGCCTAAGCCCAATACAGCTTGTACACGCACCCGCCAGGGACAGTCCGCACACAGACACTGCCTACAGAAGTAGCGGTTTAGACCCAGCGTAACCAGTTTTATGAACGAATACGTCTCCACTCACCAATAAGGCAGGACGGAGCAACGTGCCGCAGCTTCAAGTCACGACCGTAGACCGGGAATTGAGCGGGTTTAAGTTAATATAAAACACGGAGCCTTCTTGTCCCAGTGGCTGCTACACCGTGTTGGATGCCAGAGGTGAGGAGAGAGTGCAACAGGTGAAACCAGTCTCCCTCATCAAGGCTTGGGGCGCTACGTGATTGGCCCGCTGGTTAAGGTGCGCGTCTCACTACATAGGGCATATCTGAAGAGAGAAGGGTGATATGAATTGGGGGAAGGGGGGCAATCAGAGGGCCCCTGGGCAATGGGGGATGGCAGTCAGAGGGCCCCTGGACCATGTGGTATGGCAATCAGAGGGCCCCTGGGCAATGGGGGACGGCAGTCAGAGGGCCCCTGGGCTGGCCCTGCTGTAGTGCCTCTTGTGAATACTCCATACCGGCTGGTTAGCTCAACTGGTAAGTCACTGTGTGTGAGACCAAATAAAGGCTTAATCTTTAAAATCTTTAAGGGAGCCCTAACGTTTACCAACTAGGGGTTCAAGGCCCTATGATTATGAAAGCCCCTGCTAAGGAGCTGGCTATGTGGGGGCCCTAGGGAGAGCCCTAATGGGAGAGCATACTGTTAAGAGAGCCCTCTGATTAAAAATGTTGCAAACTCCTGGACCTGGGGCCCAGACCCCTCATAATCCGGCCCTGAAAATTCCAAGTTAATTTCATCAAAATACATGAAGCAATGATAACACATTTATAATTATTCTAACACAGAGTTTGGCACCACATTTGGCAGCACAAACATTTTTTTTCTGTTTTAGACCATAAAAATGCTAATTGACCTACGCTAAAGTGGATCAAATGGAACTGATCTGACAGAGCTGACAGTTCTTCAAAAATGCCATGTACACAGTTTAGATGCAAAAAGGAAAACTTGATTTAGTGTTTAATCCCACTTTAACTTCACGTTTCAACCCCCATTCAATTTCAATTTAATAATCTCTGTTTGTCAGTTTAATTAATTTTTTATCCTGGTTTTGCTTTGGTTCCCTAACTTTAGCTAAATGTTATGTTATATCCTCGTGTCTTCTCTGTAGGTTTCTGTCATGTCTATCTGAATGAGAAAGAATACCCCAGAGGCTACAGCTTTGACCCGGATGATATGAACTTCCCGACCTCTGGACTGTGTTTTGCTGGTCTCATCTCCATGATCGACCCGCCCAGAGCCACCGTGCCCGACGCCGTCATGAAGTGCAGGACGGCTGGGATCAGGGTAACTCCGTTCTAATGACATGTACAAAGATGGGGAATGGAGCCAACACAAATTTCTCAAACAATAGTAGTACCCTTACGTTCAAGTGCAATTAAAATGTTTTGAATAATGCAAACAGTTATTTAAGGAAGAATAAAAAATGTATGTAATATCTGATTTATGATTTAGCGTTAATATAATCTGACAGAAAATATATTTATAAATGCACTGATCCTTGTATTTCCAAAGCAGAGACAACAAAAACTAAAAGTAAGCTGCACAAAATGTAAATGTTACAATCATTTAACATTGTTTTACTTTTAGACATACAGTGATACAGATGAGTAAAGAAACACTTAAGAGTACAGTTACCTAAAAATCTTACTCAGGTAGAAAGGTGTGACTGCGTTCACACTTTACACTTGTCTTTAGTTTTGGTTTTTACACAGATTAGTCCTGATGTAGACTTAGTTTGGTCCTGTTCTAATCCTGGTTTCATGTCCATATTCCACCATCAGCAGCGCTCGATCACAAACAAATTTCATGATGTTTAAATTTTCAGGTTGTCATGGTAACTGGAGACCACCCAATTACAGCACGAGCAATCGCAGCCAACGTAGGGATCATCTCTGAAGGTAGTGAAACCATAGAAGATATTGCCCAAAGGAAACGCATACCAGTTGAACAAGTCAACAAGAGGTAGGCCTATGAAAGTCATTAACAAGTTTAATAGATAAATAGTTTATTAGAGCTGACGAAGCCTCTCGGATGAGCGGCGAAACGTTTTCGACCAAACAAACTTTGTCCAATTGACAAATTGAATTTCTTCTTTTATCATTAACAAGTTTAACACTTTCGTTATAAAAAGTAACGCCATCACTTTTGCCGGGTAATTTTTATCCGATATAATATACCGAACAAAAGTACTTGTCATGAAAAAAAGATCAAAATATGACAACACATAATAAATTAGAGTGGTTTTCTTTTATTTTCAACTGTGGTATGTGTAACAAAATGGGGAAAAAAACATAGGAAGTCCCTAAAAACATGTCCAAAATTACAGAAAAATTAGGAATTTGAGAACAAAAACAAAATTCCAAACAAAAAACAAAATAAAAAAAATATATATATATGATACTGGAAACTTGGTCTTTGGTCCACCCATTCCTGGGACATGTGAGACTTCCCTGGTGAAGCACAGACTCCTCGACACACGAACAGTTGCAGGAGAGAGGAACAAAAAATAGTATTTTTTCAGTGGGTAAAAATGACCAGTTGACTAAAATATTGTTTTTACCATAAGAATTCCCTTTGAAATCACCACTTTGTGATATTTATTCATAACCACTGCACTAAATAAGGATAGATACACATTCCAGGACCACTTTTACTTACCTGTTTCTTACATTCTCTTACATTAAATTTATTACATTTTTACATTCCTCTTTCACTGTTGCTGGGTGAAAATCACCCGAAAGTCTGTAGGAAAAAATGGGCTTTGGGGTAGGGAAACACCTACACCTTCAAAGATGTCAAAAACAATGGTGAAGCTCCACAGGGACCCATGACACTCAGAAAAATGCAACATATTGAAAATCATGTAAATACTTTTGCTCAGGTGAAAATCAGCTGGCGATAGTGCTCTAGGGTTAACAAACTATTTGTACATTATTATTTAAGTCTTTCTTCATGCTTTATTAAGGCTAATTAAGGTGTAGTTACTATGAAATTATACCAAATCACCATATCAGATGCTATAAACGTTTTTATGTGTGTTTGCTTCAGGGAGGCCCGTGCCTGTGTGATCAGTGGAGGTCAGTTAAAAGAGATGAGCAGTGACGAGTTGGACGAGGCTCTCAGAAACCATCCTGAAATGGTGTTTGCCAGAACCTCTCCTCAGCAGAAGCTCATCATCGTGGAAAGCTGCCAGCGCCTGGTACATGCACTGGGACAAACTCTACACTCAGATGTGACACATCATTGATAAACAGAGTGATTGGCAGAATGGTCAACAGATTTTTAGATTCAGTTGGATTTGGGTTAAGCTTTTTAGGAACACTTTCTCAATCCCCATGGGGAATTCTGTCTTCTGCATTTGACCCCTCCTTAAATATCACTGGAGTAACATTTCAGGATTAGTGACTTAGAGATCATCACTAAACTTCATGACACATTTTGTTTTCCGTAGGGCTCCATTGTTGCTGTAACAGGTGACGGTGTGAATGACTCTCCGGCCCTGAAGAAAGCAGACATCGGTATTGCTATGGGCATCGCCGGCTCAGATGCAGCCAAGAACGCAGCAGACATGATCCTTCTAGATGACAACTTTGCTTCCATCGTCACCGGGGTGGAACAGGGTATAAAATATGCACTTTATCTCCATTGGATATTAGTAAATCTCACTATAGAATTCTGCCTGGCCCTCCAAATCAGTGTTAAATTATAGAGAATGTCAAGAATGTTGTGATAGTCTTACCTAAATGGATTCAGACATAAAGTACAAACCTGTCTCTATAGGTCGTCTCATCTTTGACAACCTGAAGAAGTCCATCGCGTACACACTGACCAAGAACATCCCAGAGCTCACCCCATATCTCATCTACATCACTGTGAGCGTGCCTCTTCCTCTGGGCTGCATCACCATCCTCTTCATCGAACTGGCGACCGATATTGTGAGTCCATTATTCAATAGTTAAAAGTAACCGCTGTAAAACGCTCCTACTGGTCCTATAATCAGCGAAGCCTGGGTAGTCATTAGTTGTCACATACTGAGAAGACGCATCTTATTATAGAGCACTTTTAGGTGTTTGCATGCTGGGTTTAGTTGTATAATCTGGTAACCCAAAGTGAAAAGTCCATTGTTAATACAGTCATAGAATGTCTTACATACAGCTCTGGGGAAAAAAAAAAAGAGACCACTGCAAAATTATCAGTTTTTCTGATTTTACTACTTATAGGCATGTGTTGTGGGCAAAAGGAACATTTTTGTTTCAGTCAATAAACTACTGACAACATTTCCCCCAAATTCCAAATAAAAATATTATCGTTTAGAGCATTTATTTGCAGAAAATGACAAATGGTCAAAATAACAAAAAAAAAAACAAAAAAAAAAAACATGTTTTCAGACCTCAAACAATGCAAAGAAACAAGATCAAATTCATTTTAAAACAACATAATACTAATGTTTACACTTAAGAAGATTTCAGAAATCAATATTTGGTGCAATAACCCTTATTTTTAATCACAGCTTTCATGCGTCTTGTCATGCTATCCACAAGTCTTTCACATTGTTCTTGGGTGACTTTATTCCACTCCTGTTGCAAGAACTGAAGTAGCTCAGCTTTGTGTTTGTGTTGGAATTCAACAGACGCTGGAATGGAATGGATGTAATACATGTAGAGATGCTGATTTCAGAAAAATGCAGTGGTCTCTTATTTTTTCCAGAGCTGTATACTTTTAACTTCAGTGATAGTAAAATATTTGTATAATTCATGCGTGATTAACTCCACTGCAGTTCCCCTCTGTGTCTCTGGCCTATGAGAAAGCTGAGAGTGACATCATGCACTTAAAGCCTCGAAACCCTCGTCGTGACCGTCTGGTAAATGAGGCCTTGGCTGTCTACTCCTACTTTCAAATAGGTGAGTCTTCTTCTTAAAACAAAAAAAAACAAACAAACAAAAAAACACATAACAACACATAATTAGTAAATGCAAATAGTTGTAATCTCTTGAAATCAGAGTTTTTGGTTAAATTAAGATTAATTTACTGGATTATTTAGCCTTTATCTAGCAGATTATTTGACTTGCTTAAAAAAACCTGTGACTGGTTTCAGTTATCTAACCAAAGGGCATTAGAAAGTCATTGCACTAACCCAGTTTTCATTTTTACTTCCTTATCTGTTGCTAAATGATCTTGAAACTATCCTTAAATGTTATAATGTCAAAACAAGTTACACAATGACCACTTTCTACCGAGGCACCATTGAGAGCGTCCTGACCAGCTGCATCACAGTGTGGTACGGGAGCTGCACTGAACAGAACAGGAAAGCCCTGCAGCGCATAGTGAATGCAGCTGGGAGGATCGCTGGTGTCTCTCTCCCCTCCCTCCTAGACATTTTTAACACCCGGCTCACCCGCAGAGCGTCCAGCATTGTGGGTGACCCGAGCCACCCCGCACATAGCCTGTTCAGCCTCCTGCCCTCGGGGAGAAGGTACCGGAGTCTCCGGGCCCACTCCACCAGACTGTCAAATAGCTTCATCCACCAGGCTGTCAGGAGGCTGAACTCTCACCTGAACTCTCACCTTACCCGTCTCCCACCCCCCACCCCCCATATTGGCATAACCTGTATTCCAGAAAAAGACATATCACTCTAGACACTTTTAAAACTGCTGCTAAGGACGACTGTTGCACTGTTGCACATTTACATTTACTACTGGTATTTTACTCCTGTTGTACTGTTGTTCACCACTGTCATTGCACTAGAATTACTACTGTTGCACATTTATTTTATCTTAACTTCAATGCACATTCTATTGTACATTACCATTTCACTGCTGTCTCTTCCATTGCACATTTTGATGCACACTGCACACTTTGGACATTTGTATATAGGTATTTATTTATTACGTTGCACTGCTTTAAGATTTTACATCTTAGACTTTAGTTTAACTGTAGATCTTTGTCTTAGATAGTTTTTGTTGTGTTTTGTCTTATATTGTATCTTGTACACTGTCTTTTTGCACTACCTGGCCAAAGAGAAACAAAATTTCGATTCACTGTATGTTGAACACATATGGCAGAATTGACAATAAAGCTGACTTTGAACTTTTGATCTTGATCAATTCAGGTAATATGAGCAACTAAATCCAACATAATCCAATTGAACAAACCAAGATTAATATTCTGAATATAAGACATTTACATTAAACCGTGCAAGACGTTCACTTTTAGCAGTGTTCGTGAATGTTATTTTATTACATTATATTCCTGGTTGACCTTTGCCCTCTCCTTTGTTTTAGGTGCGATCCAGTCCTTTGCAGGTTTCACAGATTACTTCTCCGCCATGGCACAAGAGGGCTGGTTCCCGCTCTTGTGTGTGGGGCTGCGCTCACAGTGGGAGGATGTTCACCTCCAGGATCTACAGGACAGCTATGGACAAGAATGGGTGAGTACAATAATCAAAGTTCTAATTAGGGCTGCAGATATCAGACAAAAATATCATTTTAGATTAGAACAATTTAAAAAAAAGATGTTTTGTTTATACCGGTTATTTAAATGAATGTAAAGGTGCATTATGTAATGTTTCTAACTGCTTTGCCCAAAATGTTCCACAGTTTAGCATTAAAAGTAAAAAGTTGAAAAAAATGATAAAGCAATAACATCTCGGAGACAAGCAAGTGGCCGAGCTTCTATTAGAAAGGTTACACAGTGTACCTTTAACCCTAGAACATTTTTGTTATAAAAAGTAACACCATCACTTTTGCCGGGTAATTTTTACCCGATATAATATACCCAACAAAAAGTACTTGTCATGAAAAATAGATGAAAATATGACAACATGATAAATTAGAGTGGTTTTCTTTTATTTTCAACTGTGGTATGTGTAACAAAATGAAAAAAAAATAAAAAATAAAAAACATAGGAAGACCCTAAAAACATGCTCCAAAATTACTGAAAAATTTAGGAATAATTTAGGAATCATTTAGGAATCATTTCGGATGTGGAGTTAGTGTGTGTTTGCTCAGACACATTAAAAATTAGGGGGAACATTGGCCATGTCCCAATTCCAAGTATTACTAGTCGCAATAGTATAATATTTTGCTCATTGAGCTGAGGCGGGACTTGTTCCATTTCGCAGACGGCCATGTGAGAAACGTAGTGCACTAAGGACAGAGCGAGTGTGCGCCCTCGACGACAGACCGAGTGCACACTCACAAGCGTGCCGTCGGTGAATTGGGAAACGGCCATAGACACATGAACAGTTGCAGGAGAGAGGAACAAAAAATAGTATTTTTTCAGTGGGTAAAAGTTGACTAAAATATTGTTTTCACCCTAAGAATTCCCTTTGAAATCACCACTTTGTGATATTTATTCATAACCACTGCACTAAATAAGGATAGATACACATTCCAGGACCACTCTTACTTACCTATTTTTTACATCCTCTTACATTAAATTCATTACATTCTTACATTCCTCTTTCACTATTGCCGGGTGAAAATCACCCGAAAGTCTGTAGGAAAAAGTGGGCTTTGGGGTAGGGAAACACCTACACCTTCAAAGATGTCAAAAACAATGGTGAAGCTCCCCAGGGACCCATGACCCATGAAAAATACAACATATTGAAAATCATGTAAATAATTTTGCTCGGGTGAAAATCACCCGGCGATAGTGCTCTAGGGTTAAACATCAGAACAGGACCAATACCAGGCAAAGGTGGGACTAAATTGAGAAAATCATGACTAAAATGGTACTAATGCCAAACATTTTTCAAACACATTTTCTTCTCTGTAAGAAAAACAAGCTCTTTTATTATGATATGGACATTGCATTAACGATTATTTTGCAATAGATCGTGCAGCCCTAGTTAAAAAAAAATTAAATATGAAATTACTCTTCCACTATGTTGCAGACCTTCAGCCAGAGGTTGTACCAGGAATACACGTGCTACACAGTGTTTTTTGTCAGCATAGAAATCTGCCAAATCGCTGACGTTCTGATCAGGAAGACACGTCGTCTTTCTGTGTTCCAGCAGGGATTCTTCAGGTACAAAAAGTGTGCTCTGATACGGACTCATCTGATTTAAAGATGGCCATTGTCAGGAGTGTACTGCAAAAGGACTCTGTATAATTTATGTTCTTACATTTGTTCAGGTGTCAGTCTTTAGCCATAATTTTGCGTATTATTTAATGAATAACAGAAATGAAATGAAGACAGCTAATTTACGCTGTACACCAATATAATAAAGTAAACTATATTGTATAATTGTAACAGTGATATCAGAAGCAGCAACAGGTATATCAAATAGATTTTTAGTCAATAATAATTCATATTTTTATCCATAGAAACCGGGTTCTTGTAGCAGCCATCGTCTTCCAGCTCTGTTTGGGAAACCTTCTCTGCTACTGCCCTGGGATGCCGAACATTTTCAACTTTATGCCAATCAGGTATATTCCTCTAACCAAAACGCTGTTATTTTAAAACATAAAATAACTCCACTGTTTTTGTGTGTGCTCAGGGTGCAGTGGTGGTTTGTCCCTGTTCCGTATGGCATTTTAATCTTTGTTTATGATGAGATCAGAAAGTTAGGAGTCAGGAGACATCCAGGAAGTAAGTTTCATCTAAAACCTGATTTTGTATATAATTCAGCACAAGTTAATCTAATGTATGTTTTTAACAGGTTGGTGGGACCAGGAGTTATACTACTGAAAAAGAAAACAGATAAGAATACAAACCAAGGAAGAAAATATTGTTGTAATTTAATGATAATAAATAAATTAAACTCAAGTACAACAAATGCATTAGTGACAAACATCCACCCAAAAGTGCCATTTCCTGTCATAGAACAGATTTGTCACGATCAATAAAACTGTCCTATATATAAATCTGTGCTCAAGTAATGATGCATTTCAGTGACAAAGACAAATGTATTTCAAATAAATATGAAACAACTGCCAGTCATCACATTTATGTGAAGAAAATTTGTGATTAAACAACTGTTTCAGGGCAAACATAACAAAAGAAAGCATACATTGTCATAAAAGGCTGAAGGCAAAATGGTATTGTATTGAGAATTAAATAACTTGCAAAAAATAAGTTGTTTCTTAGTTGTTCCAAGTCCTAATAAAAAATGTAGTCTGCAAACAATTTTTATCCCACTAAACCAATCTTTTTTGTCTTGTGAGCCCTGAGCCCTTTTGTCATACCTCGAGTACCCCCTCACTCATACGTGTTGATAAATCTCCAAAAGTAGAATGTGACACAACAGATTTTTAAATGAAAATCCCTGCCCTAAACCAGTGTTTCCCAACCAGGGGTACTCGTACCCCTAGGGGTACGCGAGCACCCTGCAGTGGGTACTCGGCAAATTAAGGACCTGAAATAAAAAGATTTTCATTTAATAATCAGTTGTGTCACAAGAGTTGGATACAACAAAGGAAGATTATTTTGATTTAGTATTTATTTGGCTAAATTATTTTCAAAGAAATATATTCTTTATTTTTATGTTTAACTAATTTGAGTTAAAGAAAAGAGAGAAAATGCCTCAGAATTAAATTTTCAAATTAAGGAGATGAAATAAAATGATTTTCATTTAAAAATCTGTTGTGTCACGTTCTACTTTTGGAGAATTATCAACACGTATGAGTGAGGGGTACTCGAGGTATGACAAAAGGGCTCAGGGAGTACACAAGACAAAAAAGGTTGGGAAACACTGCCCTAAACTAAACAATCGATACCTGACAGCAGAAATCAAGTTTGCACTGAATATGGGTTCAGTCTGACTCCAGATCTGACCCGTAAAACAACACAATTTTAAGGTTCAAAAATGAATCTAAATTTAGTTTTTTTGGGACATGGCAAAAGGAGAAATTCAATTTGTCAACTGGACTGGACTGAAGTTTATTTGATGTTTATCTGGACTGAAGTTTATTTGATCGAATATGTTTCACAGCTCATCCAAGCTGCTTCTTCAGTTCTGGTCAGATGCTGGTGGACACTGCCTATATCCCGAAGGGAGGAGTGAACTAACCTGGGAAATCCTAGGCTGATTTGCACGATCATTCAGATCTAAAAGACAGCCTGGCAACTAGGCTAAGCAAGGGCTCCTGATATGGGGAGCAAGCCAATCAGAGAGCGGGGAGGGGTGGAAAGACGGTGACGCGTACCACGCGACAAACGGAAGCTTGTAGTTTGAACTGACAACTGACATGATTGGCTATGGGCTACATATACGCCAAATGATAGACATTCGTAACGCCCAATAAACGGCCGTTGGCAATCATAAACCACACCTCCGCTGTGAAATATTCAGTAGGTGGCTCCCAGACCATATCACTTGTGATATGGTCTGGTGTAAACCAGGCAAGGAGCGAACTAGAGTGAAATTACTTTGCGGCTAGGGCTAGCCAGGTCATGTCCAAAGGTGTGAAAACACACATTATGGCCCTGAATGGTTCTGCTAACAAGACCCCCCACTCCACTCCCACTGGATATTTAATAGGCCCACCTAACTAACAGAAACTGTAAACACATAGGTGTGACAGTTCAGAGTAATTTCATTGTAGTTAGCTCCTCCCTTCAGACAGATAAAAGGAAGTGTCCACCAGCGTCTGACCAGAACTGAAGAAGCAGCTTGGATGAGCTGCGAAACGTATTCAACCAAATAAACTTTTGCCCAGTTGACAAATTGAATTTCTCCTTTTGCCATGGATTCTACCTGGACGACTGTGGGACTCTACACACATTTTTTGACAATTGATCATTGTAGAAAGACTTCATTTTGTTTGCTGTGTGCCTTTGTACATACTTAGCAGTGTCTTTTGTCCACTCATGTATAGTGTAGGTCTAGAGTCTTTTCAGAATCTCTAATGGAAAGCCACATATGTCCATAGCTTCACTCGACTTTCCAAATGGCGATCTTTCCATCTCCTCCGGCTGATCCGCTCAGCACATAGCGGTCCTCTGCAGAGCACAGGGTCTGGGTGCTGTCTGTGTGGGCCTGCAGCTCTTTGTCCACCTCATGTGTCTCTGAGTCCAGCACCACCACCTGGCTCCTCCCCTGACCCTCACCATGATCACCACAATCGGCACGGCAACCCACCCAGATCTGCAGAGGTCAAACACACGGATTATGAACGGTTATGTTGATTCTGCAACACAATATGAGGCTTTCTGAAGAACCTATTCTTTAACATTATAATGGAACACAGTGAAGACTTCCATGGAAGAATCTGCCAAGAGAACTCAGGTTTATGGCTCTATAATTGTTGGCCTACCACATGAAAGAAGCTATAGCTATACAGCTCTGGAAAAAAATAAGATTTTTTTTTCAGATTTTACTACTTACAGGTATGTGTTTGGGCAAAAGGAACATTTTTGTTTGAGTCTATAAACTACTGACAACATTTCCCCCAAATTCCAAATAAAATATTATCATTTAGAGCATTTATTTGCAGAAAATGACAAATGGTCAAAATAACAAAAAAGATACAGTACATGTTTTCAGACCTCAAACAATGCAAAGAAACAAGATCAAATTCATTTTAAAACAACATAATACTAATGTTTACACTTAAGAAGAGTTCAGAAATCAATATTTGGTGCAATAACCCTTATTTTTAATCAGAGCTTTCATGCGTCTTGGCATGCTCTCCACAAGTCTTTCACATTGTTCTTGGGTGACTTTATTCCACTCCTGGTGCAAGAACTGAAGTAGCTCAGCTTTGTGTTTGTGTTGGAATTCAACAGACGCTGGAATGGAATGGCTGTAATACATGTAGAGATGCTGATTTCAGAAAAAAAAATGCAGTGGTCTCTTATTTTTTTCCAGAGCTGTAGTTTCTAAGAGATGTAAAATTACTCAGACTTGCCAGTTTGTTGTCTAGTATCCAGCCATAAGATTTACATTCACCAACCAACCTTTATAATAGTTCTGTTTGATGGTTTCAAACTTAACAGTAAGAAATGAACAACTGAAAAGAAAATATTATGTCTCTTTTGAATGGTCAGTAGTCCTCAAATGTCCTATCAAATGCTGTAATGCCATTTAACCCAGCGTTAGAATAACATACAACAAGTACTGACCTGGTTCTTGACTTGGATCATACACATGACCCCTGAACTTCCAGAGAGCGTGATTCTCTTTGAGGAGCGTCGGTTGTTTATACTGAAGACAAACAGGTCTCCTGAATCTGCACAGCCGGTCCACAACTGTCCCTGCTAAAATCAACACACATATTGCATGATATTACTTTATGTACACAGTAGAGCACAGAGCGTCACAAACGTAAGAAAATATGAGTTGATTTATGCTTGATGCTTTTTCTAATCCTCACTCTTTCCAACTGTACAGCTTTACTTGTGAAAGTACATTATTTTATTTATTTGTTTTTAATTAATTAATTAATTACATTTTTTGATATTTTATTATTATTATTATTATTATTATTATTATTATTAGGGACCGAGCCCGAAGGGGGACGAGGTCCCTATTGTTGTTGCTTTGTTTCCGTATTATTATTATTATTCTTGTTCATACACGCTGGGGCAATTTTGAGCATGTTCCCATGCTTCAAAACAAACGAAACTTTGCACGGGCATCACAAAGTGCTGCCAGTACGACCACACAAAGTCTCGTCCCTGGGGGACCTGGGGGTCCCTGGGAGACCCCCCACTGGGGGACCCCCAGTGGGGGTCTCCTAGACCGTACCTCAGATGGGCATAAATTTTGGTAAGCATAATCTTAAGACGTTGGAGATGTTAAATTGCGAAGGATTTTCAAATAGGCGGTAATATGACGATACGGCGGATCGATAAAGTTAGGTATGGAATTTGAAACACTTCTCCTACACCGTACCTCAGATAGGCTTAAATTTTGGTGAACATAATCTTAAGACGTTGGAGATGTTAAATTGCGAAGGATTTTCAAATAGGCGGTAATATGACGACACGGCGGATCGATAAATTTAGGTATTTATTGAATGGGAGTGATGAGTTATGAATGGGAGGTATTTGTTGCTAGGCAACTCCCTGATCAAAGGTCTTTGATCTTTGTACCTTTGATCTGATATAGCTGCAAGCAGCAATGTGGGGACAAGCATCGAAGGTTCATGTAGGCCTCAGCATGGAGGCCACATGCAGGGTCTGACAGGGTCTAACAGAGTCTGACAGGGTCTGACAGGGTCTAACAGAGTCTGACAGGGTCTGACAGGGTCTGTTCTGACAGGGTATCTACAATGTCATGGCCACGCCCAACAGGAAGTGAGATAATTGGGGCAATTTTGAGCATGTTCCCATGCTTCAAAACAAAACTTTGCACGGGCATCACAAAGTGCTGCCAGTACGACCACACAAAGTCCCGTCCCCCAGTGACCCCCAGGAGCTCGATAGCGCCCCCTAGCGCGTTGTCTTTCGGGGCTGGCATACCGTTTAAGATAGGCGCACGAAATTCGGTAGGGACGTGTATCTCAATAAGACGAACAAATGCGTACATTCAGTACGACCACACAAAGTCCCGATATGGCTTACCATTTTTGCCAGGCACACGAAATTCAGTATGGGTGTGCGTCTCAGTAAGACGAACAAACGCAGGGGCGAGGTCCCGACCAACGCCGCTTGCGGCTTTAATTATTATTATTATTATTATTATTATTATTATTATTATTATTAGTAGTAGTAGTAGTAGTAGTAGTAGTAGTGAATTTTTATTTATTTATTTTATTATTATTATTTTTTTACAATCTGTTTTGTTTAAAGGAAATTAATTTTATTTTCAATCTTTGCCCTAGTATCGTTTCATGCTAGGTATGAACAGAAGAGAAAAAGCTGGATTGGTGCATCCACTCTGAAGCTGTATAATCTACTTGAACTACTGAAATACCTTTGCTTTTCCATATAATTGAGGATATGAATTATGAAACATTATTTACTCACCTCGAGCATCACAATGAAACAGCTGAAGTTAGAGCTCCGGACGTCATCAGGAAGTACAATCCTCCTCTGTAGAGTCCCACTCTTTTTCAGTTCAACAATACTGTCCACACAACCTACAGAAAGCACAGAAAGCTTTCATTTTCTGATCATTACTAAAATAACAGAATAAAACAGTTTAGTGATACTCACCACACCACAGTGAGCCATCGTGGATCTGAATGGAGGAGAGTCTGGAGCAGCTCAGGTAAAACTGACGCTTCACTTTGAGGCTGAGCGAGTCCCAGAGGAGGATAGTGCCGTCACAGCTGCACGAGTACATCACCTGACTGAAGGAGAGAATCTTAAACCAGGGTCTCAAAGAGTCCAGAGCTAAAAGACAAGTGTGCAAATGCATAGAACCCCACTAACCACTGTGGGCTCTCAAAACTAAATGTAATACAGCTCTGGAAAAAAATAAGAGACCACTGCAAAATGATGTGAATGTATCATGTATGTCACTAACCTGCTTCATAACCCACATGCAATACTTATACTACACTATGTGCAATATGAAATCCAAGTGAATACAGTACTTAAACTACAATATATTATGTGCAATCTGTGAAATACTCTACTTACACTTTATTTAATCCTACCTGTACCTTTTTTATTTTATTAATTTTTTTTTTATTATAGTGTTTAAGATGCGTGAAAAGTCCCTCAGTCGTCCAGGTAGAATCCATGATAACAGGAGAAGTTCAATTTGTCAACTGGACCAAGTTTGTTTGGTTGAAAACGTTTCGCCGCTCATCCGAGAGGCTTCGTCAGCTCGGATGAGCGGCGAAACGTTTTCAACCAAACAAACTTGGTCCAGTTGACAAATTGAACTTCTCCTGTTATCATTATAGTGTTTACTTTTTCCGCTGCACTTTTTTGCAACACTTTTTTACCATGTACTATTATTGCATGTTATTAGTACTTCTGACTATCTTAGCGAGTCAACGGGTTCTTCTGATCCTAAGCATTTCATTGCATTGTTGACCTTGTGTTGATTCTGCATATGACAAATAAATAATCTTGAATCTTGAAAAATTATCAGTTTTTCTGATTTTAGATTAGATTAGATTAGATTAAGCCTTTATTGATCTCACACACAGTGAGACACAGTTTGACCCATCCTTTCAGGAGCAGTGGGCTTTTGTTTTTATGGCGCCCGGGGGGCAGTACCATGAAGGGTCTTGCCCAAGGACCCACACTGGCTTGCTCATTGCCGACTCAAATAGACCTCAAACAATGCAAAGAAACAAGATCAAATTCATTTTAAAACAACATAATACTAATGTTTACACTTAAGAAGAGTTCAGAAATCAATATTTGGTGCAATAACCCTTATTTTTAATCACAGCTTTCATGCGTCTTGGCATGCTCTCCACAAGTCTTTCACATTGTTCTTGGGTGACTTTATTCCACTCCTGGTGCAAGAACTGAAGTAGCTCAGCTTTGTGTTTGTGTTGGAATTCAACAGATGCTGTAATGGAATGGCTGTAATACATGTAGAGATGCTGATTTCAGAAAAAAATGCAGTGGTCACTTATTTTTTTCCAGAGCTGTATGCGTTTATGACTAAAATGTATAAAGAAATTATTTAAAAAAAATACTAAAACAGTAAAGGGCATGGAAAGACTTATTTAAAAAAAAAATGTTTTAAAATTTTAAGCTTTCAAACTATCACACATTCTTTTTTAAATCTATGAGAAAAATGAAAAATCAGAGCAAGCTTTGTGGTGGGCAGGACTGTTGTTTGAACATGACAATAGGATGTGGCACTATGACTGCTTTATACCACATAAATATTCATCAGTTGTATTAGATGTAACACCAGTGTAGAGTATTGTAACATGACATTATATAAATGCCCCCTGGTGTTTTATCATTTTCAGCTTCACACAAAACATTGTATTGAGTTGTACCTTTTGTGCTCACGTGTGTCCACTGCGAGCCCAGTCACCTCGTGTCTGTGTTCAGTCAGCTGCTTGTTACACGACATACTGTGAGTGTCAATGATGTAGATCACAGAGTCCACAGAGCCGACCCACACCTGCTCCTGCACCAATCCCAGCATGCAATTCTGTAACGCATAACCAGATACTACAGACCAGGGGTGTCAAACCTGCGGCCCGGGGGCCAGATCTGGCCCTCCAAGACCTTTAATCTGGCTCATGGCTGATTTTCTATTAAAATATTTTAATTATATTTTAATTTTCTATTAAAATATTGGTAATATTCTGCACCGCTTTTCTGCGCAGTTTAGCATATCAGCGTCTCCAATGCCTCTGTGCGTGGCCCCTCCCACCAGAGCAGCACAAATGAAGACTTGCCTCTTTCCAAAGGCTCTTAAAGGTCCCATGGCATGAAATTTTCACTTTCTGAGGTTTTTGAACATTAATGTGAGCTCCCCTACCCTGTTTAGCCCCCCCCCCCCATGGCTAAAAGTTGCGAAATGTCTAAACTGAGCATTTGCGGTCCTTTTCTGCGTTACACAAAACCAGTGTTGAAACGGGCGAGTTCGGACAAGGCACCTTTTTGACGTCAGATCGGCAAATGCAGCTCCAGCCCCTCCCTCTGTCTCTGCTCAGCGTCCCTGTAAATCACGGCAATAGAGTTTGGACTGTGAATGCGCTAGGCAATGCGAAATGCGTTTTTTTATTTGCCTGGAGGCACGTCCGAGTGTTTCTAGGCTCGGAAGTCCTTTATCTGAGCCTCTGGACCTTTGAACAGCAGTGGTTTAATTTTATTTTATGTGGAAATGTGTTTATTTTTCAATGGAACGCTTCAACTCTCTCCCCCCGTGCAAAAACAAGGAAATGGATCAGAGAGCGCTCAGAGCAGCGTTTAGCCACGCCCCCACCTTCTACTATTGGCCAGCTTTTTCCTCCTCATTTGCATTCAAGCAACAACGCCCATTATAGAGTGTTCTGAGTGAGAAAAATTACTCGTTCTCAGCTTATCTCTGTTTCTCATGCACTGAGTGTTGATTTTGAAGAAGGATTCATTTACAGTATTAGGGAACCATTAAGGAGCCATATAAAAGCATCAAGAAGTACCATGTCATGGGATCTTTAAACGACGATCGTTTTGACTGTTGACCGTGACACCCTCATCAGCAAAATGTCAAAAATTTGAAAAGTGGACGCCGAGCGCAGGATTTGCCTAGTAAAATGGACTAATTCCTATTTGTTCATGGAGGTAAATGGGAAACCTGCGTGCTTGTGTTGAAATTGCAAGTTTCGGGTTGATCATGATATTATAATATTGAGTAAAAGAAAGACTTCATCAAATAAAAAAGACTTCTGTAAGAGATTTGCGTTTCTCTAGACAAATATTTGGACTTATTGCTATTTTTGGGGTATATATGCCATGAGTTTTCTGATCCAGCCCCTCTGGGATCAAAGTAGGTTGGATATGGTCCCCGGACCTGGTACAGACAATCGCTTCATAGTGCTTATTGACTTTTTATTATTGGATGTATATCTTCATGTTGCTCCTGCTACCTGTTGCTTTGTCTTTGTGCACAAATTGTAAAGACGTACATTTATTTCATCTTATATGGAGCAATCTGTTAAGTCATATAGCGTAATACAGCTTTCTTTGGTTGTTATACATAATAATCATAATAATCATAATAATCATAATAATAATAATACATTTTATTTATAAAGCGCTTTTCAAGACACTCAAAGACGTTGAAACAATAAATAAATAATGAATAATACAATTAGCAGATGTGAGTCAAATCTAGCAAAAAACCCAAAAACAAACAAACTGTTCATCCCACATAGGTCATTTTTCCATATAAAATGCCTCTTACCAGCTGTGACTCCCCCACCATGATACAGTCCTGCAGCATGGACCAGCTGGTGGCGTCGAACACGACCACCCGGCCGCCGCTCAGAGCCACCCACAGTTTAGGGTTCATCTCACTACCAGAGTCACTGCACGTCAACTGGCCTGGAGGGACAAACACATACAAGGATACGTCTTGGGATAGACCAACAACAAAGATTCATTCATTCATTATAACTGTATAAAATTTTAATTTGAGGCGTTGCTAGTTACAAATGACAAAAGCTGCAGTCATGTGGGTGTTTAAATTCCCTGTGTTTCCAGTGGCCTTGTGGTAAAACCTACCACACCAAGACAAGTATGAACCCTAACGCTAACCCTTAGTTTAGACGTTCATGTTTCAGTCTTCCCACAATATGCCCAATGTAAATGTGATTTTAAAATATTAGTTTAATAATAATTGCAATACTTCAGAGAAATCACTATTAGATCTTTCCCAAAATAGTTCAGTCCTGATATGGTTCTCTCCCACACTTTTTATTGTATTATACCATTATTTCTGTTGCTATTACCAAACATTATAAGACTGCTAAAATAGTTGTGTCTTGTGATAGCGTAAAAGTCCAGTAGATACAGTGATTTACACTACATTACATAGAGAGACAAAGCCTGCACTCAACATGAGGCACATGATCAGTGATAGACATACATCACATTTAACACATATTTATAATTAAGCACAGTCAATAATAGATCTAAAAGGCTTTTCTCTATCTAGGGCATATTGTTCTAACTGTTCACTCTGATCCACTTATTACACATAATGTATCTATTCAGTCTGATGATAAAGAAAACTTAAAGGAAAAGTAACGTTATTTTACAATCTGAGCCTTCTTTCGGTAATAAAACAAGTCGTTTGACTCACCCATAGCACGTTCGTGTCATTTGGAGCTGTTTGAAGAAAGTTATGTTGTAGCGTATCCGTTACCATGAGTATTCAGGGCATTACTTTGCGGTCTCCAAATAACACAAACTTTAGCACTTTTCAAATCATAGAAGCCCGATGTCTTACGCAGCACGCTGCCAGGGGAATCCCTGTTACGCACCAGGAAGGGAGTTCCCCTGTTGCACAGCGTGGTGCGTGATTCGGCTTTATTCTTCCGCACTGGAAAATAGTTCCCACCCAAAATGACCAAGGCAAGCTCTCCGTGTTGATTTGCACATTTATTTGCACTCGATATGAATGCGCACTACACAGAAAGTAATTGGGAAACACATCAAGCAAATTCATTCCTTTTGGCCGAAATCTTTCTCTGGCGACGTTAGACTCCAGTCTAAGGCGGAGGAGCAGCAGATACCGCGGCGGTCAGTGGCGACAGACTCGGACAATGGCTGGGTGAGCAGGAAAACGCTTTCCACCACTTATTTTAGTCTCTGGACTGTGGGGAGATGCCCAAATTTGACCTGGGGGTGGCATATCCCTTTAATGTAAGATTTTGTTTGAAGCAAAAGTGGCCTGTAATCCGAGATTTAGCCATAGTTTCGAGTAGATGAGGACGCCAGTGCGCATGTGCGGACTGTGCTCTCAGCTCCCGGGACCCAAACATGAAACGCAAAGCTGAAAACTATGGATAAATCTCGGATTACAGGCCACTTTTGCTTCAAACGAAATCTTACATTAAGACATCAGGATTCTATGATTTGAAAAGTGCTAAAGTTTGTGTTATTTGGAGACCGCAAAGTAATGCCCCGAATACTCATGCTAACGGATACGCTACAACATAACTTTCTTCAAACAGCTCCAAATGACACGAACGTGATATGGGTGAGTCAAACGACTTGTTTTATTACCGAAAGAAGGCTCAGATTGTATAATAACGTTACTTTTCCTTTAATGTCTTAATGTCTGAGTTGTCTCCATGGAAATAAATATGTTTAATACAAAGAGAGCAAAGCAGTTATATGTCCACAGAGATATAACTGCCTTTGCCTTTTTTTTTGTCTTTGTGTTTCTTTCAGCTGAACTGATAAGGAAGCTAATTGATAATTTCAGTTATGTTTTGGAAGACAGGGGTGGGAAGGGGTACCCGAAAAGGTACATGTTTCTTGTGTGTGGTTAATAAAATTGAATTAAACAGTTATAATATTTAAATTAGGTCTGTCAGTTTAACATGTTAATTAGATTAATTAATTACACTGCAAATTAACGCAATTAATTATGAGGGGCAATTCAATATGTGCACATTTTAAATTTGGCGTGCGGTGAGAGGGCCTTTGAACGGCAAGTTTATTTAGAAAAAGAACAAAGACAACAATCAAGATCAACAAGAACGCAGTGATTTGGAGCTTTTGTCAAAAATAATTTTACGATCACCGAAGCTGCTCCAGCTTGACGGATCATTTGAACGATAAACACGTCCGATTATTTTTTTAATTGCCTGACAGCACTAATTTAAATATGACATGTTGACTTTGATTCGTCAGTGTAAAATACAGTAGTACTTGTGGAGTTACCTGGAGTATAGAGAAGCACATGCACAGTCTGGGGCTCAGGGAGGTCCTGGGACGGGTTGATCTTATGTTTTAGAGTCTCAGAAGTCACTCTGGGAACCATCATAGGGACTAAAGAAAAATCAGTACAAATGTTAAAATGTAGTAATAAACTAAGTATAAAAGTTGTGTAAAGGCCAGAAGAATAATCTGCAGTACCTTCATGCTTGAGCTTATCGAAACAGGCCAGTTTGGAGGCAGCGGAGATGGACTTTTGGGTTTGTAGGGAGCCAACCACAGCGTCCATCAGCAGGACATTGGTCAGAGCTTGGTTCATGTACTGGGGATCCTACAAGTAAGACAAACACGACATGATGTTTGTTTACACAGATTCAAACTAGAGGTCTCTGATTTCTACACTATAACAAGAAGTTATAGTTGGAAGTTCTCCAGTGGAACTTTTGTGGTGCAGGTCTGGCCCTGCGTTGACTCTATGAAGTTGTTGCTTTGCCAAGACCACCCCACAGTATGGAATAAAATTTGGAATTAAACCCCACAGTATGGAATTAAATTTACCAATCTTTTTATTTATTTATTACACACACACACTGGTATGTACCTTGTGTTGGTCAGCCATCTTGCGTCCTGTCCACATCTCCTTCACTATAAGGTTCCACAGCTCAGTCTCTGTTTTCAGATTGGCCTCGAACACCTCAGGTCTGCTGTTGCACTTTATACGAAGAGACGGGATCCGCAGGAGGAGAAACGGGGCAGAAGAAACCTTTACTTCCTGGAATTACAGTACACAATTAGCTCAATGTATGCAATCTCCATGGAGACAAGTCGGTGATGCCACAAGGTTAATTTAAGTTCTATGAAGAACTACTTGAATAAAGGCTAGATTGATAGGTTTAATGTCGTGTTGCAGAATATTCCAAAGCATATCCATGGAGACAAGGAGAACACAAACCCCCACTAGAAAGGCTACATAGTGCAACTTTAAAGTGTGCTTAACCAGTTCTCACTTTCCTAAAACGTAGTTACTATAATACAGCTCTGGAAAAAAAAATGAGACACCACTGCATTTTTTTCTGAAATCAGCATCTCTACATGTATTACAGCCATTCCATTCTAGTGTCTGTTGAATTCCAACACAAACACAAAGCTGAGCTACTTCAGTTCTTGCACCAGGAGTGGAATAAAGTCACCCAAGAACAATATAAAAGACTTGAGGAGAGCATGCCAAGATGCATGAAAGCTGTGATTAAAAATAAGGGTTATTGCACCAAATATTGATTTCTGAACTCTTCTTAAAGGTCCCATGGCATGAAATTTTCACTTTCTGAGGTTTTTGAACGTTAATGTGAGTTCCCCTACCCCCCCCCCCCATGGCTAAAAGTTGCGAAATGTGTAAACTGAGCATTTGCGATCCTTTTCTGCGTTTGAAAAAAACACAGCTCAAACGGGCGATTCTGAACAAGGAAACTTTCTGACGTCACATCGAAAATGCAGATCCACCCCCCCGTCACACCGTTTCCACACCGTCTCTGTAAATCACACCCAGAGAGTTTGGACTGCGAATGCGCTAGGCAATGCGAAATGCGCTTTTTTATTTGCCTGGAGGCACGTGTGAGTGTTTCTAGGCTCGGAAGTCCTTTATCCGACCCTCTGGACCTCTGAAACAGCAGTGGTTTAATTTTATTTTCTGTGAAAATGTGTTTTTTTCATTGAAACGGCTCTCCTTTCTTCCTTCGCGCATAAAATGCGGAAGTGGGAGACAGCGCAGAACGGCCCTCAAGCTTCCAGGTAAATTGGCCCAAATTACCTTGAGCAGAACTTTTGTTTTGTTTTTAATCTACCTTGATGAGACAATATTTAATATTTATTGTGTGGTTTTGACGATCTTGGCATGAATAAAGGACTGATAGTTCATTGTAACGTGTTAAACATGCATTTATTTCCAATGATTCCATTTATTACAATGATTGACTGTACTGAGCACCAGTCTATGGCCCTCGATCGGCCCTCTGCTTCGTCTGTGTTTCGATATGTGGCCCTTGATGAAAAAAGTTTGGACACCCCTGCCCTAGGGGTAAGCGAGCACACTGCAAGGGGTACTCGGTAGTGTCGCTGCCAGGCACAGGGGGAGATTTTTTGGGGAATTTTTTAATTCTAATTTGAGTAAATTTGAGTTAAAGAAAAGAGAAAAAAAATGCCTGAGAATTAAATTTTCAAATTAAGGAGATGAAATAAAATGATTTTCATTTAATAATCTGTTGTGTCACGTTCTACTTTTGGAGAATTATCAACACGTATGAGTCAGGCGGTACTCGAGGTATGACAAAAAGGCTCAGGGGGTATACAAGACAAAAAAGGTTGGGAAACACTGTTCTAAAAGATAATATTTTATTTGGAATTTGGGGAAATGTTGTCAGTAGTTTACAGACTCAAACAAAAATGTTCCTTTAGCACAAACACACACCTATAAGTAGTAAAATCAGAAAAACTGATAATTTTGCAGTGGTCTCTTATTTTTTGTGTGCTTACCCAGTTTGAGTTCTCACTTTACTAAAACGTAGTTACTATTTTATTATTATATATATATATATATATATATATATATATATATATATATATATATATATATATATATATATATATATATATATATATATATATATTTTTTTTTTTTTTTTCCCTCACAAAGTGACACTGATTGATGTTATATTGACACTAGGCGTTTTCCAAACTAATAAATAGAAAAAAATAATCTGTCACACACAGAACTGTTACCTGGATGTCTCTAAATTTGGTTATTTCCAGGAAGTTTGCTCGACCCTCGGGCAACAGGAAAAGGCGTTTTTGTGTCATTGCAATTTTCCCAACTCCGTGCGATGTCTTCACACAGGAGGAGAGCTTGTAGACACATTCACTGTTATCCAGCTGGTCTATCACATCCGAGGGCAGGTTCACATCTTGAGCTTCAGCCTCAGTTTCCTTCCAAAAAGTGTAAAAGTCTCGAAATAGGTCAGGGTCCACTTGTTTAGATTGACCTAGAAAATAGAAAATATCCATTACTGCTCTGCATAACACTCAGAAGTTCTTCTTAGACATCATCATTGTGTGGAACTAATGGACACAGACTATAGCGTCCTGTCACGGTCACAAAGTTAATCGTGTTAAGCCATGCATGATGTTGAACAAGAAGAGAAAAACAACGTAAAAAGCAGAGAGAGATGAGTGCTGTTTTGTACCATCTGTGAGAGCACCAAACAAGCGGTAGATAGTGGCCACGTCTTTCACAATACCACACTCCTGGACACAGCGCACAAACTCCTCCAGATTGAGAGGTTTTCTGGGCAGCTCAAATTTCTTCACGTGGTCATTGCCAGGATTTAATGTTTTCTCATTTTCAGTTTTTACCTAGAAACAAAACAATGAAGGACATGAAAAAATCCTTCAGTAATGAGGCTGCACAAATAATTTAACTTGAACCCAAATTGCAATTAAAAGATGCAATTAGTATTAGTAAGTTTTCTGGTGGAGCCAACTTTTTGTCTCATGAAAATGTTCTACAGTATGACATTAATCTGATCTATCTAATTTGATCTTGTTTCTTTGCATTGTTTGAGGTCTGAAAACATGTATCTTTTTGTTATTTTGACCATTTGTCATTTTCTGCAAATAAATGCTCTAAACAATAATATTTTTATTTGGAATTTGGGGGAAATGTTGTCAGTAGTTTATAGACTCAAACAAAAATGTTCCGTTTGCCCAAACTCATACCTGTAAGTAGTAAAGTAAAAAAAACTGATCATTTTGCAGTGGTCTCTTATTTTTACTTGGTTTTGTGGTGTCACCTACTTGTAGTGGAACATTCCAGGCAAAACTACATCTCCATGGAAAGAAGGTTTTACTAAAATCCTAAAACAGTGCCCCTTTAATAGAATGTACTAATATTAATAGTTTAAAATGCAAAATAGCATTACCAGTTACAACAATTTCTACTGAAACTCCAAAAAAACATGTATATAACCAACTTATCATGTAATTTGGTATATACAAACATGTTCTGAAATACATTGTGTGAAGCTTCTAAGTTAGTTAGTTTTTCCTAGTAAAAAACAATGCTCCAAGACAACATGCTGAACTAAAATCTCACTAAAACAGATATTGCAAATCAAATCCCAATACAGTGGTACCTCACCTTACGAAATTAATTCGTTCCAGAAGTGGTTTCGTAATGTGAAAAATTCGTAAGTTGAGTAGCTATTTCAATGGAAAAAGCCTGATTCGTTCCAAGGCCCCGATCCAAGTTTTTTTTTTTTTTTTATAGTGTAACTTTTTTTTATAGTGTAACAATGTGTTCTGCATCCTGATTGGTTTCTCAGACTGGATTTAAACTTTTCTCACGTTTGTCTCTCTTTTAAACACTCAAAAACAAAACGTATCAATATTGAAGTGTGGGGGGAAGCGGGAGGGGGGAGAAAACTGCGCGGACATGTGTGTGATAGCGCACATGACCCGGCGCAGAGCTGACAGCAGGACTAGACCAAGATCTAAACCTGGACTGGACCAGGACTAAACCAGGACTAAACCTGGACTAGAGCAGGTGGATTAAAGCGCCGCGTGCGGGTCTATTTCCTGGTTTCTCACGAGTCACAGCTGAGGCGAGCAGCGAGGAGGAGACCGCAGGGAGGAGGGGACACGCAGTCTGAGCGCATGTGAGCATGGCTCCTCCTGGTTTAGTCCAGGTTTAGTCCTGGTTTAGTCCAGACCACCGCGGCTCCTCTAGACCTCCTCTAGACCTAGTCAGGTCTAGAGGAGGACCTGGTCAGGTCTAGAGGAGGTCTAGACCACCGGCTCTTGCATGGCTCTCGCTCACATGCGCTCAGACTGCCTGCGGTCGCCTCCTCTCTGCTCGCCTCAGCTCTGACTCATGAGAAACCAGGAAATAGGCCCGCACGCGGCACTTTAATCCACCTGCTCTAGTCCTGGTTTAGTCCAGGTTTAGTCCTGGTCCAGTCCAGGTTTAGTCCAGGTCTAGACCTGCTGTCAGCTCTGCGCCGGGTCATGCTGCGCTATCACACACGTGTCCGCGCAGTCTTCTCCCCCCTCCCGCTTCTCCCTACACTTCAATATTGATAGGTTTTGTTGAAAATCTATGAAAGTTTGAGTGTTTAAACAGAGACAAATGTGAGAAAAGTTTAAATCCAGTCTGAGAAAAGCGTATAATTTGTGTGACTGAGCGCGCATTATTTGAATTTTTGAGATATCGCGTTTCGTAACTTGAAATTTCATTTGTATCTAGAGACAAAAATTTACCGTGAAGGCGTTTCGTAACTTGAAATTTTCGTTTGTTGGGTCATTTGTAAGGTGAGGTACCACTGTAATTGTTAAAAAAATATATAATAAAAAAAATAAGCACTGACTTTGAGGATGAGTCGTTTGAGCTCTGGTCTCCGGTCGGCCTGCTGCCTCTCGTCACGGTGCAGTGAGTCCACCAGCCATGTGACCAGAGGAATGGGGAAAATGGCCGTGTCTGTTTTACACAGGCTCTGGAAATCACTCAGAGCGTCCAAGCGCCGAGAGCACAGCGTGTTAATGAGGCCGCGCAAATAGTAGAATCTACAGGAGGGAAAACAATCATGATTCATTTATGTACTTTAAAATATCATTACTACTACAACTACTATTTCTACTACTGACTGTAATACCTTGCCAATAAAGCAGAGTTCTCATGTTGCACAGAGAAGATCGCCTTGTTGAGTTGTTGAATAATTTCCATGTAATAACTTTGGACAGAATGGAAGGACAGGGAGGCTGGGAAATCTGGAAGCTTGAAAATCTTTGCAGGTTTAGGTGGTGTTTTAAATGCTACTGGGAGACAGGATCACGGCATTTTAGTAATGGCTTTATTGTAAATGTTATTTTAATAGCAGGAGGACAAACCTAGGTCAGTGTTGATTTTGTGGAGCAGGCTGTTCCTCTGGGAGCTCTGGTGGTCGCTCAGGTTTGGCAGGCTCATGCCCTGTCTCTTCAGATGATGGTCTGGAACAGAGCTCCTCCTGCGAGCCTGGATCTCCTGCATAGTGGGTCTACGAAGGACCTCCACTTTGGCTTTCATCCTGAACACAAACAACCTCCTATATTAGATCAAATATATATTGTCACAACATACACTTTACACATGCAGTAAATGAGCTTAAATCACTTTTGTGTTTCTGAGCGTGTGCTGAGTTCCATGCGAGCAAAACTGTCCATTTTCTTATTAAGACGATCTTTGAGGAAAGAATGGAAAATGTGTGTCTCCAAAACCTATAAACAAACCACAGCTGTAAATGAATACGTTGTTCAGTGTACAGGTTGTGCTTATGAATACATTTGAGTATGTTATACCTTAGTGTAAAAAAGTTGCTCATTGGGCTCTCTTGTCTTCAGAAACTCTGCACTGTTGAACACTCTGTGTTCATAGTTAAGATGGCTGCAGACATCTCTGTTATGTGCATAAATTATATAAAATCATTAGTCTAACTTCATATTTGTTTGAGCCTGACAGAAAAGGCCAGACCTGAAAATGTTGACAATGAGCTCCAGAGTAATCTTCTGGATGTCGTGGTTGAGGTTCTGCTGCCAGGTGTGTCTCTGGGCTCTGTGTTCGTTTATGTCGGTGCAGCTCGGGCTGTGGCATTGGCTCAGGTCAAACTGAGTCTGTATCGACTGGCACCTGACAAACACACACATATAGATCAATGTGCATGTATTTGTGTTATTTATTCTCTCATGGATCTCTGGTGATAAAAGGAGAAACTGAGAACCAGAGCTGACGAAGCCTCTCAGATGAGCGGCGAAACGTTTTCGACCAAACAAACTTTGTCCAGTTGACAAATTGAATTTCTCCTTTTATCATGGATTCTACCTGGACGACTGAGGGACTCTTCACGCATGGATCTCTGGTGTTTACCTCTGTGTGAAACACTCAGCTGCAGACAGGGGAATCTCAGGCAGATCCACTGTCTCAGAGCAGGACGTGGACACACTTCCATTATCAAGGTTAATAAGCACCAGATCATCTGTTTCCTGGGCAGAACAACAACTAAAACTTAAACCAATCAGTAGTTTACATTACATTACAATTGTATATACAATTGTCAAATTAATTTGCACAAATTGTGAAGTAACAAAGTTACCTACAGATGCAACTTCTTCAAAATGGCTGATGTGGCAGCCCATGAGGAACGCTGTAGGAGCCATGAGGAAGTCCAGCATGCTCCGGGCCAGGACTGGGACATAGGGGTGCTGCCAGGACAGAGGCTGAGAGAAGGGCCATCAATCAAGTTTTTTTTGTACTTTTAATGTATTTATGCATTCATGCATTGTCAATAGAACACACCCAGAGAAAGAGCAGTAAACACTCTGCTACCAGAGTGAGACGAGCCCAATCTGCAGAGAACAGCACCACACGCTGCTCCTGCAGCAGACAGGACAGCACCTGCACACAAGGGTCAACATCAGACTGATCAGAGTATATGAGATAATAAGTGACTGTACCTGTAGTAACTGGTGTGGGGTGAAGCAGAGCAGGGGCAGGTGCAGCTGCAGGTCCACAGTGGGGCTGTCCCTGTCCTCACCTGACGGCAGAGTGATCGTCAAAGGTCTCAGAGAAAACATCTGCAACAAAAGCTTCTGTTAAACATACTATCACATAAACACTGTGGACTGTTCATTTGTGAACCTCACCAAATGTAAGTGTCCAGGAGGGGGGGCTGGCACCAATGCCAGTTTAGCTGCAAACTCCTTAACCCTGTCCTCCAGGTCTGACACACGACAGGACCTCAGCTGTGGTAAGAAGCTGAACGCAAGAGGGCGTAGCTTAAAAACTCATTTATTACTACCAATGTGAACATGATCTAATGTAGATGTCACTGAGTCTCTCACCATGATAAACTGTCCTTCAGGGCTGTGAAGAAGGGATACTTGGATATAACACAGAAACTAAAGGCAGAGAACACCTTTGGACAGACAGCTCCATTTTGATTTGGATATTGTGACATGTCATCCTGAAGGAAGACACATATTTAAGTATACTCTAATATTACTATTATGTACTATTTGAAGAGAAATGTTGAGTACCACTACAGCTTTGAAACACTGCATGACAACACTAAAGGTTTTGTTCCCAAAAACATCTGTAAACACAAGAAAGTGAAACTGCTCTTCTCTCGGTTCACTCATTACTTGAAGTCCACCTGTAAAAACAATGGATATAATTATTATTATATGAACAATATGCACTCTGGACCTAACCATGTTCTACATATTAAGCACACTCATACCAGGGAAGCAGAGCTGAGGTAAAGCCACGAGGTCTATGTCTTTGGGAACAGTAACATTATCACTTCCTCTTTGCTCGGCTCCTGTCCGACCTAAATAGCATGACAACATGCACGTTTTATTTCTAGATTTTTATAAAAATATAGGTTGCATTCCTGCTTGAGTTTAGTATTTGATATAGTCATAATTTGAAATGGAGAAGATGGGTTTGTTGAACTCTATTGGAGACTTATTGCTATTGGAAAAATATCCAAACTTTCGATCCACATAGGTTGAACATATCATTATATGTTAGGGACTGGCTCCACAAACTCGCCATATTCATTTTATGGCTTATATTCTTAAACTAACACATCTTTGGTTGACAAATGGTACATCTTTCTGAAGCCATTGTTTATTTGTACTGACAGGGGAAACCTTTCAGACAGTATTTGTTTCATCAAAACAAATCCTCAAAATGCTGCCTATAACAAGGGTGAAAACCATGACCTTGAGCAGTAGCAGCAGTAGTAGAGCACAGGTGCTCTCTCTTCTTGCGTATGAAGGACCTCCTCCTGCGGCCGTGGGAGCGCACCAGCTCAGAGTCTGTGTGCAGTTTGCTCACAAATGGAGGGGCCAGGACGTGCAGCACCTCTGGCTCCAGCGTCACAGGGGCCCCATTACTGCCAGGGCTCTGCTGCCAGCTCTGTGGAGAGTATGCATATTACTACCAATAGTTACAATTATGTGAACAAATATTAAAATTGCACTATGTAATTTTACTGGTGAAGAGGTGAAGCCTGGAATGTCCTACAGTCTATTATCGAGCAGTCCTATGAACCATGTGGCTCCCACAGGCTGCCCCAGGGGTACTGACGATGGGTCAGATACAGAAATTTCCCAAACTTACCATATATGTTTTGCTTGAGAATAACATTTCATCTGTAATGGTACACTAGGCAAGGTAAGATACACTGTATTGTCCCCATAGGACAACTCCTCCTCTACATTGGAACCATCCTTGGGGCGAGCTGTCAGGAGAAGTGGGGACCCATCCCCAGATCTTGAGTGAAGGTTGGTCAGGATCCCGTTGATGGGGAAACCAGAATCAGAGGAAACCCACTCAGACATGGGGAGAAAAATGCAAACTCCACACAGAAAGGAGCCTGGAAGTCGAACTTGAAACCTTGCTGTGAGGCGTGAGTGCTAGTGTGCCAACTGAGGCACCTGGTATTCTCGGTGGTCTCCCATCCAAACCAGGTCCAACCCTGTTTTCCTTTCAAGATCAGACAAGATTGCTACGGCTGGGTGCATGTGTTGATTTGTGGCTTACCTGGTAGAGTTCTCGTAGTTTCTCACTGGAGGCTCCGACCACCACACAGGCCTCAAGCAGAGCAGCAGGCAGATGTTCACCCATCCCTCACAACAGACCAACTAAACATAAAAAATAAATGCCTGTCAATATGAAGTTGTGTTCCTGTGGGTATCTTTGTGCCACTTAAAGGTGTATTAAGTTGCTTTTCTCTGTAGTGGAGGTTCTGGCACATACTTGTGTCCATGGAGATGTTTTGCAATATGGTATTAATCGTATTAATCTTACCTACCCCCGTGGAGACAAACAAGCAGGTGACACCACCAGGGCACATCACACGACAGATACCCTTCGTGGTAAGAATGCATGTTTTCATGGTATTTTGAATCAATAAAATACTAGTGAATAGTTAGTTTCTTAATGCCAACCTTTAGACACAAGCAGATGCACTCTTCAGCAGAAGGTTTACATATTGTACCTTAAACCAGAATCAGAATAAGCAGATTTTTGCTACAGCCATTACTACCTAAGTGTGACAAAGAGGATGTTTAATGCTGCTGTTGCTGCCAAAAATATCATCTGCGAACAAAGTTTTATATATATATATATATATATATATATATATATATATATATATATATATATATATATAATATATATAATATATATATATATATAGTTGTTGTTGTTGTAGTGTGTTCTCTTCGCCCTTATGTGACCATCTGAAATTTGTTCTGTTACATGGGAAACAATAGCTTGATGTGCTTCTAGACAGTTGTGTATTTTTTGTATTTATTTATTTATTAAAAAGGACAATGCATATTAAAAGACAAGATCATGCAAGAGACAAACATGTACTTGTAAATATGCAGGACTGTAGCCAAAGCTAATTTCCATCCTTAGTCCCCTGCTGGACCAAGCCCAGACACATCACCCACACAATGACAAATCCTACAATATCCACTCCCACAAGCACCTCTCACTCACACACTATAAAACACACTCATACGACATTAGTATTAAAATGTACAGGTCAGACATGGACTCTCACTACTGACACAAGGACAGCATTAACATCTATTTACAGGTTTATATACAAATATGCTGCAGTCCCCAACTCATGTGCAGAAACTGTTTAAGATTTAAGAGAATTCAGATTTTTTTTTGTTTTTTTACAATTTCCCATAGTGGGACAGGGGCCAGACCATGTAAAATTTTGTACACAAGAATAGAAATTGCAGGTTTTATCATCTTATCCCAGCCTAATATGTCGATTTCTTCAGAATAATGCAGCAATGGTGGGTCTTTTTGTCTAAAATTTTAAGAGCTTGTTTATATACTGTAGTATTTCAACAGATTTCTCTTGCATGCTGAGGCCCAGCTTGTCATGCAGTATGTCATGTGAGAAACAATCATCGCATTAAAATACAGCTTAGCTGCCTCCAATGTTAGATTGTCTCTTATGTGTTTGAAATTTGACAAATTGAACTTAATTTTGTTTACTATCTTTTTTAGTTGCTGTTTGAAGTTGAGTTTGGAATCAACCATGACTCCTTGATATTTAAATTCACTGTCTCAAGAGGTGTTCGTTTTATCACTACAGGGGGGTTATCTTCTAACATACTGACCGTTTTGGATACATTGAGGACCAACTGGGACCTCTGCAGACACTCTGAAACTGTGTTTATTGAATGTCAGTTCCTGAGCTGCTTGATGGGTTTTTTTTTGCATGGAGGTAGAAGATCGCGTCGTCTGCATATAACTGGCACTGAACATTGATGGGAAGCTACCTGGGAGATCATTTATATAAAGGCAGAATAATAATGGCGATAAAGCTGAGTCTTGTGGTAGTCCTAGCTGGTTTACACAAGTTTGTGACGTAGAATTCTGTACTCAAATTGATACCTCTATGTCATTCCACCCAGTGTACAGTAGGTGAGGAGAAGTTAAAATTTGATAATTTATTGAGTAGAATTTGTCCGTTGACTGTATCAAAGGCTTTCTGGTCTGGGAACACTGCTCCAACAACACCTCCTCTGACAATGCTCAGTTTTAGCTTTTTCCAAAAGAAAGCATATGGCTGTTTCTGTGGAGTAGTGTCTCCTAAAGACAAACTGCATTTGGTGGAGATTAGAAGAACTGTGATTTATGTGGCTCATAAATTGTTCTGTTGTATTTTTCAAGTATCTTGGATAGTTCTGGCTAGATATTATATAATAATTCTAGTTATAAATGATATGAGAGGTTGTTTGTGTGTTTTGATAAACATTGTACTCAGCCCGAATGCATCTTTGGCCTTAAAATAATCAGTGGTCTAAAAAAACTCTTATCAATTTGCATATGTGATACTGTGTTCACATCAAAAGTGAGTTCATCAGTAGCGGCAGACATCTCAGCAAGGCTTGTGTCTGTCACTACTGACACATCTTGTGAAAGGTTCTTAACAGAGTCCACAAAATATGTATTGAAGGCTATCACTATTTTTTTGGATCACTGATTATTTCATTATTCGATTTTATCTCTCTCATGTCACTATTTGAAGTGAGGCTTGCGGCCAGTTTTCTTATGTGGGTCCAGACTTCTTTTATATTACACTTGGCATTCTTTATGGCATTGATGAAAAAATTAGCTTTAGCATATCTGATTCCTATAGTAACTTTTTTCTGAGTGAGGCAAAGATAAGTCTATCTGTAGTTAGTTTAGTCTTCAAAGAGATTTTAAGTGCATGGTCACACTGTTTCATCAGACACCAGATTTCTTCATTTAGCCACGGTAGATGTTTTTTCTGCAGTCTAGCTTTTACCTTTTTCTGAAATTGACAAATTTTATCTTGAATTATTTTAGTGAATGCAGTTTTCATCTAAGCTAACATGTGAGAGATGATCAGACCAGTTTATTTAATTCAAGGCAGTTTCCAGATTACTTATTTCACTTTGGGTATTTTTAACTGTGGTCTGGCATATCTTTATTGGATAATTTTCTTGAGAAGAGTTAAGTTGTGGCCTGATAAGCCGGTAACCATGTTGTAGGTTTTAATAATTCTGTCTGTTCTATTGGAGAATCCCAAATCGATGCATGTTTCAGTTGACCTTTCAAGTGCTCCCTCACGTAGAACATCACTCCTCCTAATCGGTCCCGTCTATAGATGTTATAACCTGGTACATTCAGACCTGCAGTTGCAGAGTTTGTGTGTAACCAAACTAATTTATGTTTGACTCTCTCAGAAGATGATGTATTTGGTCACATTTAGGCATAAGGCTTCGAATATTGGCCTCCAAGTATCCCCTTGGGTTTGGCTTTAGGGCTCCACGGGCATGATTCAAAGACTGGAAGAATTGAATCTTATAGTGCTTAAAAATTGATTTCTTTCTAGTCACGTACGGTGCTTTTGCCTTACTGATCACAGAGGCAGGTTGGTACGTTGGCATTTCATGTTGGACCATGGTGGTGTTGTTTGTTGTCGGGGGGATGAGCTGCTGGACTGGCGTGCCGCTGCTCCATCGGTGTGTCTCGGCTGGCGTATTGCTACATCTCTGCGCACAACCTCCCGGTGAGCTGTTCCAAGGGTGTCACCCGGCTGGCGTGGTCCAGCTTGGAAAAGCCAATTCACCCTCACCAGTTCAGGGAGGTGGCAGGCGCTATTGTCCCCAGAGGTTGCGGAGGGCATTGGTTTGGTAGGCTTTCAATGGCATGAGGAAAATGAGTTGTGGGGCAACATTATGAGCGGTAGCTGGATTTGCTGAAGTGTGTCAAGTATGTGCTGACTGAGGCAGGGATGCTTGATTGTAATCCATGTTTGGAGGCAGTTTCCCAGGGTTTACCTCCACACCGCCCACTAAAAGCGCTAAAAATACCAGATATTAGTCCAGTCATTGAGGAAGTTGTTTCTTTATGGATCGTACATGATATACTTGCTCAACCGTCCTTAAAAATTATGGAGTACAGTGCGTAATGTCTCCGTGTTATTTGAGCAGAGTCTGCGTTTTTACAAGGTTTAGGCTGCTGTTTGGCCAGGGTTATCAATAAGGCAGCGGGTGATAAGCAGTATTGTAGTTTCCTCTGGGCAGATTTAGTTTTTAAAGCGCTTGCCTCACCAAGTGTGCGTCGTGCAGCCATGTTGCCTGCCCCCTAGTTTTGTATTTGAAGTGCACTCTGAAGTGGCTGCGCTAAAGCAGAAATGTTCTTAGCAGGTTTTCCTGCAGTAGATGAGTATGTGACAGGGGAGCATGTGTTCTGTGTTCTGTTGGCTGATTGTGGGTAGGTGGATGTAGGAGGTAGGAGGATGTGACATGATCCTATACAGAAACATCATATGATCTTTGAAAAAAAGGAAAATTCCACATTAAACCATATCACTCACTCTGGCCAGGGTTACAACATTCCTTCAACTGCAAACACTTTCACAGATAAACAAGAAGGCAGATGCAATAAGTATTTCAACTTCATTCCAAATTTACCATCAAATACGGTACTTGACTTTACTTTACTTTAAAGGTGCACTCTGCGTGACTTTCCTGGTGGGGTCCGCCGCTTGCTTATCACCCCTCACTGTGAGTGGGCTCATCTCTCCACAGATCTGACCTGTAACTTGGCCTGGTCTTAGCATCATTTTTTCCCCATGGAGATAGATAAAGTTAAAGCCATACTGTGGAACATTCAATGCAAAACTTCATTTTCATAGAGCGAAGCAGGTGGACCTTCCACCAAAAAAGTTACATAATGCATCTTTACTTTTGCTTTCTCCCAGGATGTGGATACTGATAATGATAACGGATAATGTTACTCAGTGAAAAAAGCGATATATCAAGGCACAGCCTGCCTCTAATATTCCATACCAGTATGTTACCTCCACTGTCCTTCAGTGTGCAGTAGTTACAGACAGACTGTAGTTCTTTAGACTGTAGTTCTTTACAGACTGTAATTCTTTAGACTGTAGTTCTTTAGACTGTAGTTCTTTACAGACTGTAGTTCTTTGCAGACTGTAGTTCTTTAGACTGTAGTTCTTTACAGACTGTAGTTCTTTGCAGATTGTAGTTCTTTAGACTGTAGTTCTTTACAGACTGTAGTTCTTTACAGACTGTAGTTCTTTAGACTGTAGTTCTTTAGACTGTAGTTCTTTACAGACTGTAGTTCTTTACAGACTGTAGTTCTTTAGACTGTAGTTCTTTAGACTGTAGTTCTTTACAGACTGTAGTTCTTTAGACTGTAGTTCTTTACAGACTGTAGTTCTTTACAGACTGTAGTTCTTTAGACTGTAGTTCTTTGCAGACTGTAGATCTTTAGACTGTAGCTCTTTACAGACTGTAGTTCTTTACAGACTGTAGTTCTTTACAGACTGTAGTTCTTTAGACTGTAGTTCTTTAGACTGTAGTTCTTTACAGACTGTAGTTCTTTACAGACTGTAGTTCTTTAGACTGTAGTTCTTTAGACTGTAGTTCTTTAGACTGTAGTTCTTTACAGACTGTAGTTCTTTAGACTGTAGTTCTTTACAGACTGTAGTTCTTTAGACTGTAGTTCTTTACAGACTGTAGTTCTTTAGACTGTAGTTCTTTAGACTGTAGTTCTTTACAGACTGTAGTTCTTTAGACTGTAGTTCTTTAGACTGTAGTTCTTTACAGACTAGTTTTTAACAGACTGAGCCTTGGTTGTCAGACCTGCAGGTTGTCAGGTGATCACGAGTCACATGCTGCAGGTGGGAAAACCAAACGCGTCTCTTTTTCTCTTACCTTTACACAGCCTCCAGTCCTGTAGTGAAGAAGTGTTGATCCAGAATGCCAGAGGGTGGGTGGGCAGTAGAGTCCTGCTCTTATTTGACAGAATGCCCTTGTATGCTCTCTTCTCCCATGCTTTTAATCCAGCCCTGCTTCCGGGTGCTGCTGCTGCGGATCTAAACATGCGCACTTACACACTTAGCGCAACGAAGCGTGAATAAAGAATTTGAAGTAGTTCTGATGCCACTGGAGGAGGGGGTTTCCTTCAACCGTTTATCTAAAGACAATGTAATGTCTCGTTCTTACCAGATGATGGCGCTGACTAACCTTGAGTCACACCAAACTCATTGCAGTAGAGTACTATAAAATCCACACACATATTGACAGATTTCTTGTTTAAATATATCACGTGTATTCATTTTGTCTTGTAAAAGTCTATAAAATATTTTGGATTACCCTGTAGCTTAGACTAATACATGAATGGTACACTAGTAAAAGTGCACTATGTAACTTTTATTGCTCTGCCAAATGTGTCAAAGCATTGCATCACACTTGTGCATCTCTATGGAGACAACAAGGGTCACATGATCTGTGGACATCTGTGGAGAGGTGATCTCGCTCCATTTTCTTTTAGCAGTGAAAACATAGATAATTCCATTTTGTGACTCTTATGCTTTAACATTGATGGAGACAAGCAGGTGCCAAACCCCCCTCCAGGAATGATACATGATGCATATTTAAATGAGATTATGATTTTTCATCATCTTAATTATCTATAATTGGATAATCTTCTTGAGAAAAGAATTAAGTTGTGGTCTGATAAGCCGATAACCATGTTGTAGGTTTTATGAATTCTGTTTGTGCTATTGGAGAATACCAAATCGATGCATGTTTCAATTGACCTGCTTATTCTGGTTGGACCTTCTATTATTTGAGATAGATCATGATTGTTTACAACTGATTTTTTTTTTTTTTACAATTAGATTTATCAAACCAATTTAAAAAGTAAATTATTCCTTTCAGTTGCATTCTTCCTCATAGAACACACTAGGGCTTGATGGAGGCCTGTATATTCCAATCAGTGTGACTGACATTTGGGAAGAGAGATTTATATTGAGTCCATTACATTTCAAATTGTTAGGGGATGACCATTATACAGTATTTAGTTTTTAAAGCGTGAAAAGTCTCTCGCACAGTGCCATGTTGCCTCCCCCTTAGTTTTGTATTTGAAGTGCACTCTGAAGTGGCAGAAAGGTTCTTAGCAGGTTTTCCTGCAGTAGATGCATATTTAAATGAGATTATGATTTTTTTTTTATTATCTTTATATTTATACAAAAAGTTTCAATCATCTGCAACTCAAATGTTTTCATTGTAAAGTGTAAACATAAACGGGTGATTCTCCAACTACAGTCAAATTTGGTCATGATATTTTTCAGAAAATCCAACACATATTTTTAGAAATATTTTGATTTGTTCTACTTCTTCACAATGTGTAGAAACATTAACTGATAGTGGTTGTAATGAAATTACATAAATATAAAATAAATAATAATACAAAATAACAATAAATAAAGTGATGGAAATGACTGTTGTGGAAATGACAATGTTTAGCATTTCTTTTAAAATCTCATGACATATTAGCATGCTAATCTCTGTTTTAGAGTTAGCATAAAATATACTCAAAATACACAATATAAAATGGTATTTTTCTCATTATTTGTACATTCAAAGGAAATATGAGGTGTTTGGAAATGACGACCAATAAACCTACTCTTGAGCTCCTGTCACATCACAACTGATGTGGTTCAAGTAGACAAAGGTTTAAAAAAAAGTTAAAAGTTACATTTTGTGGTGGAAATGACAGTGATCCCTAGGGACAGGTGTTCTTTTTATGAAAAATAAATAAAATACTAATATATCTTTCAAGTACGTGATATTTTTCATTAAAATAAGGAATTTCTGTGCCATTTGTCAATGAAGTTACTGTTGAATCAAATTTAATTTCAGTCTTATGATTACCTGGCCAGCCAAATGATATCTCTCTGTATTTCCTATACACCGCGATACCATTTGGACACTCTCCATCCACTCTCGCTCCTCCGGTTCCAAACCGACTCCGCGATTCTGATTCGTTCAAAGATGGTGACGTCAGTGCACCCGCCTTTGCCCGCAAAGTCACTCTTAGGCAGCGGAAGTTCCGCCTCAGTTTTGAATCAAGATGGCGCAATCTCTGATTGGTTCACTTAGCTGTCTGTCTACGCGCAACCGCAGCGCATTCTGTGGATCAAGCGTTACCAGACTCACTCGCTGGTACAGCGATGAGTCATGGATTCTTCCAGGCAAGTCTTATGAGGACCTGAGAGTTCAAAATCTGGCCAAGGGACAAAGGACATATAGCAAAAACACTCAATGTAAAACCATATTTTATATAATAAAAATAGTATTTTATCTATAATTTTTTCTATCCATTTTTTGTAAGTTCGTCTTTGTGTCTAGTAAGTGCAGCATGAATAAAAAATGACAATGACAATGAATAAAATTTTTTAAAAAATACAAAATGTTTTTGTTTTTCTTATTTCTGCCTGGGACACAAATTCTTTGATAGTTGGAGAATCACCATTTTCATTGGCAAATGTACAAAAAGTCAGCTCAGTCCTGATAATGTGAAAAAATAAAAAAAAATCAAAAAAGGTCACAAGCACACTGCAGACATAAGGCAATATAAAGACACTGGGAAACTACGATATATATGTAATATATAATGTAATAATCATACAGGTTGAATACATGTGTGCACCTCAAGTGTGTCAAACAGTGTTCAACCGAAGCTATTTTAATATTTCATCTAAAAAATAAACTGTTCTACGGTTGCAAGCAGCAGATTAAGTACAGCTTATTTCAAGAGTACAACATAACTTCTCAGTCCTGTACTATGAGCCCTTGTGTTCAGCTGATCTTTAAAAAAGTTCAGTATAAAGCAGCAGTCTCTTCAGTCTGTGTTTTGTATGCACCTTCATGGTTTGTGAGATCCAGCAATGCCAGACTTTTATTTTGTTCTCCATTTTGGTCCTTTTCTTTAGACACTTTGATGTTCTGCTCTGAACCGCTGGGCTCCACATCGGGATAAATAACAAGGAAACAGGCTGTGAGGAAGCCCAGAAAAGAGCCCCCAGAGGCCACTACAGGAATGACACGCACAGAGCCCACAGCGTCGACTACTGCCCCCAGCGCCGAGGCAACCAGGATCTGACTGATATAAACCTACACAAACAAGCATGGAGTTAGAGGCGGAACTACAAATAGTTCTTTTGAATATGTGCGTTTTTTTATATATATGTTAATGAGGCACAGTTTTACTAGTGGAGGGTCAGTTAACAGCTTGTCCTTGTGGAAAGGTTATTGGTCTGCCTGGAAAGTTCCACAAAAAGGCATTAAACTCATCTACCCCTATAGAGACACGTAGCTAAAACTGCAAAGTGAATTACAGGCCAGATCTGTGAAGAGGCAACCTTGATCACAGTAATAATAGATGTATTAAAGCACATCTGTGACTAAACATGTGCAAAATAGAAGATTTTATTACATACAGTGAAACATTATGAGGAAAAGTAAAAATATCTCTATGGGGACATGCATATGGCAGACCCTCCACCAGTTAAGTTATAAATCAGTAAGTCTGAATAAAGCGGGGTGTTTTAAGTTAAAATATAACGACTTACTTGGCAGGTTAAGATGGCACAGTCGATTCCAAAGCCTCTTCTTGTGTTGGCTGGACTGTGGTAAATGTACTGAAAAGCAAACAGCATAGTTGGTAAATAAAATGTCCCACTGATTGACATGTGAATGCATTTTGGTACTTACTTCTTTGATTTCATGGTACTGCCCCAGTAACGCGTAGGGACAATAGGAGATACTCATAGAGATCACGCCCATACTACTGATCATCACCATGGCGACATAAACATTAGGGAAGATGGCCATAACCCCTGTGCCTGTGGTCAGAGAAAGTGAAGATGTTTTCAGGGTCTATTCAACAAGTTATGATGTGGTAATTAAGTTATTTAAAGTATTTTTAAGGTTGCGCACTGACCTACTGTGAAAGAAAGAGTCCCAACAATGTAGACAATCTTAACACTCAGGTCAAAATGATCAAGGTACTTCTGAAGGATCGCTAGAAAACAGTGAAAGCAAACAGTGACGAGTTAACAAGAATCGGGCGATATCTAATGTACAACTTCTGGCAATAAGCAAAGTTAGAAAATCGGTGCAAAACAAACAGAAGGATGCCCATAGGTTTCAGGATGATGAAAAATCAGGACCATTGCTGAAGAGATTAACAATTTAAAACTAAATATTATATCTTTTAAATGGAAAAAAGTCCTCAAAATGTCACTCATGAATAGGAGAGTTATAAACTTTTGTCATTAAAACTCATTCACTGCCGGTGACGTCTATTGACGTCCCCTCGAATCCAAACGTTGACTGCCGTGACGTCTATAGGCGTCAATTGCTTTTTTCAGCTGGGATCGCTAGAATACGACCTGGAGCAACTTTGAAGGTGTAATTCACGTCTCCCAACCTAGTAGGTAGTAGGTAGCGATCTTATCTGCCGATCAGAGACGCGGATGAGAGGAAGAGTGTAGCGCGTGTACTGTGTATTGGCGAGAGGAGCAAGATGGCGAGGCGAGGAAACCCGGAAAAGCAGATGACTGTTGATCAGCGCCTACGGAGGGATCTGATCGGTCTTGGGACCCAGGATCCCGGATCAGAGGATCACAGAGACACACCGGATCAAGCCGCGAGGTCGGGGCAGAGATCTGCTCTGCCCGAGGCAGGCGACGTGTCGTGCTCGCGCTGCGCGGAGCAGGGACTCTGATCAGAACTACGACAGCGCAAAGGAAGAAGTTTACTGACTTGGAGCAGTAGATCCTGGTCTCCAAAGAGGCATGAGATGAGAAGAATTAAGTTTACATGATGCTGCTGTGTGGTAATTGTAATGAATGAAGTTATATGTGTGTGCGTGTGTGCGTGCGCGCGCGTGTGTGTAGCTGTGTGTGTGTAAAGGTTTATGCATGGGCTTGTGTGTATGTACATATATATATATATATATATATATATATATATATATATATGTATATATATATATATATATATATATATATATATATATATATATATATATATATATATATATATATGTGTGTGTGTGTGTGTGTGTGTGTGTGTATTAGTTTTTATTATGGGTCTGTACTCTGGGCCTCAGACAAAGCCTCAACAAAGTTCTATTTTATATGAAAAGATATTATTATATCCTGTAAACATCTCTTGGCACTATTCATTTGAACGAATTTTCAATTCACAGAGCCTTATATTCTTATATTTGTAAATAAAAAATGTACTTTGTCATCAAAAATCTCTTTCTCTGTTATTTTAAATGTTTGAGGTGTCACTAAATCGATAAATATTGATGTCAAAGTCACTGATCTGCTCGAAATCCTTCTTTGCACAAAACGCTCATTTTCTCTACTTTTTGGTCAAAAACCAGTGTTTTTGCTGAAACTTCCCTATGTTCTACTATCAGTTATTTGAGAACCGAAAAGGTTAGAAACATTTTTTTTTTCCAGGTGAAAGAAGAGAGTCTACGCTTTATTTTGATGTGTGCCATGTTTATATAGTCAAAGAACTCAGTATTCTGTGAGTCTTGTGAAATCTGTGAAAATCCACTGAAACCTCCGGCAGTCTGGGGGATAGAATTCTGAAAACAGGCCGGCAGTGAATGAGTTAATTCTACAGTTCATTTATTTCTTCAGAAAAGGCAGTAACATGCACACATTTTAGCTCAATTCTGATGGATTGCAAAAAATATCTGATAAGAATATGAAAAAAATCTGTGTTATTTTTTTGTCAGTATCAGCCTCTTTGAATATTTTTTCAATATTTTTTTTAATACCTGAACAAAGTGCAGAAGTGGCAGCATACACAACCAATCCCCAGCAGCCCATCTGAACTCCACTGAGATAATTCTGTTGCTCTGTGGAATTGGCCGGCGCCTAAAAGCGAACTACATTCAAACTCATTCATTTACGTAAACGTGCGTCTTTATTGACTGTAGTGATGTCCGTGTGTTTATTTGTGGCAGGACTTACTACGGGGTCTCCCTTATAGATGACTTGTCCCATGAAATCTGTAAAGAAAACAGCTTCGGCAATATAGGCAAACCATGTGAGCAGATGACAGATACACAGCCTCCACAGCTGCGCTGGCATCTGAAAACAAGAAAACGTGAAAGAATTGAAACATAGACTGTGCTATAAGTTCAAGTTGGGTCAATATGTGGTAGTCATAGTTTGTCATAACATTAAAACTGAGAAGGAGGGCAGTTCAAAAGTCTGTGGTTAATTATCTTTATAATTACTGATTCTATCCAAATGAAACAATAATACAATGTTTTTCTCTATCTACTAGTGGTCAGTAATACTTTCTAGTTACATATCTGCACTTTTGTGGTTTATATTTAAAATCCAATCACTTTTATACTGATACTTGGACCTCAACCAATACATTTAATGGAAATACAGATCTGGAAAAAATAAGAGACCACTGCAAAATGATCTGTTTTTCTGATTTTACTACTTATAGGTATGTGTTTGGGCAAAAGGAACATTTTTGTTTGAGTCTATAAACTACTGACAACATTTCCCCCAAATTCCAAATAAAAATATTATCGTTTAGAGCATTTATTTGCAGAAAATGGCAAATGGTCGAAATAACAAAACAGATACATGTTTTCAGACCTCAAACAATGCAAAGAAACAAGATCAAATTCATTTTAAAACAACATAATACTAATGTTTACACTTAAGAAGAGTTCAGAAATCAATATTTGGTGCAATAACCCTTATTTTTAATCACAGCTTTCATGCGTCTTGGCATGCTCTCCACAAGTCTTTCACATTGTTCTTGGGTGACTTTATTCCACTCCTGGTGCAAGAACTGAAGTAGCTCAGCTTTGTGTTTGTGTTTGAATTCAACAGACGCTGGAATGGAATGGCTGTAATACATGTAGACATGCTGATTTCAGAAAAAAATGCAGTGGTCTCTTATTTTTTTCCCAGAGCTTTATATCAGTGCTACATTAACAGTGAGCAAAAACTATTATCTGATTGTCACTGTAATTGTAGGCACCAGAAATAGCATTAACACACACCATATTAATAAAGTTTGTGGACCAAAACGAACATAAATATCCTATTCAAGGATTTGTCATAAATTCTGTATCTCGCATGGTTCCATTGCTCCCTGTCCTCCCTCCTTCTCACCTATAACCTTGAATTACCTTGAGCATGGACAGCCACAGCAGGCGTAAGGTAGTCTCCTCCTCATCTTCGGACACAGCGCTGGAGTCCTCTGAGGAGAGACTGCTCATGGAGAACTTCCTCTCTCTCTCCTGCTCTTGTTTCTGGAGCTCCGAGAGGTCGCTCAGACTGCGGGACGAGGTGATTCGCCGAGGACTGGAAGGCATGGCTGTACTTCTTTTCAATCTGTACCTTTGTGATCCCACACGTCCATAATAGGAGAAAGTGAACGAAGGCTAGAGAAAATAATAATGCTTTTATTACACTGTATGTAGTTGTTATCAGATATACTGCTTCAGAAATTCTTTAAAACCAAAATTGTACCTGTCTGTAGAAGATGGGTCTACGTGTTGGGAGGCGACTTCCTAGCTTAGGAGAACCCAGGCTTTTTCGGAGGTGTGGTGATGACAAACCGTTACTGGGACAAATTGCTGCTTTTACCTGAAATCAGTGAATATATATAATACAAACTGATCATGTAGAATATTACAACCACCCGCACCTACAGTATAATGCTCGACCAAGTGCTCAAAAAACACTAGTTCAAACTATTATATATTCTGAGTTTTGACATTTTTCTATGAATTAACAGCAGATGATACTGATACTGACAGCTACTCACTTTTTTACTTACATAATCTATCACGGAAAAAATATACCGTACTTTTCGGACTATAGAGCGCACCTGACTATAAGCCGCACCAACCAATTTTTTTTTTTTGTATTAAGATTTGTACATATATAAGACTGACTATAAGCTGCAGGTGTCCACATTGTAACTTGAGATATTTACACAGAAAGATGGTACACAAAAGGATTTTTTTTTTTTTTAATTAACGTAAATACCGGTACATGCTTTTTTCGAACAGCGCCTATGGCAGTAACACGGCAGAAACACGGCAGTAAAACAACTGTAAAATGGCCAGCCTGTAGCCTCTGGAAGCCTTAAAATAAAGTTTCAAGTTTAACTTTAAGGGTAAACCCCCTGAACTCAGTCTCACAGAACTGTTGATACCTGTGTAGGAGATTTTAAGTGGCTAAAACAAGGCTTCATTAATTCAAGAACTCTCCTAACTTATTTACCATAGGTATTTTCACCTACCAGAAGTGGAGCTCGGGTTACGCGCTACATTCGCTGTCTTGATAAAGAATTAATCCATATATAAGCCGCACCCGATTATAAGCCGCAGGGTCCGAAGTGTGAGAAAAAAGTAGCGGCTTATAGTCCGAAAAGTACTGTACTTGTTTAATATTTCCCTTCATGGTACTAAAAAAAAGATACATATGACGAATATTGAGCCATAAACAATCTTAAATAGTAATTAACGTGAGAGGCTTATGCTTTTGTATTATGCCACATATATACTGTTTATTAAAGAGTATTCGGGAACCTACCAGTGATTTACTCTCCGTGGAGACAGTCTGAAAGTGCTGAATGGCAGATTCATTCATGGAATCGTTGTTACAGGTTATTGGCACATGAAGCAAGGAGGTGTCACAGTTCTCCTCAACAGACCTAAAAACACCTTCTAGATCTTCGTGTACTTCTGGTAAAAGGTCCACCTCTGCCAGGAAGTGCTGATTGTCTGGATGGAGATCAGGATCCAGCTCGATTGTAGCATCAGGCATGGCTAAAACCGAATCACTTTTACTCCGCACTCTGTCCACAGCAAGCAAATCCATTTTCTCTTTGTCAGAATCTGAGCTGTCGTCTGAGCTGTCGCCCTCTTCCACGATGACATCAAGCATAGGTGTAGCGTGATCTACCGGCCTAAGAGATGACTGTGAGGTAGAATCAGGATTTTGTGAGACTCCAGGCGGTTGTGGAGAGTAGGGCTTCTCTGGAATACTGAACATGTGTAGAGTGACTGATATGATAAAGACTACAGCCGTGAACAAGAACAGGACCTGCTCCTGGGCTTTGAATGCCTGACCCAGAGCTGTGCCTGTCCAATCCAGACCTCCCAGCATGTAGCCCACAGCTCCACCAAGGCCTGGGTACACAGGAAAGTACATATATGGGTCATTTTATGTGAAATTTTGGTTTATTACAGACATGCCCTGTGCAAAAATTAGCCAAGTAAAAGGAGGTGTGGCATGGTGCTAGAGAAAACTATTAAGTGTCTCTATGATCAGACCAAAATTGCACTAGACCACAAGCTAATGCAAAAAAAACCTATGTATCACAAGAACTTGTAACAACATTTTCTGATGTAAAAAGGCTCAGAAAATTCCAACTGACTCAGACCATCCCTTCTCCTTTCGGTGAGGGTCCACAAAATATTTTATAATCCAAATTAAATAGTTGACAAATGAAAATATTTGACATACTGTGCTGAGATCTGGGGTAATAATTATAAAACAATATTGGAACCACTATTCATCTCACTAAGAGAGGTGAAGAATAGAGTGAAGGCAGGATGGAACAGCTGGAGAAAAGTGTCAGGAGTGGTCTGCGATAGAAGAGGGCCAGCTAGGGTGAAGGGAACGGTTTACAGGACAGTTGTGAGACCAGCCATGATGTATGCATTAGAAACACTTGCAGTAGGCAGAAGACAGGAGGCAGAGCTGGAGATAGCAGAGTTAAAGATGCTCAGATTCTCTTTAGGAGTGACAAGGATGGACAGGATCAGGAATGAGGTCAGCAGAGGGACAACACAGACAGGAAGGTTTGGAGAAAAAGCTAGAGAAGCCAGATTGAGATGGTTTGGACAGGTTCCGAGGAGGGACAGTGGATATATTGGTAGAAGAATGTTAGAGATGGAGCTACCAGGTAGGAGACAAAGAGGAAGACCAAAGAGGAGATTTATGGATGCAGTGAGGGAGGACATGGAGGTAGTTGGAGCCAGAGTAGAAGATACAGAAAACAGGGCGAGATGGAAAAAGTTGATTCGCTGTGGCAACCCCTGAAAAAGGGACAAGCCGAAAGGAGAAGAAGATTGGAACCACTATTCATATTACAGAAAAGAGCACTACAAACAATGTATAACGTTTAGTTTTATGACCACAGCAATTTATCACTTCAAAAATGTTAAAACTCAAGGATCTGATAAGCTTTCAGACCACAAAAATAATGTACAAGGGAAAAAAGGAAAAAACTACCAAAAAATATCCAGAAACATTATTGGAAGAGAAAGTACTGAAAATATTTAAAGAAAGATATAAAGAAATGATTATAGCAAAGTTATGGAGAAGAAGGAATTTATGACAATTTGTCACTGGAATGTGCACTAAAACATTCTGAAAAGCACGTTATCGCTTTAGTGGTGTTGTATAAGGGGGGTGGGGGCAAATAAGCATTTGATTCTCTCCACTCCTTTTCAGATTGATTTTTTTTTTTAAGATTATATTTGACATTAGTAATGTAAAATAATTGCCTTGTTCATCTTGTCAGATCTCAGAAGCTAAGCAAGGCAGGGCCTGGTTAGTACTTGGATGGGAGACCACTGGGAATTCCAGGTGCCACAGTGGGGCGCCAGTCGCAAAAACTGTTGTTGTGTCCTTAGGCAAGACACTTCACCCACATTGCCTAGTATGAAAGTGGTGTGTGCGTGAGTGTTGGTGGTGGTTGGAGGGGCCGATGGCGCAGACTGGCAGCCTCGCTTCCATCAGTCTGCCCCAGGGCAGTTGTGGCTACAAAAGAAGCTTACCACCACCAAGTGTGGAGTGAATGAAGTATGAACTGTAAAGCATTTTGGGTGTCATGAAAGGTGCTATATAAATGCTATGAATAATAATAATAATAATAATAATAATAATAATAATAATAATAATAATAATAATAATAATAATAATAATAATTATTATTATTATTATTATTATTATTGTTATTATTATTATTATTATTATTATTATTGTATCTGTTGATTACTGTTGAAACATAATGCAATTTATCATTTATGAAAATTTATGAAAATATCCAAATAAACTGTCAAAAAAAAAAAAGTTGGTCGTCATAGACACCATTGGCCGATTAATCAAAATTACCGAAAGCCTACAATCATAGAAATATTTAATACATACTGTATCGTACTTACAATATAGCTTTATTTTATTTTAATTAATTTTATTTTCTAGCTTTTTGTGGTCATATCAGAGAGCAAATGTCAAATGAAGCAAACACTGGCCATATAGATTATGTACATTATCATTTCACGCATTCATTCTGACCCTCCCTCTACGTCAAACATCAAAACAAAACAAAAAAGAGAATAGAACTACACCAAGATAAAGACAAGTATATTGCTTTAATCTTACCAGCAGAAAATGCATGGATATTCAGGGCCATATCTTGCTCCTCTGTATCTGCTACATCCAGAAGGTAAGCTCTGATCGGTCCGTCAGCAGCGTCAGCACAGAAGTCCAGCACTATGACCCCGAAGACGGTCAGTGCTATTCCAATGGGCTGGCTGCCTGCAGTATCGCCCACAGAGAGACCTGAAAGACAACACAAAATCTGTTAATTTTACATGAACTATGGTTAATTTAATGTGTTTTTGTATAGCCCAAAATCATCTCACAGGGATTTAAAACATTGTTGAGCAGTTGGTTAAATCAGTCATCTGTCAAATAAAGGTTATTCAGTCCTGACTTGGATTGGTCCTGTTTTAATTCTGGTTCAGTTTTGCTCTGATCCAGGGGTAGTTGTGGATATAGTCACTAGTTTAGATCCAGTTTTGAGTGCGTGAAAGCATCCAGAGAGTAATACTGATTATGTAGTGCTATATTTACCTATCAGAGCTCCATTTAAGAACAGAGCCACTCCCAGCAGCACCCCCACACACAGGGCCAGTATGAAGGGTCGCCTGCGCCCCCATCGCAGAGTGCAGCGGTCACTGGTCGAGCCAATCAGAGGAGTGAAGAAGAGACCCAGGACTGGACTGAGGAACCAGGTCAGACTGTAGTACTGCTCGGGCAGACCTGCACATAGGACACATCACAAAAACAGTTATGAGAGTTCATAACCTTATTTTAGACTTAGACTTAGACAAACTTTATTGACACACCCCACAGGGGTAATTATTTGGGTACAGTTGCTTACTCATCAAATATAATATATAACAGAGGGTAACAAAAAAATAGATGAAATAGCAAAAATAGATAGCAATAGACCGGTGTCAAATGAGACATAATTATAAAAATAAAAAATAATAATAAATGTATATGTACAAATTAGAATAAAATTGAAAAATAAGTAATAAACTATAAAATAAAATATCCAATCACAGCTCTAAACAGTTGTAGGGAGTATTATCTGTTACACAAGGGTGAGTTGTACAGTTGTAGGGAGTTTGAGCGGAGCTGTAGGAGCCTGTTGGAGATTGAGCTCCTCTGTCCCTCTATAGTCTGGTGCACTGGGTGAGTTGTTGTACAGTTGTAGGGAGTATTATCCCCTCTGTCCCTCTATGGTTTGGTGCAGTGGGTGAGCAGGAGTGTCCATGACGGAGAGCAGTTTGTCCAGTGTCCTCCTGTCCCTCACTGTGACAAATGTCTCCAGCTTAATTTAGGTTTATTTATTTATTTATTTTGCTTACATTTCAAACTCGATTTTGGTACAAAGGAATAGACTCAATACGAATTTTGATACCACAGTGATTCTTAAAAAGCACTCTTTCTTTAGACAACAGAATGCTATTTTGGTAAAAATATTGTGAAGGTTTTCCTCCACAGTCGTAAATGGTGACAGGTGGATTTAAACAATTGCAATGTGTCAACTTTCAGAAGATGCAGATGACTTCAAGGGAATAAAGATACAGTAAGTTTAAGTTTACATAAATCATGATAAAATAGAAATTGTGATCCACTTCCAAGAAAAATGTGATTAATCTTTTGGGATATCGAACACCTGTTACAGGCATTACTGCTTATAACACAGTGATAAATCGCACAGAAAAACAACTATGTGAAATCGGAAAGGAAATGGTGAAACTTCCTCTAAGTGACTAGTTAAAACACGCAGCCAATCTTCCTTTTTAAAATAGGAAACGTATCTAGAGTGAGAAGACCAAACTCCCAAAGCAGTCTGCAGAGTATGTGTCTCAGAGGACTCGGAGGGGGTACCAAGTCTAAAATGAGACATTGTTAGGACATTAGACAGCAGTGAGAAGTCTCGTAAATTAAAATCTGACAGATATGGCTGGTTCTCACGGGAAAATAAGAAGAATGTTGCCCTGGGACAACAACCACCGCTCTCCCACTCCCTCCTCTTACACAAAAGGGAATATTTGTATCTATAATGATGTGAGGATGTTATACTGTATTAATGGGGCTCTGCATAGGTGTACACTCACTGACACTGTAATCAAAACAACATATTTATAGTCCATATTGAGGCATGAAGGAATGTGCTGTGTGAGGCATTCTTGTCATACCTAAAGAGGAAAAATGCTTTTGTTGTGTTTGTGCTTTGGTGGCAAACTTGACATCAAGCTACACTGCCCCGGGGGTTACTACTGCTGCAGCATAGAGAGGGGTTTCAGAAAGCTAGTACTGAGATCACAGTCAACTTACATTATAGGGCTCTCTTTGTCATGGTTTAAAGTCAGGGTGTTTGAAAATGAAAGCTGGTTTATGCTTTGGTTTACTGATTCAAATGATTAATGATCCTAACCAGACTCAAAGCTCAAATAGATGGTCAATGAAAGTATACCAAACAGCCTGTGGAAATCATTAACTAAAATGCAAATTCAATGTCTACCTGTTAGAAAGCCGAGTATAATAGTATAATGTTTGCAAAGAAGTTTACACACCATCATCACAACATTCTACAGGCCTATAATATTTAAAGGTCCTATATTACACAAATTGACTCCTGTGAGCTTTAAGCCATGTTATACTGTCCCTACTTCCTCAAAAACATACCTGTGTTTTGTTTCATTCGCACATGTTTCAGTAATCCTTTGTTATTAGTCTGTATATATCTCCAAAGGACTGAAATCCTCCAAATGATTCTAGTGAAGGTGTGTGGAGTTTAAAAACAGCACTTTCTGTATTAGTTCATGACATCACAACGTGGAACAGGAGTGTTTTCTGTTTGAGCGAAAACTCTACCTAAATATGCAGGGTTTGTGAATGAAACAAAACACCACTCCAGGTATGTTTGTGATGAGGAAACAGCAGTATATCATAGATCAGCAAATGGTGTAATATGGGCCATTTAACACATATTAAATTGCAGGTTCATGTTGCATTTAGCAATGTCAAGATTATTCAGCTTGATTTCACATACTAGAGGAATTATGATCTACAAGACAGTGTAAATGAAAGTAAATGAGGGATTCCACTGTTTTTTTGCTATGGTGTCATTAATTGTGAATAACTGGAAAACTGTGATTTTTTTTTTTGTCACTGTTTTGTCACTGCCCTTTATGAAGTGAAATACAGCAAGGCCAACTATGTTGCCCAGATTGGCTTTACTAGGGCCCCACCCTAGAGCCAGGCCTGGGGTGGGTGCTCGACAGCGTCTGGTGGCCAGGCCCTCCCCCACGGGGCCCAGCCCAGCACGGCCTGAAGGAGCGACGTGGGGCCTCCTCCCGTGGACCCACCACCCACAAGAGGATCCATAGGGGGCTGTTGCAGAGAGATTTGAGCGGCAGTCGAAAGCAGGGGCTTTGACGACCAGATCTCCGGACATGGAGACTAGCTCTAGGGACTATAACTCTTACACTAAAATTGTATAACATGACTAGGGACAAGGGACTATTAAACCTACTGCAATAAAGTAAGTCAAGAGCCTAATCATGAGAATAAGTAAGGTTCTATGTGTATTTTCCTTTTCAATAAGCCATATGGAAATATCCTGTAAACATTAGGGTCACCTTTTATATTCACATTTTTATATCTATATTTCATAGTTTATTTATATTCATGTATATTTTGTACTCCTCCACATGTCCTTACCAATGCGTAACAGTATTGGAGTCACAAGGGCTGTTTCCATGGCGTAGCAAAACTCACGTCCAAACATGACTGCCCCGTTCATGACCCAGCGGTGCCGTGGGATGACCGCTCGCCTCTGCACCTCGACCTCTTCATTCTCTCTGATTTCTGTGGTTGCTTTGAGCTCCCTCCTTTTCTCCAGAGAGTCCATCTCTGCGATCTCTCCCCCCATTTCAGTCTTATCAAATTGCAATTACAGTACTTGTTAAATGTATTTACAATACACTATATAGTCAATGATTTCATTACTCTTTGATTTGTCCAATATATCCAGTGTTTGGTTATAAAGCATATATTTATTTTGTATATAAGTAGCATCCGCATAACTTTAGCAACCCAGAAAAAAGTTATACATTTTCCTCCGTAGAAAATTCCATGCTCACTGAAAAAATGACAGGCAGCTCTGAAGCCACGAGCAGTCCGGATGCAGTGGCCATCAGCAGTGAGGTAGCAGCAGGATTCTTGTACATTTGACTTGGAGAAGTGGAGGTTAATGATACATACTGTCTGTGTTTGCTTTGGGCCTTGTCATGCACCAGTGAGTTTACAGGCATTCAGTTTTTGGATTGTGCAAGATGTCACAGGAGTTTTCAGGGTAGAACAATGCAGGGACAAAGTTTATGGAAAGAAGTAACCTGGGAAGGACAAGTGGGAAAGAAAAACACATGAATAAAACAATACACACAATCAACACCACGACTGTTAACATGAATTAGTATTAGTATTATTAGTCCAAACTGTGTAATTGTTAAGGTCAAATTCCACAGTGTTCCCATGTGTATTTGTGACTGCATTCCCACATTTAGGAAAAGTACCAAGCACTAAATAAGGATTCAGTGCATGCAACCAACTGTTCCACACCCAGACATCAAAGAAAGTGTGGTAAATTTTGTTGCATAATCTGTAAACATTACCTTTGCTCCAAAACGCAGACGCGCCCTAAAGCGTTAAAAAGCACAGGTAAACTGTTTCCAACTATTACAACTAGCTAATAATAATTGATATAGTGTTAGTGTTGATTAGGTCTACTCACAGCATAAGATCAGCATATATATAAAGCTTCTGAAGGTCAAATGAACATATCCTTTGCATTGTCTTAATCGCTCACCAAGTTTCCATTATGAGCCAGTCAGAGCAAAGGCAGTGCGTAAGTTAATGTTTACGCAGTTGACGCGAATAAACTTTATATGCTCGAGTTTTTAAGACGATTAGCTAGGTACCCTGTGCAATATCCGTCAGCTAAGACAAGTGTTGTCTTGCCAAACAGCACAGACAGGAATTTAGGTGGGGGCGCTTCAGTCCTGTCACAGCACGACGAGAAACGCTAAGGTAATATTATCTAACACTTTTTACACCGAAAACTCATGTTGCTAAAACTAAAAGAACAACGAACTAGTTTTGTGTGACAGTGATTGATCATTTAATATTCACGTGTACCTAACAGTTATTGCCAAAACTAGAAATTATTAGCATACCGTCATATTTATACATTTCGCTATTTTTAGCATAATAAGCTAGTACAGTTTGACAGCTAACATTAGCAAGTTGCACCCAAAGAGGTAAACGAAAACGAGGTTTGACAGGTCTTACCTGAAATACACGTCCCTTATAGCAGTAGTTTAAACCACTGGTCAGTCATTTTTCTTTCAGTGCAAAACATAAGGAATAAGGCACTGCTAAAGCTTTGGGAAAGCTTTTTGACAGCTAACAAAAAATGATCATCTGGCTCCTCACGCATCACTCTCATTGGTTTCCACAGCAACAAAGCCACATCACGTGACTCCATCCGCCCATTCACAACTGACTGGTTTACTACAATGTAAATAAACAAACTGCAATCATCCATCCATCCATAAATAAACTGCTATTAATGAATCACAGGACCAAACAAGAATGTCAATATTTCAATAAAGCACCTTGTAGAAATAGTTATGAATTAACTAATTAATCTAGGCTATTACACACGTGAATACACTGAAGTAATATTTGACAAGTTTATTTTCAATAACCAACCAGACAGGCACCGTACACATTCACAGATGCTAGCTATTTCTTGGAGGATGGATGAGGATAAAGTCTATTATCTGTAGGCTAATGATCAAATCAGCATATTTACATATTTTGGTCATGCATAGTCAAAATATTTCTAATGTCCTTGTCAAATGCGGTGCACAGTGTGTGCTTGTGAATCTACTATTATTATGTATATTTATTGAAAAACTTTCTAAATAACAAGATGGTTTTATTGTATGTATGATGGTACCTTGCAATTCAATTTCCTTAGGCTATAGTTATTGCAGGAAGGCTGTGGATAAAGTTTGGTAATGCCACTTGCCACATATTTGGCCAATAATTGTAAGTGTAAGTGTAATCATTAACAACTCAGCATATCTACATGTTTTGGTCATTCCTCATATAGTCAAAATATTAAAAATGTCCTTGTCAAATGCAGCGCCACACGTGTCACACGTGATGTTTCATTCACATCGTCATTCACATCGTCTTTCTCAGTGAAGCAGAAATCGTCTTTATAGTGATCCCATTATTAGTGACAGGGTTAGCTGTCCTTCTTGAGGCTTTGGAGCTGTGCTGCATGCTGACAATGTCACCACTCGTCACCTCCCGCTCTGCATGGCGGAAGAAATGTCTCACAGTCGCCTATGGGAGTGTAAAACAAGGCATATAGAAAAGAGCTGAGTAAAACTTGAATAGTATTACTACAGAATATAATTTATCATAGTAAAAGTACAGTACAAAGTATTATATATATATATATATATATATATATATATATATATATATATATATATATATATATATATATATATATATATATATATATATATATATATATATATATATATATATATATATATATATATATATATATATATACAGTGCCGTGAAAAAGTATTTGCCCCCTTCCTGATTTCTGTGTTTTTTGCATATTTATCACTCAAAACATTGTCAGATCATCAAACCAATTTTAATATCACACAGAAACAACCCAAGGAAAGACAAAATTCAGTTTTTGAATGATGATTCCATTTATTAGTGCACAAAAAAAATCTAAACCTATCTGGCCCTATGTGAAAAAGTAATTGCCCCCCTTGTTAAATCACAAACTAACTGTGACTAACCACAGTTTTGAGAAAACTTAGTTCAGTTCTACATGCCACACCCACACCTGATTGTCACCACCTGTGTTGAATCAAGAAATCACTTAAATAGTTCCTGTCAAACAAAGTGAAGTTGGCTACAACATCTCAAGAACAAACACATCATGCCACGATCCAAAGAAATTCAAGAACAAATGAGAAAAAAAGTGATAGAAGTCTATAATTCAGGAAAAGGTTACAAAGCCATTCCCAAAGCTCTGGGGCTCCAGCGAACCACTGTCAGAGCCATTATTCAAAAATGGAGGAAACTGGGAACAGTTGCAACCCTTCCCAGGAGTGGTCGACCAACTAAGATTACTCCAAGAGTGCGACGACGGCTCATTCAGGAAGTCACAAAAGAACCTAGACGCACATCGAAAGAACTACAGGCCTCGTTGGCCTCAGTTAAGGTCAGTGTTCATGACTCCACCATTAGAAAAACACTGGCCAAAAATGGCATCCATGGAAGAGTTCCCAGGAGAAAACCACTGCTTTCACAAAAGAACACAAAGGCTCGTCTCACCTTTGCCAAAAAGCACCTTGATGACCCTCAAGACTTTTGGAGAAACATTTTGTGGACCGATGAGTCTAAAATTGAACTTTTTGGAAGGTCTGCAGCCCGTTTCATCTGGCGTAAAAATGGCACAGCATTTGATAAAAAGAACATGGTGCCCACAGTAAAGCATGGTGGTGGCAGTGTGATGGTCTGGGCCTGCTTTGCTGCCTCAGGACCAGGACAACTTGCTGTGATTGACGGAAAAATGAATTCTGCTGTTTACCAGAAGATCCTGAAGGAGAATGTCCGGCCATCAGTTCGTGCCCTCAAACTCAAGCGCTCTTGGATCATGCAACAGGACAATGATCCAAAACACACCAGCAAGTCCACCTCTGAATGGCTCAAAGAAAACAAAATTAAGGTTTTGGAGTGGCCAAGTCAAAGTCCGGATTTAAATCCGATTGAGATGCTGTGGTGTGACCTTAAACGGGCAGTTCATACAAGAAAACCCTCCAATATGGCAGAATTGAAACAATTCTGCATAGAAGAGTGGGCCAAAATCCCTCCCCAGCGGTGTGAAAGACTCATCACCAATTATCGCAAACATTTGGTTACAGTTATTGCTGTCAAAGGAGGCTCAACTGGCTATTAGATTAAGGGGGCAATTACTTTTTCACATAGGGCCAGATAGGTTTAGATTTTTTTTGTGCACTAATAAATGGAATCATCATTCAAAAACTGAATTTTGTCTTTCCTTGGGTTGTTTCTGTGTGATATTAAAATTGGTTTGATGATCTGACAATGTTTTGAGTGATAAATATGCAAAAAACACAGAAATCAGGAAGGGGGCAAATACTTTTTCACGGCACTGTATATATATATGTGTGTGTGTGTGTGTGTGTGTTCTGTTTACCTTAAAATTATTTGTGACAAAGCAGTAAACCACAGGATCCATACAGCTGTTCAGACTGCTGAGAGTCACTGTCAAATGGTACACAATGGCATGATGAGGCATGTCCGGGTAGAAATACACAACAACCTGGACAAATAAGAAATAGTTTGTTCATTTAAAGCTGATGATTTTGGTTTGGTTGCATCATGAATTTTAAATTTGCTTCCCTGTCGGATATGGAAAGGTGTGAAGCAAACAGTAAAAATAATCAGGACTGTGCTTAACAATTGGACAGCTCTTCTTCTTCTCTGTCTACAAAAAATACAAATATGTTATAAGCTGTAGTAGTGCTCATAATTGTCATACTTGTGGAATTCCCTTTGTTTTTATTGAATTGTTTTTACCTGCTCTGTTGCATGAGGCGTCTGTCGGCCAGAGCCCACATGATGCGCATAGTGAACACCACGATGATGAGGAGGGGCAGAAAGAACTCTGTGATGGTGAGGAAGAGGAGCCTGGAGAAGCAGTCCATTTGCTGGAAGGCCGTGGAGAGGAGGGAGTAGGTGACCACGATCGCAAACACCCAAACCGAAACACACACACATTTGGCCACACTAGAATTTCTCCATTTTCGAGATGCTTCCACCTAGAATGAATGAATTAATAAATACACCAATAAGCCATATAGCACAGGACTTTCTTGCTGTGAGGCCAGAGCATTGACTGTATAGTGAGATAGCCTCTCGTGTGCATGTTCTGCTTGTGTATAACCCCAGTGGAACTGAAGTTTTTCTTAGTTAATGTAAAAATGAGTAACAAGTACTCTGATACTTTTACTTAAAGATGCACTGTGCAACATTTCTAGTGGAGGGTCCACCCTCTGCTTGTCTTCATAGAGAAGTTCCACACTATGGCATTAAACTTATCCAGTTCCATAAAGAAACCATAAAGTGATGCCACCAGTTACAGGTCAGATCTGTGGAGAGGCAAGCCCACTCACTGTAAGAATGCATGCTTTTCAAGGTGTTTCTGAGCAATAAAAACATAAATATATATTATATATTAAATATATGCAAGATAGATTACTTTAATGCTATACTGTGGAACATTCTGGGCAAAGCAATAATATCTAGCAGTTAACAGACCCTCCACCAGAAAAGTTACACATTGCACCTTTAAGTACAAATTTGGCAGCAATTCTTGAACTTGTAATTGGACAGATTTCCAGTAGTTTTTCTGCCACTGCAGAAGTATAGGCTCCATGGCACCGGTAAAGATGGGCCAATGGAAGCCGTCAAAACGATGGTAGAACCGAGTACAATACAGCAGAGCTGGTGGAAATATGGCTTAAATTACATTTGTAATGACAGCTGCTCTGGGACAAACTAATCAAAACCTGCCAAATAGCACAAATCATCATGCAGACAGGTACACATATTTTGGAAGTGAGTTGGATGCTCAAGGACACAACAACAGTATGTGTTGTTCAAACTGGACATTGAAGCTTTACCCTGAATAAATTACATAAACACATTGGCTTTATAAAATTTAGTGAAAATGTACAGGACCCACCTGAACTATGGTCAGGTACCTATCCACACAAATGCAGGTCAGAAACAGAATGCTGCAGTACATGTTGACAAAATAGCTGAAGATGTGCAGGTAGGAACAGGTGACACAGCGCCCCCTGCTGTAGTACAGGAGGATGCGTGTGGGCAGAGAGAGGTTGACAAGCAGATCTGTTACTGCCAGGTTTATGGTGTAGATGACAGAAGTGGTCTTTTGTTTAGTGCGGAAACAAAACACATACAGAGCCACGGAGTTGAGTATCATTCCTGCCTGAAATTGAAAATATATATATATATATTATAAAGTATTGCAATTTCAGGGGGAAATTTACTGGTTGAAAAACTGTCTTTACCAAAAATATGACGGAGTTTATAACCATTAGGGAGATCCATAGACCATAAAAGTCATTATACAGGCCCTCGTCCAAATGTGCCAGTCTCTGAAGATATGCCCCCATGCCACTCTGGTTGGAGGTGTCAGGGATTATGGGTAATGTAGTACTGTTCTCAGACCAGGAGTCAGTGCTGTTAGACATCATCCTTAGACTTCATTGTGATAGCATTGAAGGAAATGATTGTAGGAAATAGCTAAGAAAAAAAATATATTGACCTTTTATGTTAGTTGTGTTGTGTAATAAAAAGTAATAAGGAATGTTGAAACAAAACACACACAGAATGTTATGGGTCCTGGGATTATAATCAAATGAAATAAACTGTAAATATTAGTTTGACCATTGGTTTGTTTTGGTATTTCAGACTGCTCCAGACTCCCATTAAACAAGTTAAACATAAAATGATTCCCAAATGGATGTTATATGAAAAATTGTAAGTGTAACATGAGAAAAAGTAAAATAGTTAAGATATAGTTGGCTAGCTATTATATCCATTCATATACAGATGATTCAAGTACAGGAGTTAAGGTAATATAGATAGCATTATTGTTTTGTTATATCCCATTTTAATGTATAGACTACTCTCTGAAGTCATTTTGAGTTTAACAGCAGACTGCCCTGAGCCTCCCTTCATCCCTGTAATATTGTTCTGTGCTGCTCCTGTCTCCAAAGGCATTTTCCAACTGCAGCAAAGCACTCTCTGATGAAAAATACCATCTTCTCTGACTAATGACAATGAATACGATGAGTAATGGGCTTCAATAGGTTTTGAGCCACACCACATTAAGATTACATGAGAAAAATAAATGTCGCCTCATGCACTTACAAGCCCTGATATTATTCAACTTATAGAAGCCAGTTCATCATCATTAGCCACACTAACAACTGATGTGTGGAGGGCGCACTGGGGAAATTGTGTGTTTAACTAATTCTTCTTTTCCAAACCGCAGAGACATTACAGTTGCATGACAAGTCTGCTGCATGAGAGTAAAATATTGTTATGTAAATGAGTGAGATAGTGCATAATGTTGTGTACTTTTAAATGTAATTACTTCATAAACTCCCAGAATGCACCACAGCTAATTGAAAACACATTAGGGTTGATTACAGTTTAGTGCATTAGATGATATAGAGGCATTCTTTCTGATGAATTGGATATCAAAGAGTGTTTTTTTTTTGTAAAGTGGTCTGGAGAGGAGGAAGTCACTTTACAAATAATGCCACTTAAATAAACAGGCAGCAGGGGATTCCTACGTGTACCAATACTGCGTACTGTGTGAGTAGAGAGAATATGCAGAATGCAGTGTGATAGTTCATGTTTAACAATATTAAAAAGGACAGACAGACATTTTTGAAATTTCAATTCAATTTAGTTTTCTAGAATTATAATTTTGCATACTCTGATAACACTGGTCTACAAATTTTTGGACTCGACCTGCTTCCGAGATAAAAGTGGCTAAATCTCATTTATATTGATAAGATGAACTGAAAATCAATTGATAACTATGCTATATATATATTATATATTGATATATGTTAAAACTCTAGACATGAATGAAAGTATTAGAATGTGCAGACAGGCTTTCAGATAGAACTGGTTGCTTGTAGACACACTGTACCTTCTGATAAACTACTGTTTTTGCCTTATTTTTCATACATTTTTAGGAATTATTTTTGACCCAATACTATATCTTGGAATCTATAGCCAATCAGCACTTCTAACTTACTTTTTCTTTATTAGTGACCTAAACCATGAAAGAATTCATTACTTTTGTTCCAGAAGCATTTTGCTTGTAGACCAGTGTAATATAATTTGCATAATTACAACATTTATTGATTATCGCAGACACACTACCTTTGGACAAACTGTGCTCTCAGTCAGAGGCACTAAGTTCTGTAACATTCTTCCATTATCAATAAGAGAGACTCCAACACTGGACATTTTCAAACCACATTTAAAACAGTGGCTAAAGGAAGACCAGACTTGTGGACACTTTTAATATTTAACTGCTGTTATTGTCAGTTGTTATTGTTTTTGTTGTTTTTACTGTGGTGTCACCTGCCTAGGGACTACAGATAGAAATGTGCATTTTTGCTATAGTATGTAGATGTTCATTAATATGCACTGTCCCTATTAAATAAAGAATAAATAAATAAATAATAAAACGTTTGTTCATGTTTATTCTACCAGATTCTCTTCTCAAATTCAAAATTGTAATCGGAAAATTTTGCTTGACATGAATCTAAAATCTATGACAAGTAAGACCCCTATTTTTTTATTTACACAGTGTCACAAATGTATTTTTGTGTATAAATTACACTTCTTGCTTATTATCAAATTTCTGTTACACTTACCTTGGATCCTCCAGTAACGCCTATATTTACTGCTCCCAAAACATAGTCAAAAGTCACTTAAAATCACATCCTGTTTGTGCTTCTTAGTCCATTACGTCCTTTCAGAATGTGTCTGATGTGTCCTCTTTCCTTCATCTCTGTCCTTCTTCGCTCCCTCTTGCTCTAAAGTTTGGTTTCAGGCAGGAAGTCCTCTGTGTTAGGATTCTGCTGCTATTGTCATGCAAAGATCCTCTGTACTCTTTATCATCATTTTACGCATATATTTGTATTTTGTGGTCTTATTGTTTCATTCTTTGCCCCGTCTTATTCTGAGAACTGCACAACATTTGGACCATACAGAATTTTAAAAGGGCTTCATAAATAAAAAAAATTACACTGACAATTAACCAGTAAGCTGCACGCGCTACTCTTGATATTTGATATCTGTCCTCTATAAAGGTACACAGCATGACATTAAACTTATTTCCATGGAGACAGACAATACCTCACACTTTAAATGTAAGAAACATGAAGACATGCATTCAATTGGCAAGTGCATTTCCTGTTATAGGCCACATTTTTAGGACTATTCAAAAGAGAATTTGTTTTAAATTTGAACAGCTGTGGTGGTGGTTTTTGTTTATCAATGGTTCGATGAATATTAAAAATAAAATAATAATAATACAACACAAGTACACCACATATAATTAAGCACTGTAAGCCATTCACACAGACGTCCAACTCTCTCATGGCCTGAGCAAATATAGTTTAAAGAACAGCCCCAGTTTGTACGGGCATAACTCCATCCATCTTTCATACAACGCGACAGGTGCGTTTGCTGCTTCCTGTCGAGCACTCATCATCGCTCAGCGCCTGTCAGTGTTTCTGAAAAAGTCCCGAATAACGGATGTAACATTGAACATCAGTCTGTTACTATGGATGAGCTGGGAGAGAGGAGCTGGTCTGGGACACACTGTGGGACCATACACTGTTACAGTATATAATATATAGTGGTCGCCTACAGTTATATACGTGAAGTGGTGGAAGGAACACGGATCATTTGCAAAGATGTATTCAATTATTAATACTCCCAAAATTGTACTTAAGTAAAAAAAATAATAAAACATGCATAAAAAACTAATCAAAGTATTAACAAGAAACACTTTCTTTTTATACAAAGCCTGAGCAATAATTGTTTAAATATGCCTTTTCTTTGAGCTTTGTGTGTTTCTATAGGTATAGATAGGAGAAGAAAATGATTCCTTCTTGATTTGGATTTTGTGACCTTTTACCATTGAAAAGATCTAACATTTTTGTTTATTTTATTTTTGTTTACTTGATTTATTTGACAGGGACAATGTACAGGAGCACTGATCACAAAAAATGAAAAGATGCTTTGTACTTGAGACATTACAAACAACATTACAAACAATGAACATAAAGCATAAAAACAATGCAATTCATAATATTTACAGTGGCAGTGATACATTTCATCAATTAGTAAAAAATAATTACAACTCTTTCCCGATACCTGTACCCCCTTCTCATGTCTACTCTAACTTTAAAGGCAAATTAACGTTTTTTTTACAATCTGAGCCTTCTTTCGGCAATAAAACAAGTAGTTTTACTCACCCATAGCATTTTTCTGTCAATTGGAGCAGTATCGCAGAACTTATGTTGAGCCGTTCTGTTCTAGTAATGATTGCTTGGGGCATTACTTTGCGGTGTCCAAATAACACAAACTTTAGCACTTTTCAAATCATAGAAGCCCGATGTCTTAATGAAAGATTTCGTTTGAAGCAAAAGTGGCCTGTAATCCGAGATTTATCCATAGTTTCGAGTAGATGAGGACGCCAGTGCGCATGCGCGGACTGTGCTATCAGCTCCCGGGACCCAAACATGAAACGCAAAGCTGAAAACTATGGATAAATCTCGGATTACAGGCCACTTTTGCTTCAAACGAAATCTTTCATTAAGACATCGGGCTTCTATGATTTGAAAAGTGCTAAAGTTTGTGTTATTTGGACACCGCAAAGTAATGCCCCGAATACAAATGCTAACGGATACGCTACAACATAACTTTCTTCAAACAGCTCCAAATGACACGAACGTGATATGGGTGAGTCAAACGACTTGTTTTATTACCGAAAGAAGGCTCAGATTGTAAAATAACGTTACTTTTCCTTTAATGCTGACACATCTGCACTCTTAGAAATGTTTTTTTTAAGCATTTGCATCATTTTAGCTCAGTTGGAAGTTTGTTCCATTCTGAAATTATTTTAAATGAAAATGCAGATTGTCCTAGTGATGTTTTCTGTTTCGGTATTACACATTGGCCATTGATCGTTGACCTGGTTGTTCTGACCATTTGATTGGATGTTAAATGGATAATTTTTACAAATGATTTGAATTGCATTATTGTCAGAGCAATGGAGGACCGTTCTAATCCTTGTGACAAGTACAGCACTCGGCAACTCCTATCATTTTAAATGTAGTGCGATTTACATGGCTAAAAATACACAAATTAAAGTCCCCATTTAAAATTCTACCAAAAATATCATAGCAAATAATATAAATACACTCTTGCACATTTGCTTCAGCCCCTTATGCGGCTCCATATATTTGAGGAGGTGCAGAGGCAATAGTGCATTTAAGTCAAAATAAGTCAAAATGTCAAAATGGCTCTGAATATGAATGGGTCACAGGAAATGATGACATAGTTGCAACTTCTTTTTACTAAACCTCCTGTTCTCCATCAGCTATGCATTTTATCTGTCACAAGTGAGAGGATATGAAGAAAGAGTGGCAGGATGGTGGAAACTCTCTGTCAACAAACTGAATAGACCATTAGACGCCCATATGGAGAGGGCTAGTACAGGGCAGTGCTTCTCAAACTGTGGCGTGTGGGATTCTTCCACAGGCATTTCTTTCCTCAAATATAATCTCTTATTATTTCACGTCCCTTTTAGCAAACGGAAAAAAGTGAACAATCACTGAGATGGGCAGCCGTTACTCGTCACATCTGTATAGCACTATTCCTAAAACAGTCATTAGCAAATATTTATTATTCACAATAGCCCAAATAAACATGGGCCATTTTCTGTTCTTGCATACATCTGTTTTCATATATTGACAAGCAGTGTTGGGCAAGTTACTCAAAAACTGTAATGCACTACTTATTACTTGTTACTGTCATTTTAAAGTAATGCCTTACATTACAATATTACTCTAAATAAAAAGTAAGGCATTACACTACTTTTGCATTACTTTAGTTACTCTCGCCAAAATGACTGGAAATAAGGATTTGGCAATCTACAGTGCAAATCTCTCATGTGTCATGACTTTCACCTGCATCCAGGAGGTTTTGGGAGCCTGCAGACTGAAAACCAACATGTTCAGTAATTGCTTCTTACCCGCTTACAATACCAAAAGATAAATCGTCCTTTCCCTTCTTGCCACACCTTACCATGCACTCCAGCACCTGTTCACTGCCATCCTCTTCAGTTCTGTAGCAAATGGCTTTTTCACATTTGGTATACACATCTGTGAATATAGCCCATATGTATAGTTATTAAGATAGTTCCAGCTGTATTGCCCTCTAGGAGCTAGCACTATCCGATTCTTCTGGTTCTGTCATCCTTTGTCAGTCTGCCAGTTCCAGACGAAGTAAAAGGAAATGGAATGTTCTGCGCAGACTTTTATATCACTAGCTGATCTCGTGGAACTTTGTATGAAATGTAATGTTCTGCGCGGACTTATCAGATTCAGTAGCTGATCTCGCGTTGATCCGCAAACTTTGTATGAAGAAAACGCAAAACCCACAAAAACAAAGCAGGTTAAAAATGTATTGTAATGTGCATTACTGGCATTGTAACGAGTAATATATTACCGATTTTCTTCCCTGTAATGCGTTACATTACTGCGTTACACCAAAAAGTAATGCATTACAGTAATTAATTACTTTTGTAACGAGTTACTCCCAACACTGTTGACAAGTTTTTAAAGCTGATGTGCTGAAGTGCTGCTGATGAGTATTGAAGTTCTTATTTCATAAATTGAAGGCATATAAATAAAGACATTTATAGTTTTGAATTTTAGACCCCATTCAAATGTCCTTTTTGTAAAACAGGACAATTACTAAGTTCATTGTTTAACTGTATGTCCCACGTGTGACCCAGAGCCATCAGTCTGAATCTGTGTGTTGAATATTCTGTCAGGGAGACATAGAGCAGAGCACACACCAGTCATCACACTGAGACGTGATACTTTACAACACCCATTCTCACATTATCTGAGGTAAAATGTGAAATTATTTATACAATATTTTAGGCTTTATTAAGGCTTTTGTTATGCCCCTGTTGCATTGACATTGAAGTCCCAGCCTCAACAGCAAATGGTTATTGGTAAAACTGAGACATTAATCAAACATGGTGGAGTGAAACTGACTCTATGACTAAAACAAAATCTCTCATAATTGCTTTTATAGAAAAACATTAAAGTAGCAGTCACACTTCATTAAACCTTTTTATTTTTAAATTATCTTATTCATGACAACCCCGTTGCTTACAAAAATAAAACCCTGAGTGTTCTTCTCCAAAAACACTGAAATGAAATTACACATTGCATAGAACATTTTTTACCGTGTAACATTTTCACGTAAAATGTTAATAGACAGTACCACATGCATTTCTTTCTACACATTTTCGTACAAACCTGTCTGCAACAAAGATACTTTATTTTAATATTATAAACTCTATGTAAACTGTAAAAATTCCAAGTTTCATATTTGAGATTGCATTGAAATGACATAAGATCTAAAAACACAGTAAGAATAGCTTGATACTCAAAAGTTGGACCTAGTTATTTCATCATACAAAGGTATAGCTGTACTTTAAAATAGAAATTTGTCTTTGTTGCAGCGAGTTATGCATAAAAAAGTTGATCAGTACAGTGTTCAGCATTTGTGACTATGAAACAAACATAATAGTCTCTAAGAAGTCTTATAACAACTTGAAACATGGAATTGTACATGTCCAAGTCTTTCTATGTGTACGGTTATGTAGCTGCACTAAATATCGACTGAAGTTTTTCCATGATTTTGAGATTTTAGTGTTTACATAAATCTTTATCTGATATAAAGTCCGCGTCTGTTCGATAAATCCAGAATGACTCTGAAAGCCCTGAAGTGTGAGCGTTCCTGAGTGACTTTAGTTGGCATGTTTTATAGAATACCAGTGCGTGCTTTGGCTTAGTCTATGTCCTGCCTGTAGTGCAGCACATAGTAGTCATGGACGTACATCAGAACGGCAAACGGCTGTCCGATGATCAGGGACATCCACACCGCAGCGTTGCCGTAGTTGCCATGCAGAATGTTGCCAACAAACCAGGCCAATGGAAGCTAAAAGAGATTTAAGACAGGTCATCAGAAAAAGATTTCAAGATTCAAGATTGTTTGTCATATCCAGGATCAACACAAGGTCAATGATGCAATGAAATGCTTAGGATCAGAAGAACCGTTGACTCGCTAAGATAGTCAAGAAGTACTAATAGCATGCACTGGATATTAGAACAATTTTAAAGGTTAATTTATTCATTCAGATAAAAACACCGAGGTCTAAGATTTTTTTGTTGTACAACATGCGTCAACTTAATGATTATTGTCATTCCTTGACCAATGGAAATTAATTAATTCAAGGATTAATTCACAGAACTTGGTCTAGTCTTGGTGTAGGTCTTGGTCTAGTCTTGGTCTAGTCTGGGTCTAGTCTTGGTCTAGTCTTGGCCTAGTCTTGGTGTAGTCTAGGTTTACTCTCGGTCTAGTCTAGATTTCAGGGATGAAAGTGGCCAATCATGAAAAAAGCGGAAAGTCACGGCGCCCCCCCCCCCCCGCTGGAAAATTTAAAATTTCTGAAATTTGGATTTCTAGATGCTATATGTTAGCAATAAAGTAAAACTGTACATAAAAGTACAAAAAAAAACACACTTTATTAACAGGTAGCCTTGGTAGTAGTCTAGGTTTAGTTTTGGTCTAGTCTTGGTGTAGTCTTGGTCTAATCAGAGGCATTGAGGAGGAGCTTATGCGCGCTGAAAGGCGCAGGTGAAAAAGCGAGGAGCGACGCGTTAAGTGAGGCACGGGCAGGTAGGATGAGGATGAGGTATAGGATGTTTTATAAAGTTTAACCTGTGTACACGCAATGGTACAGGCTGTTGCGAAAGAGCTGCGCTCGCTCGCTCGGTCCGCGGCTCCAGACACGGGCTCGCGCCCGTGTTTAATACGAACAGTTTAATACGAAGTTTAATACGAGATACACGTACTTTTGTTCTGAATACGGGACAATTCTTACCTGGCCAGCCAAATGATATCTCTCTGTATTTCCTATACACCGCGATACCATTTGGACACTCTCCATCCACTCTCGCTCCTCCGGTTCCAAACCGACTCCGCGATTCTGATTCGTTCAAAGATGGTGACGTCAGTGCACCCGCCTTTGCCCGCAAAGTCACTCTTAGGCAGCGGAAGTTCCGCCTCAGTTTTGAATCAAGATGGCGCAATCTCTGATTGGTTCACTTAGCTGTCTGTCTACTTTCAACCGTAGATATTGTTGTTGTGAATAGTCAGAGTAAGTAAATTTGCAAAGTTTGAAGACATGTTTTTCAAGGGACGGTTGGCGACCCTAAACACAACTATACATATATATATACACCCAAAATCTTTCTCAACGAATTTGCACAGATATTAAAAAAAAATAAAAATTACCCTGTGGCTGAAAAAAAAGCGGAGATCCGCTAAAAAACGGAATTGATGACAATGATTATTGTCATTCCTTGACCAATGGAAATTAATTAATTCAAGGATTAACAATAAAAATTAAGCATGTTTTTTCTTTGGAAATTTCTCACCTTTCTGAATGAACTTGGTAACAGAAAAAAAAACATATTCTTGGAAAAAGTAATGTATTTTCTAATTACATTTTTTGTTGGCATATTGAACTTTGATCAGATAATAACCTTGATTTGTAAAGCACTTTTTTTTTTTTAAACAACCGAGGCATTTTACATGTACAGGACAACTAGAAATTAAATAATCAAAGTTACCTGAGCCATCATGCCCATAAAGGCCCACAGCCTGAACATCCTCAGAGGAACGCTCACCAGGTACTGAAGAGACAGCAGGTCAGATCTCAGTTATATCAAATCTAATCAAATAAAAACTTGTCAAGACAATCATTTTATTTTCACTCATACCTCATGGAAGAAGGCTGACAAGAAGAAAACAGCTGACTGGCTCACGATTTTGCTGAACCCTCTTTTTAACAATGGCTTGTAAAAGTGCCTAAAAAGAATTGATTAGAGACCACCAGATTACCACCAGTTTTATTACAATATATACTGCATTCAAAACAAACAAAGCATAATTATACACATAGTTAGTCGCATTTATTTGTGCTAATACTTCACTAGGGGGCTAATGAAAGCAAATGACCAATAAAGATTCTAATTATATTTAATTTGCCTTGTCTTTTTACAATATAGTGTAAACCCTCCACCACCAGAGCAGACTGCAGGGAGTATTTGTACTTTAAATAGCTTTTAGAAATACAATGAATCTATTTCCCAAACGTATTCCCTTCTCATAAATGGTAATGCTCTGTGCTTTCAGTGATGGAGCCGTGAGCAGAACTCACCGTAAACACCACTTGTGAACAGGGATGTTCCAGTTCTGCCAGAAATAAGTCACTGTCTCAGCGTTCCTAAAACAGAATCACCAGAAGCAATAATGAAAACAAGAGTGTATATAATAAAATCTCAACGGGCAAAAGGCAATGCATAAAGTTGGAGCAATCACACATGGATTTAGACTTTGTTTAGTTCTAGTTTTGGTCTAGTCTTGCTTTAGTCTCGGTTTAGTCTAGGTTTAGTCTTGGTCTAGTCTTGGTGTAGTCTTGGTTTAGTCATGGTTTGGTCTTGGCCTAGTCTAGCTTTAGTCTTGGTCTAGTCTAGGTTTAGTCTTGGTCTAGTCTAGGTTTAGTCTTGGCCTAGTCTAGGTTTAGTCTTGGTCTAGTCTAGGTTTAGTCTTGGTCTAGTCTTGGTTTAGTCTTGGTTTAGTCATGGTTTGGTCTTGGCCTAGTCTAGCTTTAGTCTTGGTCTAGTCTAGGTTTAGTCTTGGTCTAGTCTAGGTTTAGTCTTGGCCTAGTCTAGGTTTAGTCTTGGTCTAGTCTAGGTTTAGTCTTGGTCTAGTCTAGGTTTAGTCTTGGTCTAGTCTAGGTTTAGTCTAGCTTTAGTCTTGGTCTAGTCTTGGTTTAGTCTTGGTCTATCTTGGTCTAGTCCTGGTCTAGTCTAGGTTTAGTCAAGGTTTAGTCAAGGTTTAGTCTTGGTCTATCTTGGTCTAGTCTTGGTCTAGTCTAGGTTTAGTCTTGGTCTAGTCTAGGATTAGTCTTGGTCTATCTTGGTCTAGTCTAGGTTTAGTCTTGGTCTAGGCTAGGTTTAGTCTTGGTCTAGGCTAGGTTTAGTCTTGGTCTAGTCTAGGTTTAGTCTTGGTCTAGGCTAGGTTTAGTCTTGGTCTAGTCTTGGTCTAGTCTAGGTTTAGTCTTGGTCTAATCTTGGTCTAGTCTAGGTTTAGTCTTGGTCTAGTCTAGGTTTAGTCCTGCTTCAGTCCCAATTATGTGTCATGTGCACAAGGAAAAAGCAGATTTAGTTGCTAGTTGCTATCTCTGCTTTTGATTATTTGTGCTAATTTCATGTAGTTAATGTTGTTATGAATAGTCAGAGTAAGTCAATTTGCAAAGTGTGAAGACATTTTTCACAAGTGGAAAGACGATAAATGTTAGCAAGTATATTGTTTAAAGTAGGGCTGTCAGTTTAACACGTTAATTAGATTAATTAATTACACCACAAATTAACGCGTTATAAAAATGCAATTAATTATGAGCGGCAATTCAATGTGCGCGCATTTTAAATTTGGCGTGTGGGGCCTTTGAACGGCAAGTTTATTTATAAAAATGTGACGGGGCAGGTCCGTCCCTAAGCCCGTTGTCCTCGGGGAGAGCACGTGAAGATGCGCACGCCCGTTTCTGTATCTGCTGCGCTCCGCGTGCCAAACCCTTTTCAATTCCCCATAACCTCGCCAGTGTTCTGCCGTGACTAAGGCTGCACACTTAGAAGTGCCAGTTTTGCCCATCCAAATCGCTTAAACCTGATCATTTACTTACCCGCGCCGCTTTCTCCCTCCTCCCACGGAGAAATGCGGTGAAATGCGGTGAGATCCGGTGAGATCTGGTGCGATCTGGCAAACCCGCGGGTTCCGGGGGTCATGTGAGCCATGAGTAATTTGCACGGGCAATTATTTCGGGCAATTATTTGTATTCTCTGTATATCTGAAGCTTTGTATATTATTTATTAACATTGCATGAAAGCTACTGTACGTGCTCACCTTTTGGCACCAGAAATATTCACCATGTAATAGTGGAATGGTGTAAATGAGCTTTCGAATGAATGTTACGTAATGTGGGAGGGGGAATGGGGTCTGTCAGCAGTCTTGTGTGCACGGAGAGAAAGAGAGTGAGCCAAAGACTGAAAAACTTAAAGACTTAAAAGGGGAAGTCTGCAGTCTTTTCACTGTACCACTATAAATCACACGTTTGACACCTTTTTTGCACTGTGGGAGAGCACAATAAACCACCTAAAAATGTTATTAATATGTGATTAATTAGATTAATTAATTACAAATCCTGTAATTAATTCGATTAATTTTTTTAATCGCCTGACAGCACTAGTTTAAAGTGTTTATTGACGTATACTTTCTTTTTCTGTAAGGGGTTATATACAGCTCTGGAAAAACATTTTTTCTGAAATCAGCATCTCTGATTCAGAGATGCTGAATCAGAGATGCTGAATCAGAATGGCTGTAATACAGGTACATGTATTACAGCCATTCCATTCCAGCGTCTGTTGAATTCCAACACAAACACAAAGCTGAGCTACTTCAGTTCTTGCTCCAGGAGTGGAATAAAGTCACCCAAGAACAATGTGAAAGACTTGTGGAGAGCATACCAAGACGCATGAAAGCTGTGATTAAAAATAAGGGTTATTGCACCAAATATTGATTTCTGAAGTCTTCTTAAGTGTAAACATTAGTATTATGTTGTTTTAAAATGAATTTGATCTTGTTTTTTTTTGCATTGTTTGAGGTCTGAAAACATGTATCTTTTTTGTTATTTTGACCATTTATCATTTTCTGCAAATAAATGCTCTAAACGATAATATTTTTATTTGGAATTTGGGGGAAATGTTGTCAGTAGTTTATAGACTCAAACAAAAATGTTCCTTTTGCCCAAACACATACCTATAAGTAGTAAAATCAGAAAAACTGATAATTTTGCAGCGGTCTCTTATTTTTTTCCAGAGCTGTATACTTTCCTTTTCTGTAAGGGTTTGTATATATCTGGCTCAATCCTTTACCAGTAACTACTGTATTGATTTGAGCAAAGAACCTGCACAGACAACAGCCTGTTCGCCATTTAGACCTGACACTGACCAATAACTGTCCTCACGTTTGTGCTCTACCACCAGTTCAGATCAAAACACATGTATCCACAGTATCAGAGGGAGAAAGTCAAGTACAATAGACCACAAACAAATATTTCTCACAGTAATTTGTACTGAAATAAAAAAACATTGTAAAAAAATATAAGCTGCCATACTATGAAGCTTTTTAGGCAGGTAAACTACCCTCTATCAGTGCACCTAACATTATAGCTCCATCAACAGGAACAACGTGGAAACATTGACTTGCCCTGCTGAGATTTGCTAGTCACATTTCCTCTATATTCAAACCTATATGAGCTGTACTTTGTTACAGTAAAAAACGTGTCTCTTTTCATTTCAGACAGCATTCCCACACAGTCCACTGAACAAATCATGGCGTTCATAAACAGTGAATCCTACCACCAGTCCTTGTAAAACTGCCTGTCACCGAAGCGCAGCAGCTCAGCAGTGAAGTTCAAGGATGAGTGGAAGAACCAGTAGAAAAACATGAGCCACAGCAAGTGATTAGGCACCTACAAAAGACAGATGCACTGGGATAAAGCAACATGAAGAATTTAGTGCTTACGGCTGGGTTCCATTAAACAATAGAGAATACCTACTGACAATAAAATTAATTTGTGTCTTTGAAAACGGGAGCTTTTTTTGTTTTTCTTTTGATAGCAAAGTTTTATGCCGGATGGGTCCCGAGACAATTCTGTTGAATATACAGCTCTGGAAAAAAATAAGAAATCTTCAAATCTTCAAATGTGAACTTTATTGATCTCACACTGGAGAAATTCTTCTCTTCTCTATATATATATATATATATACATATATTAGGAGCAGTGGGCAGCACACACATTAGGGCGCCCGGGGACCATCTCCATGATCTTCTTGCTTCGGCTTGGTCAGGACCTAAGCTGGAGTACCTATGGTGCATGTTTTGGGTTGGTGGGGGAAACCGGAGTGCCCGGAGGAAACCCACCCAGACACGGGGAGAACATGCAAACTCCACACAGAAAGGCTCGGGCGACCCGGGGATCGAACCCAGACCATGCATGCAAACGCCACACAGAACACACACGGAAAGGTCTGGGCGACCCGGGGATCGAACCCGGAACCTTCTTGCTGTGAAGCAAGAGCGCTAACCACTCTGCTACCGTGCCGCCAAAGAGACCACTGCAAAAGTATCAGTTTTTCTGATTTTACTACTTATAGGTATGTGTTTGGGCAAAAAGAACATTTTTGTTCGAGTCTATAAACTACTGACAACATTTCCCCCAAATTCCAAATGAAAATATTATCGTTTAGAGCATTTATTTGCAGAAAATGACAAATGGTCAAAATAACAAAAAGATACATGTTTTCAGACCTCAAACAATGCAAAGAAACAAGATCAAATTCATTTTAAAACAACATAATACTAATGTTTACACTTAAGAGGAGTTCAGAAATCAATATTTGGTGCAGTAACCCTTATTTTTAATCACAGCTTTCATGCATCAGGGCATGCTCTCCACAAGTCTTTCACATTAAGATTAATATTAAGCCTTTATTGATCTCACACACAGTGACACACAGGAGAAATTTGACTTCTGCATTTGACCCATCCTTTCAGGAGCAGTGGGCAGCCATCTTTCCGGCACCCGGGGGGCAGTATCGTGAAGGGTCTTGCCCAAGGACCCACACTGGCTTGCTCATTACCAGGGGGGATTTGAACCCAGGTCCCCCGGGTGAGTTGAGCTAAACAGCCGGCATTGTTCTGGGGTGAAGTATCTCAGCTTTGTGCTTGTGTTGGAATTCAACAGATGCTGGAATGGAATGGCTGTAATACGTGTAGAGATGCTGATTTCAGAAAAAAATCCAGTGGTCTCTTATTTTTTTTCCAGAGCTGTATATTGAATTTTGCATACATTGTCTGGACGGGGTGTGGATGATTATAGCGCACAGACCAGTTTGAGAAACAGTACAAAGCAACACTGTATTGTCAAAAACTCATATCTTAACTTTTTCTTCAAAACAATAACCTGATTTCTACATTTATGCAAGCTCTGGAGCAGGGCCACACCTCACTGTTAATACCACCGACTCCCTTCTTCTACATCTTCTCATTTACTCCCCACTTTACTCCTTCTATTTCTTTAATCTCAGCTCATCTGTAATATTGTTTTCATGTTTAATCAATCTATATTTATACCATATTCTGAAGTTGCGGTCCTTGCTAGTGAAGTACTGATTATTTGAACGTTTTCCAGCCCGAGTGTTGTTGTGTGTTATCATGTCATGCTATTATTGTGTTTGAACTCACTGCTAGTCGAAGAAGCCTCTCCATCATTCTGGAAAGGTCCATATCCTAGTAAACATCAACAACATTCAAGTATTCAAGTGTAAATACAACACGAACCCTATCCTAATTATGGTTATTTTACCTCTAGTGGTTTCATTGAGCTTTGTATGATAGGAACCATCCACTGAAAACAACAAATAAATAAATGTTGACAAGTTATAATTGATAATAATAAATAAAATTGTGTATTGTATTGCCTCTTCGTAGTGTACACTTGCCTGTTGAGTGAGAGCAACTAGCAGCTGGGTGAAGAACAGCTACAACAAAGGTAAATCAAAGGTAATTGTACTGTAAACTAGTAATATTAAATCAAATATGAATTAACAGAATTAGACCATTACCATTTCAACCAGTCTCCTTACAAGAAAACTCATTCGGATGTTGGGAGACCGTGGAAAATTGAGTTCATAGCACAGAGTGGGGGCGAAAACAAAGTAATACATGTCTAAAAAAAACAGCAAAAAGTCACCACGAGAGAAACATCTACTTGGCAATGGCATCAAGAAAATCAGCTTTTCTTTACCTTTCATAGTAAGGTTTCCAGGGTAACACACCTTTGAATCATCCCCAGCAAATCCAGTGGGGCCTTTAAGATAATATGCAATGTAATATCCTCATAATATTGAACTGCAACCTCACTTCTTTGTTTATCTCCTTATATTTTAGTATACGTATCAAATCTTATTGGTTTCTATATTGCATTTGTACCCAGTTTACAATATTACGGCTGCACTGCTTTATAATTCTATTGCTTTTCTAAATGTCTTTATTTGTAAAATTGAGCTACTGTGTTTAAGTCATTTCCCTTGTGATCAATAATGTCACCCTAAATCATGATAAATCCAATGAAATCCATTACCCTGACAATACTCCCTACAACTGTATATAGCTTATGTGATATTGTATTTTATACTTTATTACTACTTTTCTTTTTAATTCTGCTTTGTACATATACATTACTATCATTATTTTGTATTTTTATAATTATGTCTCATCTGACACTGATCTATTTTTCTTTGGTTGCTATTCCATTTATTTATTTATTTTTACCCTCTGTTATTATTTGATGAGTGAGCTACAGTACCCTTGTGGATCAATAAAGTTTAAGTCTACAAAAAAAAAAATTTGAACTGCAGTGTCTACTTCTACCATGAGATGTCGCTATAACAGCATATACTGTATGTGTATGTGTGTGTGTGTGTGTGTGTGTGTGTGTGTGTGTGTGTGTGTGTGTGTGTGTGTGTGTGTATGTGTGTGTGTGTGCGTGTGCGTGTGCGTGTGTGTGTGTGTGTGTGCGCGCGCACTTACAGGAGAGCGATCTGGACAGTTTTTTGGCTTTGGCACTGCTCAAATCCCTGCACCACATGTTGACATCTCTGTAGGAGTACAGCTTTAGCACGAGGATGGTGTAGATGCCCAAAGCAAACACCCCTCCAACTACAAACAGAAACAAAAGCGCACAAGAAATTAGCGACGTACGATTATGAGGCAACGTGTAACGTTTCTGTTGGAGGGTCTGTCGAATGCTTTTTCTTTAGGGAGATGTTATTGCTTTGTCTGGAATGTTTCAAAGTATAGCATTAAACCTTTCTATCTTCATGGAGACCAAGGCAGACCAAATTATAGGTCAGGTCTATGGAGAGGCGACAGCACTCACAGTAAGAATGTCTGTTTTTGAGCAATAAAACCATCTGTTAGTGAATAACTCTAAGGTAGAGCTGTTTATTTTACAGTGGTCTACAAATTTTTGGACTTGATCTGCTTCTGAGATAAAATTGGCTTAATCTCATTTATATTGATAAGATGAACTGAAAATGAATTGATAACTGTGCTGGTTAGCTAATGTATTCAAGATATGTAATGATATTGTTTTACATCAAAATCTCCTATGTTTATACAATAGATTTAGGCATTTTTGCTTAAAAATTGTATTTATATTTTGAAAATATTGAACTTGCACTTCTTTATCCGTCAAGAACTAAACAAGAAATATCTTAAGACATCAGGTGCACACAATTTTGAGGCATCTCTCTTATGTGAAATCAAAAAAATATTTTATGATAAAACTCTAGACATATTAAAATGAATGTATTGGAATGTGCAGACAGGCTTTCAGATAGAACTGCTGCTTGTAGACACACTGTACCTTCTGATAAACTACCGTTTTTGTCTTATTTTGCATAAATTTCCTATTTTGACCCAATACTATATCTTGGAAACTATAGCCAATCAGCACTTCTGACTTACTTTTTTTTAAATTAGTGACCTAAACCAAGAAAAATTCCACTACTTTTGTTCCGGAAGCATTTTGCTTGTAGACCAGTGTTATTAGAATACTGTAGAACATAAAATACATAAAAATGCATAAAATAAACAGGTTAACATTGTCAATTTGTAATGTTTTAAACTAGCACCCAAAAGAAGGACAACAGGCACTCAAAACACTTTTCAAACTACTGTGCATTTAGAGATTTAAAGTCATGTTTTGGGTTTATTTTAGACTCGGTTATCTTTGTGAGAACCTCCTTAACTGAATACTGAATCGCAAAAATATTCTCTGACTGAATGTGATATTAAGATAATCATTTTTTGTCTATGTGGCCCACCCTGCCTACTACAGAACAGCTGAGTGAGGTGGAGGTTAGCACACCTGGCAGCCAACCAGTGCCGATCTGACCATTAACCATCTGTTTCTCTGGTGCGCTGAGGCTTGGGAAACTGGAAAGACTTCAGGACCAATAACATTTCCCAATCATGGACTATAGGGAGACTAGTTTTATTTATAAACCATTAAACTGATTAGATGCAAGATAATACTCATCATTCTTCTTGATGTTTGTGGTCGGATTTGGAAGTTTAAACATCAGCGCTTCTTGCTTCTAATACAAAAACAATGTTAGAAGGCCCTGTGTCAGCAGCAGCAGCAGCAGCTCCAATGCTTGTCCTCATTTGGTCCTGGTTTAGTTCTGTTCTAGACTTGGCTTGGTCAACATTAGAGACATTATGCCACTGATAGACTTCTTAACCTTAATGTAGTCAACATTTTCCTTTATTTCAAGATAGCACATGTATTAAACTCCAGTTCATATGTGTGTGTGTGTTTATATTTTGTATAAACTCAAACCTAGGTACAGCTCTGGAAAAAAATAAGAGACCACTGCATTTTTTTTCTGAAATCAGCATCTCTACATGTATTACAGCCATTCCATTCCAGCGTCTGTTGAATTCCAACACAAACACAAAGCTGAGCTACTTCAGTTTTTGCACCAGGAGACGCATGCCAAGACGCATGAAAGCTGTGAGTAAAAATATGGGTTATTGCACCAAATATTGATTTCTGAATTATTCTTAAGTGTAAACATTACGTTGTTTTAAAATGAATTTGATCTCATTTCTTTGCATTGTTTGAGGTCTGAAAACACGTATCTTTTTTTGTTATTTTGACCATTTCTGCAAATAAATGCTCTAAACGATATTTTATTTAGAATTTGGGGGAAATGTTATCAGTAGTTTATAGACTCAAACAAAAATGTTCCTTTTGTAGTAAAATCAGAAATCTCTTATGTACATTATTCAGCTGTCTATAACCCACATGTGATGTCATCAAGACACTAAGGGGTACATGACCCCTGGATGACCCCAAACTGAACACACCTCTTTCTCTCTGGGCCAACTGGAGGTAATCCAGTCGTCATGACCAACTGGTCCATTACCACTAACAGACTGTAATTATCGCTCAGGTATGGGACATCTTCAATGTACCTCACAAACCCAGCAGTCATTTTTGAAGGGCAATGAGACAAAGGCTCATGAAACCTTTGCTAGAATTATTTTATTGTCTTGGTTATTGCTCTTGTTAAACCGAGACTGACTGTATGGAAGATTATGCTGTGTTAGTAAACTCTTTGTCGTCATCACCATTCGGAGCTATTAGCCTTCAGGTTTAACTGATGTACATAAAAAGCCTTTTACCTGGGGTCACTGAGGGGACCATTAGGACCACAGCTGCAGGGAAGGTTAGCATGACTGTCAGGTTAATGCAGTGGACGACAAATCCAACAAGCTCACTGAAAGAGCCCTGAACAGATGAGAAAATATGATTAGATAAATTCAAAATGAGTTGAACTAGTTCAACAACATTACCTTGAATCGTACCACTGATGACTTATAAACACATTTGACAAGTTTCAGCATTCTAGCTTTGTTATTCAAAGAGTTACATTACATATTGCACAACCCACTTTTTTGACCCTCTAAAATGAGCCAATTTGAAGTCAAAGCAAACATTAAATTTCTAACTTCAGTGGAAACCTAAAGAAATGATTGAAGCTTTGCAAAATGTTTTTTTTCCCCTATTTCCAAAGTTGAAGGAACATTTAAAAGGAACAAGATTTCAGTCCATAGTTGAAGCGAAGAGGGAGGTTGTCACCTGGTTGAATATACAAGCTCCAGAATTCTATCAAGAAGGATTTTTTTGGTGGAAACATTGCTTGCAAAAGTGTATTAACTTAGGTGGATGTTATGTAGAAAAATATTTTTGTTACTTTCAAAAATAAAGATGTTTTTTAATTTGTCTTAGAACTTTTTGAATGACCCTCATACTACTACTACTACTACTACTACTACTACTACTACTACTACTACTACTACTACTACTACTACTACTACTACTACTACTACTACTACTACTACTACTACTACTACTACTACTACTACTACTACTACTACTACTACTACTACTACTACTACTAATATAATTAAGTGGTGCACAAGAGCAAAACACAAATTTAAAGTTATAATAAAAGTTAATGATCCCATGACATGGTACTTCTTGATGCTTTTATATGGTGCCTTAATGGTTCCCTAATACTGTAAATGAATCCTTCTTCAAAATCAACACTCAGTGCATGAGAAAGACACATGTACACAGTCAGAGTCATAAAATCTCTCTCTGAACAACTCATTCTGGGCCTTGTTGCTTGAATGCAAATGAGAAGGACACAGATAGGTTAGAGGAGCGGGTGGGGTGGGGGGGCCAAATGCGCCCCTGTTTCGCTGCGCTGTGCGCTGTCTCCCACTTCCGCGTTTTAAGCGTGGAGGACGAAAGGAGAGGAATTTCAATGAAAAAAAACACATTTTCACAGAAAATAAAATTAAACCACTGCTGTTTCAGAGGTCCAGAGGGTTGGGTAAAGGACTTCAGAGCCTAGAAACACTCGCAGGTGCCTCCAGGCAAATAAAAAAACGCATTTCGCATTGCGTAGCTCCTTCGTGGTCCAAACTCTCTGGGTGTGATTTCCAGAGACAGGAGGTGGACATCCAGACGGTGGTGGAATTGCATTTGCATTTATTTTTCGATGTGACGTAACATAGTTGCCTTGTTCAGAATCGCCCGTTTGAGCTGTGTTTTTTTCTAATGCAGAAAAGGATCGCAAATGCTCAGTTTAGACATTTCGCAACTTTTAGCCATGGGGGGGGGGGCTAAACAGGGTAGGGGAGCTCACATTAACGTTCAAAAACCTCAGAAAGTGAAAATTTCATGCCATGGGACCTTTAAAAAAAAAAACATAACCCAACTGAAAAACTTTTACATTAGAAATAATAGATTCAGTGAAAATTGTGCACTGACAAATAAACAAAAACTTGAGCCGGAAGAGCAAAGAAAAGGTGTAAACTCACTTTTGAGAGCTGTCTCTCAGTGTACAGGGCCACCATGATGAACAGGTTAGACACTGGAAAAAAAGAATACAATATTTTATACATAGGGTCACATGATAGGAATACATTACTGCACTATATGTAAAATCAAACTGTGATCAGATCCTGTGACTACCCAAAATTCTGAAAAGATTATTGTACCGTGAATACATGCTTTAATGTACGCTCAAACACATGCATCGACAGCTCTGGAAAAAATAAGAGACCACTGCAAAATAGGGATGCAAATTATCAATTAATTCATTATCTATAGTTGATTGACATTATCGGTCGATTAACGATTAACTGATAAGCAGCGTTTTTCACTGAATTTTAGTGTTTCAATAGGGTCTTTAAGAATATAAGCTATAGTATACATAACACTGAGTCAAAAATATATCATAGTATTATTATATTGTATTTTCCTCAATTAATTATTCCTTAGTAAAAAGCAGACAAATGTATTGATGCTGAATAACAAAATACAGGAATCCCTCGCTCTATCGCGGTTCGCAGATTTTTTTTTATTTATTTTTTTTATAGTGTAACATTTTTTTATAGTGTAACATTGTGTTCTGCGTCCTGATTGGCTAAGAGACTAGACCAGGACTAAACGTGGACTAAACCAGGTCTAGACCAGAACTAAACCAGGTCTAAACCAGGTCTAAACCTGGACTGGGCCTGGACTAAACCAGCTAAACCCGGACTGGACCAGGTCTAGACCAGGATTAAACCACCACGTGCGGCTGCTGGTTTCGTGCGGCTGGTTTGTGGCTAGGGCTGAGACTACGCATTCCGGGCGCTGCGGTTCGATCTCGTGCTCAGCAGCCCCGGTGTACGCGGGGCTGCTGAGCAGTGCCGTTGGCGCCTGCGGCCGGCTGTGAGTCGAGCTTGGCGCAGCGTGGTTGCCTTGTTTCGTGACCATGCGGGTGCGCGTGTCCGCGATTAGCGATTAATTACATTTAATGCATTTTGTTCGACCAACGTCTTGATCAACAATTAATCGTAAGTCGATTAATTGTTGACGTCCATACTGCAAAATTATCAGTTTTTCTGATTCTACTACTTCTAGGTATGTGTTTGGGCAAAAGGAACATTTTTGTTTGAGTCTATAAACTACTGACAACATTTCCCCCGAATTCCAAATAAAAATATTATCGTTTAGAGCATTTATTTAGAGCATTCACTAAGAACACTGAACTATGATGCACTACCTCACTTTTTTCAAACTGTTTACTTCATATATTTTGGCACTACCTCACTTTTCATCTGTAATCTCTGTTTTGTCTATTGTTTTTGTTTTTTGTTTTGTCTATGTTTACCTGAGTGTTTGCACATTTTTGTCTTATTTGCACATTTTTTTTAGCTTGTCTCTTGCCGTTTGTCTAGTCCAGTATGTCTTTACATTTAGTTTTTTTTTACTTGAATGTTTTACTTGAATGTTTGCACTGAAATGGGAGAGGACAGCAATTTCATCTGGGCTATATATTCTTGTATGTATATGCACATGTGACAATAAAGAGAAATTGAATTGAATTGAATTATTTGTAGAAAATGACAAATGGTCAAAATAACAAAAAAGATACATGTTTTCAGACCTCAAACAATGCAAAGATGTTGTTTTAAAACATATTCATTTTAAAACAACATAATACTAATGTTTACACTTAAGAAGAGTTCAGAAATCAATATTTTGGTGCAATAAGCCTTATTTTTAATCACAGCTTTCATGCGTCTTGGCATGCTCTCCACAAGTCTTTCACATTGTTCTTGGGTGACTTTATTCCACTCCTGGTGCAAGAACTGAAGTAGCTCAGCTTTGTGTTTGTGTTGGAATTCAACAGACGCTGGAATGGAATGGCTGTAATACATGTAGAGATGCTGATTTATTTGACCAATAACAATGAAATGTAAATTCTTAGAAAAAGACAGCAATAGAAGAGCAATATAAAGCTACAAACAAGTTAACAAGACATGAAAAACTGCGGAATCAACTAAGAAAATGAATACTGTTTTGTCTTTTATGTCATTGCCCAGCCGTACTCCACAACACAAACATTTACTTAAAGTCTCTCACTGCACTTTCTGTCAATATTTACACAAACTTGTCACATTTATTTTAGTACATATTTCCACAGGGCCTTTCTACAGTACCTCTCCACGGTCTGAGCTTCCTCATGATTAAACAGCAACACCTGATGAAAGCAAATGAGGCGGCACAAACCGAACATATGTGTCACACTCCACACGCCAACTGTCGCACCGCACGGAAGGCAAAATACGTACTCACACTTTTCATGTCACTACTATGCTCTATTCTGGTTTCATGGTAAGGAATAGATTTGCTTCAGTAAATAAAATAGATGTTGATAATACACAGAAGTAGAAAAAAATTATTGATTATATAAAATGGAACAAATATAATATAATCTTTCACACAAGGATATAAAGTGACATTTCTGAACTTAAAGGTGCACAGTATGGTATTAAACCTTTCTATCTTCATGGACACCAAACCAGACCAAGTTACAGGTCAAATCTGTGAAGAGGCGACCCTGTTCACACTCACAATTCATGTTTTCCTAGATATTTTACCTCCTGTAGTTGAATAAATGTCAGATATAGCTGTTTAATGTCATACTGTGGAACATTTCAGGCAAGGTAGTGACATATCCATAGTAACAAGAAACAAGATACATAATGCACCTTTAAGGAAGTAGTTTTACTTTAAGGAAGTAGTTTTTTTTTCCACATTTGTCTGATATGGTGCACTAGTAGGTGAATTTTCTTTTTCTTCTTTTTTTTTTTGCCTAGAATGCTCCACAGTATGGCATTAAACTTACCTTCTTATCTCCATGGAGACAACCAGGTGATGGGTGATGCCATCAGGCCAAGTTACACCACCTTGCCAATCATTGTAATTGAGACTTCTTTAATACAGAACATTAAATTTATGACTTTTATAATAATTTCACAAATAATTTCAGGCTTAGTTACAATATACACATTGTTTTCTTATTAATTTCCATACCTGGCTTAAAATAGAACGATTTGCTTTATAAATTAGCATAGGTTTCATAACATTTTTTTCTTTTCCACTTAGTTTAATAAAGGCTAACATACACTTACATTAAATAAAACTTTTTTTTTTATTTTTTTTATTTTGTAAGGTGAAAAATTATCCATTTTTAATAAAGGAGACAACCCCAGAGTAGCCCCTGATTTCTTGTAAAACTTCTTGTATAACTCAATGTAGAACAGCAGTACAGCATATCTGGTGTGCATGTTACTGCAGTGGCTCTCAGCTGACTGTCCTTTGGGGATGAGCTGCTTTAATGTCCACTCCTGTAAACACTCTCACTGCTGCTCATACAAAGACACTGTAGCTCTCAGTTACGCACCAGGGCTTCTCAGTTATGGAAAAAAATCATAATCACAATAATTGGGCCCATAACTGAAATCACTATTATTTCAAATCATGACTTCTAATCTGTCAAATGTACCAGTAGAGAGAGTATAGTTTTGCAGGGTGAACAAGCACATATAGCATTCTGAACAGGAGATAATTACATTTCTGTAATTGAAAAGAGCAATAATTAAAATTACGATTAGGCATTCCATTCATTGTGCTCCTTGAAGGCTGTCATCAACTAAGAAATTCTTGGTCGACTAAAGATATAACCTGCAGATTGATTAGTCGACTAAAATACTCTCTGATAATTCATTGTCTCTATGATCTGATCAACTAAGGCACCACTGACCGATTAATCGACTAAATGCCTAAAGAACTACAGCCCCACCCAGCAGTGCAGCTCTACCACAAACAGTCCCTGATTCACTGACTTAAACAGCTGCATTCTCCTCCCTGTTTGATCGACTCGATCATTCATTTCACTTCGTCTTGACTAAAGTGTCTCCTCTGAAAGGCGCTCTCTGTGCCCTCTTCTCTCAGCACTACAGTGGCACCGCATATGCAGTATGTACACTATATAGGGCAGGTGATTGTGCCTCGAGAGACTGTGGAGCTGCATTACTGCAGACTTTTACTGTGAAACACCATAAAGGTAAGCACTTACTGAAGTAAACACAGGGACAACTTTGAATATTACAATTTCAGCAAGTAATCAGGGTTCTTCATAATGGCCTAAGATTAATTACCCCATACAATTCTCTAAAGAAATGTGTTTTTAAAATACTCACCAATCACTAGACAGGCAGCTGGCCAGCTATAAGGATCCTTCAAGAATAATGATACAACTTGAATGGGATCTACCAGAATGCCATGTCTGAAACATTGGAAACATGAACATAAAACAAACATTCTAACTGTATGTATTGAAATAAGTGTTTGCTCATACCTAAGTAGATTTTCTAAAAAGAGGCGAGCATTACCGAGAATCTGCAAAAGATAAAGAGATAAATTATCATTTATTTTGGTTTCCTCATTCACTTCCATCATATTTTATGTAGCCTTTTGCCTTGTGACCTTAATCAATGAAATTATGCAGTACATAAACTGAAACAACTGGGCACTATATAATTTGTAGACCTGTAACAGTCTTAGTGTCTCTCACCAGCATCACTACACACCAGTTGAGGACTCCTCTGTAGTTGTTGTAACCACTGGCAGAACTGAGCAGGGACTCCTGTGTTTTATGACAGCTAAAATAAATACAAATATATGGTTAAACATTTATACAAAACCATATTGTTTCTAATATGTGTAATATATTTAAGAAGTGAATTATGAAAAACGTGTAATAGTTTCTGAACTGGGCCCCGGGCCCGCCTCTGGCAGGAGCAGATCTGTGAACTCAGATGACCCGCTCAAGTTCAGGTCCTTCAAGGACAGGGCCAGAGCCGGGGCCAGAGCCAGAGCCGGGGTCAGGGCCAGAGCCGGGGTCAGGGGAAAAGCCGGGGTCAGGGGAAAAGCCGGGGTCAGGGGCAGAACAAGACAATATCCCACCAGCCCCCCTCAGGAACATGATCTGAACACTTCACCTGAGCATATCACTGGGTTTGTCATGTCTCCGCTTGTGTTTTCCACTTTTCCCCTTTGGTCGCGTTGCTTCCGGTGCTGCGTGTTTCTTTCCCGGGATGTCCGCGCTCTGTTCCGGGCTGTCCGCGTTGGGACACGCCGCCACTGACGCTCCGTTCACCGGCAGGAGACTCCCTCCTCTTCTCCCCGCGAAGGTCGCCCTTCTCCTGAGCGGAACCCCAGCTGCACCCGGATCCGCCATTGTTAGAACTCAAAGGTAACAGGCCAGTATCGAACTCTGTCCAAGCATCTCTTAAAGCAGCAGGTCAGGCGCCCGGACACGGGGAAATGGACGGACCGCGGTTCCCAGTCCGCCCAGAGTTCAGATTTCCGCACAGTGAAGTGGGAGTGTGCTCATGACGCCACATGTATGAGGCAACAACACCCTGAGGCCTCTCCTGTCGTCAGGGACACAACAGGAACTCAAGCCTACGTGAGGAAAAGTAAAAAGCTGCACTATGGAACTTTTCTGGTGGAGCTCCACCCCAGGGTGCGCCTTCTGCTGGCAACAGTCTTCAGTCCATCCACTTCTCCCACAGCCTGTTGTTACTCAGTCAACATGTACAGTCAATGTGTTTCATTCTTACTGTGAGCGCGCGTGGGCTCTGTTCTCCACAGATATGACACTTACCTTGGCAAAGTGGTTTTACCTGCTTGTCCCCATGGAAATAGATAAATTTAATGCCATACTGTGGAACATTCCAATCAAAGCATGAACATTGCCTAGAGACATAGAGACAAGCCGGTGGCAGGCCCTCCATAAGAAAAGTTACATACAGCGCCTTTAATAGTTCTGCTGGCCTTAGATAACACCCGGTTTATGTGGTAGACTTGTACTAACTCTAGAATTGATTAGGACTAAAGGAAGCTTGTCTGTATCCAACCCACACTGGGCAGGTTCTGATCAGATGCACTGATCGACTCTTATCGGGTCTGTCTGTCTGAAGTTGTCTTTAAGAGTAATGGTCTGTCTGAAACTATTGGGATTAGGCACTCAGGATGAAAATCAAATCAATAGGACATTCCTAAGTATTTCTCCTTTGTGCATTTCTTATTTTTAAATGTACGTTTTGTTTTATTTGTACTCATCACTCATACCGTCGTTAATTAGACTCAGCCATTTCATATTTTGTGCTTTTGATGGGTTACATGACTCTTCTGAAATGCACCACCAGTAGAGGGAGTGCAAGTGCTTTTTAAACCTCGTCTTAGCCAATAATTTCACTTCAGTGCTCCAATATAGCTTAGTCTTTTAAAGCATTTTGTATTATTGTGTCAAATAGCCACACAATACTTTATTCTGAAGCAGTTCATATATTCATATCCAGCCTTATTTATCTCTTTGCGTGTGAACCACCTCGAGCCTCGATCAAGTTATTTTTGACAACCATTTAAAATTTCGAGAATACAGTACGTGGTTTTAGCTATACATTATTGATGTTTTCTGTAGGGCCCTAAAACTAAAACTGTTAACGTGCTGTGGGAGTCAGGCAGAACAACTCAGCGTTTTTACTGTAATGTTTGAATAATCATACGTGAATTATATGATTTGTTTACATCATTCTGTGGTCACGTGTGTGTAAAGAAAATCGTCCCTGTCCCTGTCCCACGTTTGAAGTACAAGTTGATAGATCCAGGGCTAAATATAGAGGCAGGAGAAAGTGAGATGAGTGGGGGGTCTCACATTGTGTCTATTCTGTGTATCTCAGTTTCTCGCTCCATCCCTGTCTTTTGAGGGGGCAGTGAGATAGCGTTTGCCCTTGTAGGTTGTAATGAAGCCGTGGAAGGATAGATGACTCACTTTAACGCAGGCAGAAAGGAAATACACCTCCGACATCACATCTGACCAACGGATGGCCAAAGTTCTACAGGATGAATCAAAAACTGCAAAAAAGAAAGAATGAAAGCGCATGAATCACAGTTGGCACACTAGACTCACAACTGAACAGTTTCTGAAAAATATCTATTATTGCTTACAAGCAGTAGGATAATAGGATCCTGTTCAAAGTTCAGATTTTAAATGCGTCCAGGAGAATTGACAAAAAGACCGAAATATGAATTGACATACTAAAATAAGAATCATATTTTAGAATGTTTGTACAGATCTGAACTACAGATAGCAGTTTACAGCTCTGGAAAAAAATAAGAGACCACTGCAAAATTATCAGTTTTTCTGATTTTACTACTTATAGGTATGTGTTTGGGCAAAAGGAACATTTTTGTTTGCGTCTATAAACTACTGACAACATTTCCCCCAAATTCCAAATAAAAATATTATCATTTAGAGCATTTATTTTCTAGAAAATGACAAATGGTCAAAATAACAAAAAAGATACATGTTTTCAGACCTCAAACAATGCAAAGAAACAAGATCAAATTCATTTTAAAACAACATAATACTAATGTTTACACTAAAGAAGAGTTCAGAAATCTATATTTGGTGCAATAACCCTTATTTTTAATTACAGCTTTCATGCGTCTTGGCATGCTCTTTCACATTCTTCTTGGGTGATGTTATTCCACTCCTGGTGCAAGAACTGAAGTAGCTCAGCTTTGTGTTTGTGTTGGAATTCAACAGACGCTGGAATGGAATGGCTGTAATACATGTAGAGATGCTGATTTCAGAAAAAATGCAGTGGTCTCTTATTTTTTTTTCCCAGAGCTGTATATGCAGAATTAGGCAGGATAATTTGTTGTTTGTGGAGGAAATGATGGTACTTAACCAAATAGCCAAGGCTGCAGTTTTTATCTCAGTATCTGGGTCCCTGTGCTGTCAAATACTCTTCTCACCCTTTGGCATTGCTTGAAGGATGGCTCGAATCTTAGAGATAAGGCTTGCAAGTCTTGCAAGTCCACCTTGTCTCCATGGAGATGTTAATACGACGCTTAGAATGCTGCACTGTATGGCATTAAATATAACTGGCATTGAACTATAACAAGCAGCTGATACCACCAGGCCAGATCTGTGGAGATGTTGCTCTCATGGATGAGATTAATGGATGCTTTTCAACTCAGTCCTGTAACTCTGGTCTACAAGCAAAATGCTTCCGGAACAAAAGTAGTGAAATTTTTCTTGGTTTAGGTCACTAATAAAGAAAAAGTAAGCCAGAAGTGCTGATTGGCTATAGTTTCCAAGATAAAGTATTGCTTAAAAATAGGAAATTTATGCAAAATACGGCAAAAACCGTAGTTTATCAGAAGGTACAGTGTGTCTACAAGCAACCAGTTCTATCTGAAAGCCTGTCTGTACATTCCAATACATTCGTTTTAATATTTGTTTATTTCACATAAGCGAGATGCCTCGAAATTGTGTGCACCTGATGTCTTAAGATATTTCTTCTTGACAGTTAAAGAAGTGCAAGTTAAATATGTTCAAAATATAAATATTATTTTTAAGCAAAAATGCCTAAATCTTGTAATCCTTAATCACTGTAAGGCGCTTTGTGTTACATTTTTTGTATGAAAAGTGCTTTATAAATAATGTTTGATTGATTGATTGATTGATTGATAAATCTATTGTATAAACAGATGCGATTTTGATGTAAAACAATATCATTAAATATCTTGAATACATTAGCTAACCAGCACAATTGATTTTCAGTTTATCTTATCAATATAAATGAGATTTAGTCACTTTTATCTCGGAAGCAGATCAAGTCCAAAAATTTGTAGAGCAGTGTAATTTACTCACAGGTGGTAGTTCCAGTTCCAGTTTGTGCACTATTTCTCAATTTTGATTACAATATAGTGGATACATATCACTTAAACTGTATTACACTGATTTTATGATAAATAATCTTAACATTAGTTTAGTTGTGTTAAAACTATAATAACAGGATGCTACCATGTGACTACACCAGCTTCTATGCATAATATACTGCTGCAGTGCATAGGCTGTAAAATGAGTTGATGTTTCTGGAGCAAAGGCCCCTCTCTAAGTGCACCTGTGTGTCTTGTAGCTGGACTGGTCGTGGGGAGAGCTATGGAGGCGTCAGAGCGCTGGGAGACGAGCGGAGCCACGTCAGCACTGTGCGGTTCAGCCAAGGACTTGTGCACACTGTATCTGTGCACATGTCTGTCCACACCGCGGGGAGGAAGTGGAACAGGAGCGGGAGTGCTGGATGACAGAAATTAATGCAAGTATGTTACATCTGATCTGATATTGAGCTGCAGTCATTCAGCTATGCAGCAAAACATAAGGGATTATGACTTTTTCCAAACCCCACATCAAAATAACCAATATAGTTTGGTCAAATATTAATAGCATTCACTTTTTATTTTGTTATTTTTTCATTATTTATTTTACTTATGTAAAAATTATCATTTGTAAATCTAAAAGGCATATCAGTAGCCTTTTTTAATTTTACTTTATGGTAACAGTGGTAGTTATGGTAACTACAGCTTAATTAGGCTCAGTTAAGCATGCACAAAAGACTTAATACATAATGAAGAAATAGTTAATTAAGAATTATTCAGGCAGAGTAATTTTAAAATAAGTAGTAAAGTAAAGTAAAGTAGGAGTGGGCTTAGGGTTAAGTATTAATGATGTAGTTTTTAAGCCTAAATCATTCTAAATAAATCATTTGTTCATTATATATTAAAGGTCCCATGACATGGTACTTCTTGATGCTTTTATATGGCTCCTTAATGGTTCCCTAATACTGTAAATGAATCCTTCAAAATCAACACTCAGTGCATGAGAAACAGAGATAAGATGAGAAAGAGTAATTTTTCTCTCTCTGAACAGTCCATTATGGGACTTGTTGCTTGAATGCAAATGAGGAGGACAGAGATGGCCTATAGTAGAGGGTGGGGGCGTGGCCAAACTCTCCGCTCTCAGCTCTCAGCTCTCAGCTCTCAGCTGTCCGCTCTGATCCATTTCCGCGTTTTTGCGCGGAGAAGAGATGAGAAGCGTTCCATTGAAAAATAAACACATTTCCACAGAAAATAAAATTAAACCACTGCTGTTCAAAGGTCCAGAGGCTCAGATAAAGGACTTCCGAGCCTAGAAACACTCGGACGTGCCTCCAGGCAAATAAAAAAACGCATTTCGCATTGCCTAGCACATTCGCGGTCCAAACTCTCTGGGCGTGATTTACAGAGACGCTGAGTAGACGCAGACGGGGGGTGGAGCTGCATTTTTCGAGCTAACGTCAATAAGGTGCCTTGTTGAGAATCGCCCGAGAACGCAAAAAAGGACCGCAAATGCTCAGTTTAGACATTTCGCAACTTTTAGCCATGGGGAAGGGGCCCTAAACAGGGTAGGGGAGCTCACATTAACGTTCAAAAACCTCAGAAAGTGAAAATTTCATGCCATGGGACCTTTAAGTCTTCACTCTTGCTTTTTAAAGGTTTTATTAACATGTATTAAAAGTGCGGTCATTACAGTGTATTTTAGTATGATAACATTCTTACTGTGAGTTTGCATATAAATAAAATAGAAATATCAGAGTATATGGTTTGGGGATGTTTTACATTTGTGCAACGCTTAGCCCTTAGCTTGCTAACATTACCCACCCGCTTTAAACCACCATTCTTCTTAACCCTAGAGCACTATCGCCGGGTAATTTTCACCTGAGCAAAATTATTTACATGATTTTCAATATGTTGCATTTTTCTGAGTGTCATGGGTCCCTGGGGAGCTTCACCATTGTTTTTGACATCTTTGAAGGTGTAGGTGTTTCCCTACCCCAAAGCCCACTTTCATACAGACTTTCAGGTGATTTTCACCCGGCAACAGTGAAAGAGGAATGTTAGAATGTAATGAATTTAATGTAAGAGGATGTAAAAAAATAGGTAAGAGTGGTCCTGGAATGTGTATGCTATCCTTATTTAGTGCAGTGGTTATGAATAAATATCACAAAGTGGTGATTTCAAAGGGAATTCTTATGGTGAAAACAATATTTTAATCGACTGGTCATTTTTACCCACTGAAACAATACTATTTTTTGTTCCTCTCTCCTGCAACTGTTCGTGTGTCAAGGAGTCTGTGCTTCACCAGGGAAGTCTCACATGTCCCAGGAATGGGTGGACCAAAGACCAAGTTTCTAGTATCATTATTTTTTTAGGAACTTTTTGTTCTCAAATTCCAATTTTTTTTTTTGTGGTAATTTTGGAGCATGTTTTAGGGTCTTCCTATGTTTTTTTTTTCCATTTTGTTACACATACCACAGTTGAAAATAAAAGAAAACCACTCTAATTTATCATGTGTTGTCATATTTTGATCTATTTTTCATGACAAGTACTTTTTGTTGGGTATATTATATCGGGTAAAAGTTACCCAACAACAGTGATGGTGTTACTTTTTATAGCGAAAGTGTTCTAGGGTTAAGACTTCACTCCTCACTGTCCCTAATGCCACACCATTTAAAGATGCGCTGTTTCTATCCGTTTAAAAGGTTACCATCACAACCGTTTCCCACAATCCTGCTCTGCATTAGACTCTAGATGATTTTAATGCCACATAAAATAGTTTGACTTGTTTCCGGTTGGGAAAGAGCGCAAATGGGAGAGACGCAGCAGAAAGAAGCTTGGAGCGGTACGATTATGTGCGAGTATTTGAGGCTGCTACTACTGACCATGTTTAACAACTGGCCTGGGGAAATGTCGTTCTCTCTCTGTATGTGAGGGCCACACTGAGGACGCGATGTAGCATGGGACGTAGAGGATGGAGGAGCAGAAGAAGCATTTTATCTGTTTCATTTGTATCCCCAGTGTCTCTCAGAGCGTGAAATAGGTGAGTTTGTTCATCCTGGTCACAGAGAATTTGACTGCTTTTGGTTTTACTGAAGAAAAGTGCTGCGAGTCGTAAAGCTGTAATAGTGTTTGCGAAAGCTGCAGATGTTTGGGGGAGTTTAGAGTTGTTATTTGTGGTGGACTTTATGGTATATTTAATCAGTATAGATTTTTAAATAAACATTCAGTAAATTCTTTAATATCCGTTAAAGGCCACACATGCTTTTGTATACTTCCGCCAATTAATTTAACATGACTCATTTATCATAGCTCATTGGCTCATCCATTTTGGCAATTTAGAGTGTCTTTGTTTGCCAATTAGTTAATTAATCATTAATCAACCATTGGATTTCTATGCCACAAACAGCGCTTTACAGTGTATTCTTAATTCACTCCACACTCAAGATACTATTTTAGCCACAGCTGCCCTGGGGACTGATAGACTGACAATCTCAGCCATCAGCCCCATGCATGCACACACAAGTTCAAAGGTCAAAGTCAGCTTTATTGTCAGAAACCATATGTACAGGTTGCACACATAGGATTTGAAATTGCAGCGCTCCCTAGGCCCACAGTGAACATAAAACATCTAATAAACAAGACAATGAACACCATGACAACAAAATCATGGGGATGGTCCCCGGGTCAAATGCAGAAAATGATTTCTCCTGTGTGAGATCAATAAAAAGTCAATCTTCTAATTCTTAATCACTGTACGGCACTTTGTGTTACATTTTTTGTATGAAAAGCGCTTTATAAATAATGTTTGATTGATTGATTGATGACTAAAACATTACATATACCCGTAAAAGTACAAGACAATAAACACAATGACTAAAACATCATATATACCCCTAACAGAAGTACAAGACAAACATAGATTATGTTAGGTTAGGTTTCTTTATTAGTCTCCACCAGGGAGACATCAGATAAAAAGATAGCGGTGTTGGCACAGGCACAGACATATTGGGTGTTCCCACTCCTGCCCCCGACCCTCCCCACAAACATCACCCACTACAGCATTCCCACTAACATTCACATCATTATCCATCCCCACCATCATTATCCTTCACACAAACCACGCACCATCACTATAAAAAATACCACATTCATCCTGTCACATAATGACTAAAATGTCACATATACCCGTAGCCACCACATTCTTACTAGGCAATGTGGGTGAAGTGACTTGCCTAAGGACACAGCGACAGTTTTTTGCCACTGGCGCCCCACTGTGGCACCTGGTATTCCCTGTGTTCTCCCACCCAGGTACAAACCAGGCCCTGCTGAGCTTCTGAGATCTGATGAGACAAGCCAGTATGACCACACTTTGTAAAATCCCATGTTATAACACAAACACAGACACGATTCATTCTCTTTGTCATCTCTAAGTTTGTCTCTACGTCAGCGTTTTTCAACCTTCAGGTCGCGACCCCACGTGGGGTCGCCTAGAATTCAAATGGGGTCGTCTGAAATGTACGGAACAGTGCAGTCACAATAACTAGTGATGGGCAATTGAGACGGAGCTCCGGAGCGCGTCTCATTCTTTCTGAAACTGTCTCGCAGCAGCCGCTCACGTGACCAATGTGTCGGTCCCTCCCACTGCTGCTTCACTCTGCATGTCATTCGCTTCAGTGTATCAAAGCGTTTCATTGGCTCAGCGAATGTTCCGCTCTGCAATTAGTTCAGAGTGCTTCAGAGTGTTCAACACCCTTCCTTGGTTTGACAAGCGCTAAACTGCTACAGTATAAAAGATGCACCAATATTGCTTAAAAATGTTGTGTAGTGAGGAGTATTGTGTGACGTTAGTGGTGATTTTGGTGACTTCTAGCGACTTTTGGCATTTGTTTTATTTTTGATGGCATCTACAAGTGGAAAAAAGCGATCCATTCCCATCCATCCATTTGGGATCTTCCCAAATCATGGGTTGTGTATTGGTTTGCAATGGTTAAATTTGTCCACTAGAGGTCAGTGTTTCTCCGAGGCCTCAGACACTTCGAAACATTTGACACAATATTGCGACTGAGGCTAAGACTGAAACATGATCAAAAAACAAAAAAAAAGTCTATGGAGTCACATGTGTGATGTCAAAATGGGGTCACAGGCCAAAAAAGGTTGGGAACCACTGCTCTACGTCATCAAGCTGTGCAGCACGATGGTCGCACTGATCAGTTGCTCCGTGAAATCCACGTGCAATACTTATACTATACTATATTATGTGCAATACGAAATTCATTTGAGCAGTATTACCACCTGTGAAATACTCTACTTACACCTTATTTTATCCTTCCTGTACCCTTGTATTTTATATTTTATTAATTTTTTTAAATATATTGTTTACTTTTTCCCTTGTATTTTTATTGCATGCTATTAGTACTTCTCGTCTATCTTAGCGAGTCAACAGTTCTTCTGAGGTCGTTTTCACACCTGCCTTGTTTGGTTCGTTTAAAACGAACCAGAGTTCGTTTGCTCCTTTGATTCAGAGCTTTTGGGCTGGTGTGAATAAAAACCAAAAGTCTTGATCCGGAGCAAACAAGCGGACCGAGACCACCTAAAAGGGTCGGTCTCGGTCCGGTTCCATACGAATCCTGGTGCGGTTCGTTTGAGGTGAGAATGCAGACCGGACTCGATCCGACACAAGTTGGCTTTTTGTACTTAACGAGCTCCCGTCGTATGTCGAGCATTATGGGAAACCGAGGCTTACGAAACGAAACGAAACGAAACTAAACGAAACTTACGAGGCTTACTTACGTTTTGTGTGAAGAGCAAGAGTCAGAACTTGATGCGCACATGAGCGCTGTCCTCCGTAGCCGTCTTGCCCTGTGTCTTCGTCATTTGGAAATTGATTGTAAAATAGTGTAAACCTCACGATGCTGCTCAAACATTTGTGCAAACTGTATAAACTGAGCAAACCATATCGCTAAGGCTAGATTGAAAACAGCACATAACACCATAATTCTCCTCCTTCCGGGTTTGGACACCGACAGGGCTCATTCTGTCCAACGGCTGAGCGACCTCAGCACATGTGCTTTTGTTTATAGATGTTAGTTCGCTTGGGGAAAAACTGCAGTGTGAAAGCGAACCGCACCAAAATAAAAATAAAAATAAAAAATTTGGTCCGGACCAAAGCAAGTGAACTATCGGACTTTCCTGGTGTGAAAACGACCTGATCCTAAGCATTTCATTGCATCGTTGACCTTGTGTCGTTCCTGCATATAACCAGTGTTGTGCACGTTACATTGAAAAAGTAATTAGTTACAGTTACTAGTTACTAACCCAAAAAAGTAACTGAGTTAGTAGCTGAGTTACTACACTATAAAAGTAACTAGTTACCTAGGAAAGTAACTAATGCGTTACTTTTTTTTAAAGTTAAAAAATGTCAAATAATTTGGATATTTTTGACAGCCAAGCAGCTTTTGCTCCGTCACCGTGGCCTTCATTGTTAATGGCACCGAGCATGAGATTATCATCATGGGGCCTGCTTCTTCTGCTTCTTCTGCCCCTTCCTCTCCTCCTCCTCTCCTCTTCCTCCTCCTTTCCTCTTCCTCCTCTCCTCCTCTCCTCCTACTCCTCTCTCCTTCATTGTTAACGGCCTGCTGGTGGCCACTAGTTTAACAGAAGCGCGCGCCGTCGAGAGATGCTTCATTAAATTCGAGTTGCTTACATTGGACGTGGACAAAGTCTTTGGTCTTTGACACAATGTGCACGTAACATGTACGTTTTTACCTTTTACCTCGACGAGGTTAAAATACTGCCTATACTTCTGTCTTCGACTCGGGACTCGCCATCTGACACGGGGTGTGTGTATTGTGTGTGTGCGCTACTACTGTGTGCTGGGATTGTGTGTAGAACCCGCCCACCGCCCACTGGGTGTCTCTGATTGGCTCAACATGAAATCTTACTCTGCTTTAGCCAATCATCATTACTTATCCCGCCCTTACCAAAGGGAGAAAAAAAATTCCCCTGTGCCTATGCGAGTCGCGCACATGATGCCAGTTTCAAAATGAGCAGGTTCAGTAACGCGGTAACGCGCCGTTTAGTAACGGTAATTGAGTTCCTTTATTTTAAAAGTAACGCGTTACAGTATTAGTTACTGTCAACAGTAACGGCGTTACAGTAACGCGTTATTAGTAATGCGTTACTGCACAACACTGCATATGACAAATAAACAATCTTGAATCTTGAATCTTCATTAGCATCCACAAACTGCTCACAAACATGACTGCAATAATTCAGATAAATGGGCTAATATGAGTACACTGACAGATAAGATACAGTTTCCCCATTGTATCAGGTGATGACACAATCCAAGATTTCAAAATATCTCTTTGAAAGTTCAGACAGCTTTAAATAAGATATGTTTTAAATGCGGTTATTGTGATCCAGGGCATCCTCACAGTTCTGACATTTTTGGTTTTTAAATTTCTGTCTGATTTCAACTCAAGCAACACTCCAATCAACTCCGTATAATTGTCACTGAAAGATCGTCACTCATTTACACCCCAGAGCTGATCATTTTACACCACAGTTTTACACATAATGAGTTAAATGTACTTTGGACTTTTACTGATAATTTTCTCAATAAAAATCTACAATCAATCATTCTGATTTCTGAACTCTTCTTAAGTGTAAACATTAGTATTATGTTGTTTTAAAATGAAGTTGCTCTTGTTTCTTTGCATTGTTTGAGGTCTGAAAACATATTTTTTGTTATTTTGACCATTTGTCATTTTCTGCAAATAAATGCTCTAAACGATAATATTTTTATTTGGAATTTGGGGGAAATGTCAGTAGTTTATAGACTCAAACAAAAATGTTTCTTTTGCCCAAACACATACATATAAGTAGTAAAATCAGAAAAACTGGCAATTTTGCAGCAATTTTTGCATACGGCTCTTTTCCAGAGCCGTATTCTCAGTATTCAGCTGAGAACTACTAGTCACTTTAAATCGCAATGGCCTCTACTGGTACTTCATCGTATTACATCTTACACTAAAGTTTTTTCTGTAAGATAAGAATGATTCTAGCAGTCGACTGTTCCATTTCTTCTTTTATTATTATTATTTTTGATTAGTTGAATTAACAGTTTCATATTACATTTACATTTTAAATGCATTTTTAGTCAGATAAAGGTAAAAATGTTCTATGTGTTTTCCAATTTCTATACTCCAGATAACAACTGATGATTATTAAAATGATCAGTGATTATTTTATTAGTCATCTAGTTCCGATTGCATCTCTGTCAGTAGCTGGTAAACCCTGATATTTGCACGATGTGGGAGTACAGTGTGGGGCTACGGAGTACAGCCTTTGTATTTGAGGACATTGTTCTGCATATGTGTCCCTCCTGTGGGTAAACAGCTGTTCCCCTAAAGAGAGCTGAAGGGTAAACTCTTAAAATGGCCGAGGTTAGACGCGCCGCTGTTCAAAAGGTTGCTATAAAAACATGGAAGGTGTTTCAGTTCACTCACACTGTTAAAACGTATTTTATCACTGAATATTTCTGACATTATCAAATTCAGAAAGCAAAACGCGGCATTGTATCTGAATCGAGATTGAGATTCAGTCATGTCTAATCGTCAATTATTAGGTTGGTTTTAATATCAGGTTCACAGCCAATCTTCTGTCAGTAAAAGCATGTTGTTTAGAGCAGAGTTCAGACTTTGGTGGAAGAATTTTAAAGGTCCGTCACCTGCTTCTCTCCATGGAGATGTTATTGCTTTACCTGGAATGTTCCTCAGGATATACATGGGTGATTCTCCAACTACAGTCAAATTTGGTCATGATATTTTTCAGAAAATCCAACACATATTTTTAGAAATATTTTGATTTGTTGTTGTTGTTCTTCATCACAATGTGTAGAAACATTAACTGATAGTGGTTGTAATGAAATTACATAAATATGAAATTAATAATAATAAACATCAACAATAAATAAAGTGATGGAAATGACTGTTGTGGAAATGATAATGTTTAGCATTTCTTTTAAAATCTCATGACATATTAGCATGCTAATCTCAGTTTTAGAGTTTGCATAAAATATACTCAAAATACACAATATAAAATGGTATTTTTCTCATTATTTGTACATTCAAAGGAAATATGAGGTGTTTGGAAATGACGATCAATAAACCTCTTGGTTTTGCAAAACTTTACCTTGATTTTGTCAGGGCTCTCAAGTCTCACGCATTGAGAGTGTGACATACGCAATTCGACGTGTTCACACGCTCACACGCCACACATGGCATTTCTCACGCTGAATTTTTTATTTTTTTATTTTTTTGTGCCCAGAAAATCGGTCTGTGTAGCTCAGTTTATGCAGGCACCGTGCGTTTTCAGCGAAAAAAAACTCCTCCCCTCCTCCCCGCCCCGCTCCCCGGAAAAAAATCTCAGTTATCAGGCGCCGCGCCCTTTTCAGCCAATCAGAAAATAGATTGTTCTGTGTGGGGCAGACTGTAGAGTGGGCAGGCCGTAGAGTGTAGTTTCAGCTGCTAAGTGCGCACTGCACTGTCAGTGATAAGGACAGCGACTGAACACGAGGAACAACAAAACGGTGGTGATAAAACAAACTGAGAACCATCAGGTAATAACTTCATTTATATAACTCTCATTAGTTGCTTTGTAGTTTAAGTTTGCTCTTTAGACAAACATTTACACAGGGCTCTCAAGTCTCACGCATTGAGACGACACACGGCATTTCTCACGCAATTCAAGTGCCCCCCCGCTCCTCGGGAAAAATTGTTCACTCGCAACAATCTTGGCACCGATATCCAATACCAGAATCATATCAGTGCATTCCCAGCATTTATACGTACTTATCTCTCTGGAGACAGCAGGTGATACCACTGTGCCAAGTTACAGGTCAGATCTGTGGAGAGGTGAGCCCACACACAGTAAGAATGTGTGAATATGACCCAACCTTGGCAAAACTTCCTCCAAAAAAATCACAACTGCCTTGCGATCTTCAATCAAACAGCTCCAAAATTCACACATTTCCAGCATTTTGTACCCAATTGTCATATAGAAATCTAGGATCAAATGTGTGTTGATGAAGGAGGAAGTTGAGTCTGCTGTTGTTTACACTGTGTTCTAGTTTTTAACAGCATCATAATCAAAGGCTTTTCTCTCCGTGCACCGCGCTGAACTCCCAGCTTCTGTGCAGGAATAAATTGAACAGTGGAGATTTGGGCGTACAATTATGTTTTATCTGCTGCTCATTACTCCTCACACTGAATCACTTACACCGGCAAGTCTGCTCAGTCTGAAAGGGACACGCATTTCAGTATTTTTCTCTTTTCTACCAGGGTTTACTTAATTGTGAGTAAAATGGATGTTTTACAATTGTGTAATCATAAAAAACCAACAACTATTAACTAAATTCAAATTAGTTATTAGTGTTTTTGGCATTTTGTTTGATGGAGCAAAGCAAAGCCCCCCAGTACAACAGGTAAACTTTGAACTGAAACAAATACATAATTAAATGTGATTTCAGAATGACACAAATTTGGGCTGGGTGATATGACAAAATATATCAAGTTTCTCATATTGATCAATCCTGATTAGTTTATTTTGTCTTACAAATTTCGATTTCCTGAACATAAACAAAACAAATAATACAAAATGTCTGACTTCTGCTCCAACGCACATGCTTTTACTGACGCAGGATTGGCTGAGGATTTCTAAATAAAAAGATTTCAAGCTGAAATCTTTTTAAAAAAATGAGGGCTGGTGCAGAACACTGCTTGGACTGCTGCCCCCGTGACCAAAAAAATGTAAAAAGCGGAAGAAAATGAATGAATGAATCTTTTTTAAAAGATTTCAAGCTAGTTCTCCCGTGGACCCACCACCTGCAGGAGGATCCATGGGGGCTGGTGCACTGAGATCTGGGCGGCAGATCTGTTTGGATTGTTGCCCCCTTGACCCGGACCACGGATTAAGCGGAATATAATGTATAATGTATAGTACTGTATAATTCTAACATATAGGGCCAGACGTGCAATATCCTCCTTTTTCATGGTGATGCTTGTTGTTACTATTATCATTACTACTATTTTCCATTATTATTATTATTACGTATCACTATTTGTATTATTTATTACTTACTTTATCCCCTCCCTGCCTGCATGCACTTTTTCCCTCTTGTCCAAATGTCCTGGAGCTACTGTGGCGAGTAAATTTCTCCTGTGTGAGATCAATAAAGGCTTATCTTATCTTATCTTATCTTATCTTATCTTATAATGAATGAATGAAAGATTTCAAGCTGATTGTTGACGATAAGAAACTAAACTCAGAACCAAGTCTAGATCAGAATTTAAACTAAAGCCTCAAACCAGGACAAAACAAATACAACGTGTGAACGCACCTGGAATCTAGTTTAATTTATTTATTTAATGAGACTGGGACATCTACATTAACCTTAACAGGAGAGATGCATTGTGCAGGTTGTAGCACTAGAGCTCATTTCCACCTCTAGTCCCTGAGCAGGTTGATGTTATTCTTTATAAAATCAAACATAAAAAAAGAAAATGTCTTTATAATGACCAGAGCATCATAACAATTCTGTATCCTCATTCACACCCACTTCTCTCAGCACCTTAAAATCCAAATAATCTCCATCACATTTAGAATTTGATTAACTGAACAGCTATAACCCTGTATTTTTTCACTAGCAGCAGTACCAGCAGTCCCACCCTTTGCACAGTGCACAGATCTGACACAAACTGTTTTGTTTCTAAAAGCACAGAGGAGCATTTTGCGTAAACCATTTTGTTGCAGTTCACCCCAATTCAGCGTTTTGCCGCACTCAGCTCTTTTGTAATTACACTGGGCTGCTGAAGACTTTAATTCAATAATTTAAGGAGACGTTCAGCTGTTGTCGGCCTTCTCGGACTATAGACGATTAAAGGAGTGGACCTGATGCTGTCCCCTTTGTTCATATAGTAACTGTTTAGCCCCAAAATATGAAATCCGACTTAGACTTAGACTTAGACAAACGTTATTGATCCACAAGGGAAATTGTTTTGGGTACAGTAGCTCACTCATCAAATATAATATATAACAGAGGGTAAATAAAAAATAGATGTAATAGCAGCCAAAGAGCAATAGACCAGTGTCAGATGAGATATAATTATACAAATAAAAATAGTGATAAGTGTATATGTACAAATCAGATTGAAATAGAAAAGTTGTAATAAAATATAAAATACAATATCAAATAAGATGTACAATCCCAGCTAACTTTTGTTTTGGCCAAATATTTCGAAAATGTTCAAGTTCATTTAAGCTTGTAAATTAAGACAACGTAATATTTTTGCTATTTGATAATGTAGCAGCATAGTCTGGGTTTGATGAAAGCAAATTTGTCACCTTAATCTTCATTCTGAATTTGAGATTTGGCAATAACATTACATAAAACCAAATGGTTATGTTCTTGTTAGAATAGTTATTGAGCCAGATATACAGCTCTAGAAAAAAAGAGACCACTGCATTTTTTTCTGAAATCTGCATCTCTACATGTATTACAGCCATTCCATTCCAGCGTCTGTTGAATTCCAACACAAACACAAAGCTGAGCTACTACAGTTCGTGCACCAGGAGCGGAATAAAGTCCCCCAAGAACAATGTGAAAGACTTGTGGACAGCATGCCAAGACACATGAAAGCTGTGATTAAAAATAAGGCTTATTGCACCAAATATTGATTTCTGAACTCTTCTTAAGTGTAAACATTAGTATTATGTTGTTTTAAAATGAATTTGATCTTGTTTCTTGGCATTGTTTGAGGTCTGAAAACATGTATGAAAACGTGCTATTTTAACCATTTGTCATTTTCTGCAAATAAATGCTCCAAACGATAATATTTTATTTGGATTTATTTGGGGGAAATGTTGTCAGTAGTTTATAGACTCAAACGAAAATGTTCCTTTTGCCCAAACACGTACCTGTAAGTAGTAAAATCAGAAAAACTGATCATTTTGCAGTGGTCTCTTATTTTTGTTCCAGAGCTGTATAGCCAGAATTCTAAATTGCAGCACAAATTGTAAGTAGGCTTCTAAATCTGTAGATGTCTAGGTGCTACAGTTGTTGTAATTTAAAAAGTGTAATCCAAAAGTCAGTTGTATTGCAATGTCAACGATGGTTACTGCAAATCAGTGTTGCATTTGATCACACATGGATCTCGGCAGTAACATACAACAATTAGCATGTCTATGTCTGCTGGGATGTAATAATAATAAGCATATTCAAAACCTAATGAATGCTTGTTATGCTCTCCTCATCAGCCTATGTATTAACGGTGTAAAACGGGCACACTCTTAACCGTATATGTCTATACCTCTACACATATCCGAGCTTCTAAACGCCGCTGTCGTGTTTGTGAAGGCAGGAGACGCTGTTTATTTAGAGCGCCTTAATTAGCGGCAACGGTAATGACGCCACATGGGAGCCACGCCGGGATAGGCACGCCGTGGATATCCTCATTATTGAATTGGTCCGGGATTTTTTTATTTTTTATTTTTTTCCCCTTTAAACATGCAGACATAATATACATAGCTCACATGCCAGTTTAGCTCTTTTGATCTTAAGCCAAAAGTGTGTGTTTTTGTTGTTTTTTGTTTGTGTAACAGCAGTCATTTATAGTGTTGTTATTCCGCATCGCTCTAAATCTACAGGAATTTTGCGATATGTCAAATTTTATTACAACTGTCCTATTAATTGTGAACCAGCTGAGAATAATATAGTCTATATAATAACAAAAACTGTGACTATTAGCTCAAATGGGTTTGTTGTGAGTTTCAATCATTTAAAGTGCTTGAGGAAACACGGGAAGTTAATTTGTAAACAACTGAAACAACTACACTTTGTTTAAAAAGTCCTGTTTATCAGGAACTAGAAATTAAAGGTAGTTTTTTTTGTTTCTTACTCCAAAACTCTAAGATGTTTTTTTGTGTTGAATTTTTAGTAAAGGACCATAGAAGTTTTGTGTTTCCTTCATTTTATTTTATTGTGACTAGGTTTTGCGTTAGTGGAGTCAGTTGTGAAATCAATGTTTATTTTGCTTCTATTTACCCAGAAAGTGTTGAACTATATTCCTATGTCTGGAGTTACCTTTACCTCTTTACAGTTGTGAAATATGAGGGATAAGATGCTAATCAATAGTAAAACTAGTATCAAAACCTGATACAGTGGTACACCACCTTACGAAATTAATTTGTTCCAGAAGTGGTTTCGTAACGTGAATTTTTCATAAGTTGAGTAGCTATTTCAATGGGAAAAGCCTGATTCGTTCCAAAGCCCCGATCCAAGATTTTTTTAATAGTGTAACTTTTTTTATAGTGTAACATTGTGTTCTGCGTAGAGACTGTAGACCCAGGACTAAACGTGGACTATACCAGGTCTAGACCAAGGTCTAAACCTGGACTAAACCTGGACTAAACCAGGACTAGACCAGGTGGATTAAAGCGCCGCGTGCGGGTCTATTTCCTGGTTTCGTTTCGAGTCACGGCTGAGGCGAGCAGCGAGGGGGACCGCACACAGTCTGAGCGCATGAACGAGACCCGTGCTCAAACCGTGCCTCCTCTAGACCTCCTCTAGACCGCGGCTCTTGCATGCGTTCGTTCATGCGCTTAGGCTGCGTGCGGTCCCCCTCGCTGCTCGCCTCAGCCGTGACTCGAAACGAAACCAGGAAATAGAACCGCACGCAGCGCTTTAATCCACCTGGTCTAGTCCTGGTTTAGTCCAGGTTTAGTCCTGGTTTAGTCCAGGTTTAGTCCTGGTTTAATCCAGGTTTAATCCTGGTCCAGTCCTGGTTTAGTCCAGGTCTAGACCTGCTGGCAGCCCCGCACCGGGTCATGCTGCGCTATCACACGTGTCTGCGCGCAGTTTTCTCCCCCCTCCCCCTTCCCCCTTCCCCCCACACTTCACTATTAATAATTTTGTTGAAAATCTATGAAAGTTTGAGTGTTTAAACGAGAGACAAATGTGAGAAAAGTTTAAATTCAGTCTGAGAAAACCGTATAATGTGTGTGGCTGAGCGCGCATTATTTGAATTTTTGACATTTCTTTCGTATCTAGAGACCAAAATTTAACGTGAAGGCGTTTCGTAACTTGACATTTTCGTTTGTTGGGTCTTTCGTAAGGTGAGGTACCACTGTACTTGTATAGTTTTATCGAGTTTAATCAGAACAAATACAGCTCTGGAAAAAAATAAGAGACCACTGCATTTTTTTCTGAAATCAGCATCTCTACATGTATTACAGCCATTCCATTCCAGCGTCTGTTGAATTCCAACACAAACACAAAGCTGAGCTACTTCAGTTCTTGCACCAGGAGTGGAATTGCCCTGTCCAGGGCTCTCAAGTCTCACACATTGAGAGTGTGACACACGCAATTCGACGTATTCACACGCTCACACGCCACACATGGCATTTCTCACGCTGATGAGTGTTTTTTTTTTTTTTGTGCCCAGAAAATCGGTCTGTGTGGCTTAGTTTATGCAGGCTCTGCGCGTTTTCAGCGCCGCCAGCAGGGGAAGGGGGCGGAGGGGACGGCGCGGGCACGTCCTGAGCCTCAGTCCCGGTGCCACGTCTCCTCTGAGACGCACCGACTCCGGTCCCGGTGTCTCCGTCTGTGCGTAACGGGAATACGCGCGGCCCAGAGCCGAACTGCCCATGGTGAGTCGCGGTGAGACGCGATGAGACGCGGTGAGACGCGGGCCCGGTGCATTGACCAGACTCTTACATGAATCCGTTAAAAATGTCCCGCTCCCTCCTCCCCGCCCCTCAGCGCGCACTGACAAAGTGCAGTGATGATAAAACAAACTGAGAACCATCAGGTAATAACTTCATTTATATAACTCTCATTAGTTGCTTTGTAGTTTAAGTTTGCTCTTTAGACAAACAGGGCTCTCAACACGCAATTCCACGTGTTCACACGCTCACACGGCATTTCTCACGCAATTCAAGCGCCAAAAATTGTTCACTCGCACCCCCCCCCCCCCCCCCCCCCGTCCTCGGAAATTACAGTCACACGCACGACCACGCTCAAAACTTGAGAGCCCTGCCTGTCTGTTTTTAGGAATGTCTGCCTCTACTTCAGTTTTCAATCGATTTCATTGATTTCTGATCTGCTCCCTTGCCCTACCCTTCCGTTTGTTGCCAAAGAAAAAAAAACACCAAAAATTACCTGTCCAATTGTTTTTCTGTCATAACATGTTGTGAATAATTGTACTGCACTTTTCATCTCTGTCATCTCCGAGTCAGCGGCGCGCACATGCACACGGCCCCCTCCCCTGGCTGTCTCTATCACTGTCCTGCTTGGTCAGGGGGAAACGAAATTTCGACCTTCTATGTGTCTTGTACATATGGTTTTTCGACAATAAAGCAAACTATGAACTATGAACTATAAAGTCACCCAAGAACAATGTGAAAGACTTGTGGAGAGCATGCCAAGACGCATGAAAGCTGTGATTAAAAATAAGGGTTACTGCACCAAATATTGATTTCTGAACTCTTCTTAAGTGTAAACATTAGTATTATGTTGTTTTAAAATGAATTTGATCTTGTTAGTAGTAGTAGTAGTAGTTTATAGACTCAAACAAAAATGTTCCTTTTGCCAAACACATACAGTACCTATAAGTAAAATCAGAAAAACGGATAATTTTGCAGTGGTCTCTTATTTTTTTCCAGAGCTGTATAAGACCACATAGGGTAAAAACATTAACATTAACATTAAGAACATGTTTTCCTTTTCTTTTTTTCCCCGTAAGCAGCCATGTTTTGTGTTGATACAGACAGACCATGTATGTCCCTGATTGGTCCATCCACCTTTCAATCACGCCCATTTGAACTCACATCTTCATAACGTATCAGAGAAATCTGTATTCTGAATGAAAGAGTAGTTAAAGAAGTTTAGGTCAAGTTAAGTGTTTTCATAATTGAAAATAATGTATTTACCTGCGGGGTTAGTGTTCTTCTATTATTAGACTTTTTGTAATTTAACCAGTCAGTCAAATCAATCACATCCATCACATGTGAAACAAAGATGTCCTCCGTGGGGGACGGGAAAACATGTTCTTACATAAGTCATTTGGCATCACCTGGTGTTTCTCTTTAACTCCGTGTGTTTTCTGTGTGTGTGTGTGTGTGTGTGTGTGTGCGTGTGTGTGTGTGTGTGTGTGTGCGCGCATGTCCGGGGAAAATGCCAGTTTCAGCGTTTCAGTCGACACAAGCTGACAGTGAAGGAGCGCAGGCTGCAGAGAGACTGACACACACACTTCTTCACCCTCTCCTCTCTCTCTCCTTTCTCTGTCTCTCTTCCTCTCTTTTTTCTTGTCTCTCTCACTCTCTCTGTCTCTATTTCTCTCCATATATATCTAACTCTCTCATTTTCTCTCCCCATTCTCTCCTTCTCTCTTTGTCAGCCTCTCCCCTTCCCTCTGTGTCTTTCTCCCCCCTCTCTCCTTTACTTCTCACACTCTTTCCCTTCATCTGTCTATATATCTTTCTCTGTCTTCTCCCCGCCTTCTCTCTATTTCTCTCGCCATCTTTCTCTCCCCTCTCCTCCATCCATCTATATGACTGTTTCTCTCTGCCCATCTCCCCTCTCTCTATTGCTTCCTTTTCTTTCTCTTTTTCCCCATCTACCTATCTATTTCCATCCATTGTTCTCATTCTGTACCCCATCCCCTTTCTTTCACCTCCCTAAATCTGCATATCCCTCTTTCTTCTGTCCATCTCTCTCATCTTTCTTTCTGGTGCTCTGTCATTTCCTCTCCCTTTCTCTCCATCTCATTCTCTCTCCCTTTCTCTCCATGTCTCTCATTGTCGTTCTTTCTCTCCCTTTCTGTCCATGTCTCTCATTATCTCTCTCTCTCTTTTCCTCTTCTGCCCCCCATTCATCTCTCTCTTGCTTTCTTTCTCTCTCTCTCCCCCTTTTCTTTCTTTCTCTCTCTACCCATCGCTTTTGCTCCCTTTCTCTCCATGTCTCTCAATGTCTCTTTCTCTCTCTCTTTCCCTTTCTGTCCATGTCTCTCATTATCTCTTTCTCTCTCTTTCCCTCTTCTGCCCTCCATTTATCTCTCTCTCTCTCTCTCCTCTTTCTTTCTTTCTTTCTTTCTTTCTTTCTCTCTTTCTCTCTCTACCCATCAGTTTCTCTCTCTTTCTCTCCATGTTTCTCATTTTCTCTCTCTCTCTCTCTTTCCCTTTCTGTCCATGTCTCTCATTATCGCTCTCTCTCTCTTCCTCTTCTGCCTCCATTCATCTTTCTCTTACTTTCTTTCTCTCTCTCTTCTCTCTCACTCACTCACTCACTCACACACGCACGCACCCACCCACTCTCTCTCTCTCTCTCTCTCTCTCTCTCTCTCCAGCTCTCTTTCTCTCATCCTCTCTCCTGCCCCCATCCATCTATATATCACTCTTTCTCTACCTCTGTTCGTTTTCTTTCCATGTCTCTCGTTGCCCCTCTTTCTCTCTCTCTCTCTCCCTTTCTGTCCATGTCTCATGTCTCATTATCTCTCTTTCTCTCTCTTTCCCTCTTCCTCCCCCATTCATCTCTCTCTTGCTGTCTTTCTCTCTCATCCTTTGTCCTGTCCCCATCCATCTCGCTCTTTCTCTCTCTACCCATCTCTCTCTATCTCTTTTCCGTCTCTCTTTCCTCTGAAGCTCACAGTCATCCCTTGTTCCCGTGCACACAGCGTTGGCTCTGTATTTATTACACTGGACTTAAAGATATCAGATACATAGTTAATAAGCATGTGACAGTTAAACATATATGTCCACTCCACACTATAGGATCCCTTATTATGAATTGCCCCCCTCAAGTGTTTTCACATTAGCTGCTATACATCTCTGTCTGCAGAGAAACCACAATTCAGTGGCAGTTTTCACAAGAATGTGGCATCATGATTTACAGCCCTCTGCAGCCCTGTTGTAAAAATCTATAAATCATGTCTCTTTGATTTTATTATAGGAGATGAACAGAGGATACCACGGTCATCCATAGAGGGGGCTGTTGAGCTCCACATCTGTCATGGTCCAACCTGAGGAAAGCAAGCTACAAGGTGAACATCTGTAGAGTCAGTGGAGATGGATGGGACATTGGAAATAAAGGTTTGTGAATATGGATAGATAGAACTCCGTGGCTGACAGATAGAGAGAGAGAGAGAGAAAGAGAGAATGATAAAATAGATAGAGGAGGAGGAGGAGGAAGAGGAGGAGAGGAAGGGTCGATACATTAGTGCCTGGTGCTGGAGTGGTGGTGGCAAGTGTCGAGTTGAGTTTCCTGTGCAGTTAGACAAGTGGTAACAGACAGGCTGCAGAGAGGGGGATTTACAGACACGGTGCAAATACTATGGAACAGAAAGCAGTCATTAAAAAGAGCGGATGAATGTGCATTTGCTACAGTGTTTGGAGACAAATATTTACAGAAAGAATGTTAAACTTAAAGTGTATTCAGTGTCTACAAAAGGAAGAGAAAGTAAGAACTATTTTTTATATAGGAAATGTGGAGAATGAATTATGACAAACTATTAATACAGTTAATTTATTATACGAACAAAAACACAAAAACACAGCTGGACAAGAGTTAGAATCAAATGATGATCTGTTGAGCATTGACACTGTATTATGTTTATCCTTTGTGTCTGGTCATGATCTGTAGTGCAATTGTCAAATCATTCACAACTAACAAAACAATAGCCACACAGGAACTGCTAATTCACAGATGCAAGATTCAGAATTCAGTGTTGACAGACTGGTAGTTCAGTGTTTTAACTGAATAAAATGGAGGACCACTTGTCAAAAGTGTACAGGGAGTCCTCGGGTTACGACGTTGATCCGTTCTTAAGACGCGTCGTAACCCGAATTTCGTCGTAAACCGGATTTTGCCTTTGATCTTCCAACCAAAGCACCAATAACCTTTCCATCTCAATAATTAGACCACTACGATGCTTGTTTATCACTGCCGCTTTCATAGGAGCAGATCAGAGCCCACATCAGGTACTTCCGCCCACATTGGGCACACACACGAGGCTGTCTTCTTCTCCCTACAACCACAACAGAGCGTATTCTTCCGCCGTGCGCCGCGCGCCGCGTGCGTTTGTTTACATCTTTTACCACGCTAAACCGTGTAAGACGGAATGACGCGTAATATATACATATTTTTTTTAATGGGGGCGCGTTCGTAACCACGAAACGTCGTAACCCGAGACCGTCGTAACCCGAGGACCCCCTGTATTTGAAAAAGTGAATGACTTAAAAGGCCAGACTTTTTATCCTTTATCTTTCTTAATATAGTTTTGACTCGTCAGCCAAGAGGTTTGGAGTTTCATTCCTTTGGATCTGGCAGATTTTTTTTAACAGCACATCCTCGATTGTTTCTCTGGTACTCATGTATGTATTTTTCTCACCTATTTGTATAGATAAACAGGTGAATTCTAACTGCATTAAGTGAATGGTCCATTGAAGTGGCATGTTATGTAGACAAAGCACATTGTTTCAGACATCACTAAACTAAATCTGATTGTTGCAGTCCAAGTCCGTGTGGTCAGTCTTGGTGAGTGCTGTTTACAGTTGCAGCGGGCCCCTCCTGTTGTTACGGCGCTGTGGAGCAGAGGAGCACCTCACATCGCTGTCAGGGCAAAATGGCTCTGAGCCCATTAGTCAGTCAGGCCTGTCAGCTCATTGCATCACTCCAGTGTAGCTCTATGGCTGCATTATTGATCTGAAGCTAGTTTAGACTTATCACAGGTCCACCACAGCCCCGCGGTCTTTAGTGTGTGACTAGAACACTCACAAACATAAACAAACAGCAGCCCCCCGCTTCTGTGCTCATAAGGCAGAGACATGAAGGTCAAATGAAAGCAGCACCTCCACTGTGAAAAAACAACACCTGTAGAGCCGGTGCTGTGGCAACAACAGTGTCACACGCCATATATTTCCTAAGTGTAGCGTCTGACACTGGGACCACAGTCATTTCTCGAAGTCAGCTATACAAGGTTATTGTGGTTATTGTATTTGCTGCAGGAACAAAAATCACTCAGTCGTGGTTTATTATCTGCTGTGTTGGTCAGTAGGCTCAAAGCTTTCTGAGGCAGTGGATAATTATGTAAGGAGTTGTTGTTATATAATCTATTTCAAAGCTCATATCAATCAATCAATCAATCAAACAATATTTATAAAGCGCTTTTCATACAAAATTGTAGCACAAAGCGCCTTACAGTGGATAAGGATTAGAAGATTGACCTTTATTGATCTCGCACAGGAAAAGTTGTTTCTATATTAGACCTGGGGACCATCCCCATAATTTAGTTTTGTTATTTAGTCTTGGTCAGGCCCTAAGCTGGAGGATTTTACCTATGGCGCATGTTTGGGTTGGTGGGGGAAACCGGAGTGCCCGGAGGAAACCCACCCAGACACGGGGAGAACATGCATCTCCACACAGAAAGGCCCCCATATTGTGATTCACTTATTTTTGCAGATCTACGTTGAAACACACGGACTCTTCTCGGTCTGACTCCGTAATGTGTGATGATACTCAGATAAACAGATGAAAAAACTGAAAGTGAAGTGAAATCATGATTTGGCTCGCTGAAAATGTTATTATTATATAATGTTATGTTATTTGACACACATAATTTTAAAGATATTGCAGTATTTCCTAGGCCACCCTATCTTTTGAGCCCAAAATGGTTGTCTTGAAAGTGTTTCCATATATTTTTGCGCAGGTTTTTGCCCTTATACGCACTGTAGCCATAGCTGAATCACTTGTACTTTTCCATGCACTGGGCTACATTAATTTGAGTTCTAAATTTTGATATGACTACTTAGCATTGTCAAGGTCACCAAATGTATTAAAGGCCATGAATAATGCATTATACACTTAAATCTGACTAAATATATATCATCACAGGTCATCTCTAGGGTGTCTCCTCCCACACAGCAGTCGGCACAGAGACGGGTGATTCTCCAACTACAGTCAAATTTTACAGTCAAGTATCCTATCCTTGTGTAGTTGATGCAGGTATTGGCAGATACTTTAAGACAAAGTATTGACATTGGTATCAGAATAGAAAAAGCTGGATTGGTGCATCCCTATTTGTGTGTAGTATGTAGGCCATGCCCTTCTTGAGAGCCCAAAATACTTTGTCCACCAGAAGCACCTTCACCTTTCAACTGATATTTTGCCTGTAATGTTATCATGGCTTGTTATGTTGCTTATACTGTTTTAATTTTGACATAATAATATTTTAAAAGGTAATATCAATGAAACAGCAACACCAATTCATTTGTAGAGGTGCAAAAGAGAACAAAACAACAACTGTAAGTGGCATTGTTATGAAAATGCCATAGCAAATGTGTCAAAAGTAATATACAGCTCTGGAAAAAAATAAGAGACCACTGCAAAATGATCAGTTTTTCTGATTGTACTGTACTACTTATAGGTATGTGTTTGGGCAAAAGGAACATTTTTGTTTGAGTCTATAAACTACTGACAACATTTCCCCCATATTCCAAATAAAATATCGTTTAGAGCATTTATTTGCAGAAAATGACAAATAAAATAACACACACAAAAAAAGGATACATGTTTTCAGACCTCAAACAATGCAAAGAAACAAGATCAAATTCATTTAAAAACATTCATTCATTCATTCATTCATTCATTTTCTTCCGCTTTTCTGGGTCGCGGGGGCAGCAGTCCAAGCAGTGTTCTGCTGCCCAGAACACAATGCACCAGCCCCCATGAATCCTTCCGCGGGTGGTGGGTCCACAGGAGGACGGCTCACGTCACAACAGGCCTTGATGTATCTTCTGCCATGGGGGCTACCAGTGTCCACAGACACTGGTGGGTGGGGTTAAGTGTCTTGCCCAAGGACACAACGGAAGCGCTAATCTGTGGGAGCTGGGATCACATGCGGTCAACCCGTCAAGAGCGGGATTCGAACCGCTAACCCCTGGATCACGAGACATATGCTCTACCAACTGCCGCCCCTCATTTTAAAACAACATAATACTAATGTTTACTATTGTGAACTCTTCTTAAGTGTAAACATCAGTATTATGTAATTTTAAAACAACATAATACTAATGTTTACACTTAAGAAGAGTTCAGAAATCAATATTTGGTGCAATAACCCTTATTTTTAATCACAGCTTTCATGCGTCTTGGCATGCTCTCCACAAGTCTTTCACATTGTTCTTGGGTGACTTTATTCCACTCCTGGTGCAAGAACTGAAGTAGCTCAGCTTTGTGTTTGTGTTGTTTGAATTCAACAGACGCTGGAATGGAATGGCTGTAATACATGTAGAGATGCTGATTTCAGAAAAAAATGCAGTGGTCTCTTAGTTTTTTCCAGAGCTGTATAGAAAGAACATTGAAATTATAAATATATGTAATCTCTAGGTTGTTTCCTCTCAGATGACAGTCAGCATAGAGGCAGCAACACAATGAGAAAATGTATGTGTCATTATTTGTCATGATGTCTGTCTCTGCCCGCTGTGCCTCTTCTGCTCCTGGCTCTAAGTGCACTGAGAGGTCTTTCTGAGTCACAGCTCGTGGTGCTTTCAAATGTGTGTGTCTGTGTATGTGTTTTGGCTTCTCTCTGCTCCTGTCGGTCTTCCATAAGAGGGCGATGTCTCATACTGGCTCCAGATGCGTTTGAATAAATCACTCGTCTCGTTATGTGGGACGTGCTTGTGTGTAAGTGATAATATAGCTGTCACCCGCCGTAATTTTGATTCATACAATGTCTTTATTTCATTGGCATCAGTTTACACGCTCATAAAAGATGCTGTAGATTGTGTTTTCATTGGGTTGCTTAAATACTGGTCCATCTTGCTGACATATGGCGGTTCAGTGTGCAGTTATGTATTCCCTGTATAATATTTTACAGTGAGCTCTTGACATGAAACTAAATACTGAATTACACTGCTGGTTTCATCGAATACCAAGTTAGCTATTATTTTCCATTAATACAATACTGACACATCTATTAGATACATGATGTTGTACAGTTCTTTCACTTTATTATGCCAGAAGACAGAGGAAGTGAGCCTGTGGTATTAATAGAGGAGAAATAGGAAGAGGTGTAAGTCCCAAATTTAACTTAAAGAGGGGGTATTTTAAAGAGTGTAGCTTTCTACCATGTTATAATGTTGTTCCCTCATCAAAAACATGCCTGAAGAGGTTTATAGTTTGAGTAATCTTGTGATAATAACACAGTAATCTGAATATGTTATGTGTTAGCAATTAATACCCCATAGAAGTATAATACCACCATTAAATGTATCTTAATTTTTTGCCTGGCTGAAGACTTAGACTTAGACAAACTTTATTGATCCACAAGGGAATTTATTTGGGTACAGTAGCTCACTCATCAAATATACCGTAATTAACAGAGGGTACCAAAAAAGATAGCAAGAGACCAGTGTCAAATGAGACATAATTATAAAAATAAAAATATTAAGTGTACATGTATATATGTATATGTACAAGTCAAAATAAATGAGAAAAGTAAGGAATAAAATATCAAATAAAATATCAAATGTACTGATTGACAGAGCATAAGGTTATCTGTTACTTAAGATTGAGTTTCGTGAAAAGTCCCTCAGTCGTCCAGGTAGAATCCATGATAAAAGGAGAAGTTCAATTTGTCAACTGGACAAAGTTTGTTTGGTTGAAAACGTTTCGCCGCTCATCCGAGAGGCTTCGTCAGCTTCGTCTTAGAGCTGACGAAGCCTCTCGGATGAGCGGCGAAACGATTTCAACCAAACAAACTTTGTCCAGTTGACAAATTGAACTTCTCCTTTTATTAAGATTGAGTTGTTATACAGTTGTAGGGAGTATTATCTGTTACATAAGGGTGAGTTGTTGAGTTGTTGTACAGTTGTATGGAGTATGGTATGAACGTAGTCCTGTATTTCTCACTGTTTGAGTGGAGCTGTAGGAGCCTGTTGGAAAATGAGCTCTTCTGTCCCTCTATGGTCTGGTGCAGTGGGTGAGCAGGAGTATCCATGATGGAGAGCAGTTTGTTCAGTGTCCTCATGTCCGTCACTGTGATAAATGTCTCCAGCTCACAGTTGATCACATGACCATTACGGCTCAGTTTGTCAATCCGCCTATCCCTTTAACTTGTGCTGCTCCCCCAACAGACCACAACAAAGTGCAAGGCGCTGGCCACCGCAGACTGATAGAAGATCTCCAGTAACTTGCTGCACACATTGAAAGACCTGAGCTTTCTCAGGAAGCAGAGTCTGCTCATGCCCTTCTTGCAGACAGTTGTCCCTCCAGTCCACCCTGTTGTTCACATGAACGCCAAGATACTTGTAGCAGTTCACTATTTCCATGTCATGGCCCTGGATGGTAATGGGCTCCACTGGTGTCTTCTTCCTCCTGAAGTCAATCACCCGTTCCTTGGCCTTGTCCATGTTCAGGAGCAGATGGTTTGCCTGGGACCACTCCACAAAATTTGCAATCAGTGTCCTGTACTCCAGCTCCTCTCCATCCCTGATACACCCTACCACTGCAGAGTCATCAGAGAAGTTCTGCAGATGGCAGGACGTGGAGCTGTACTGGAAATCAGAGGTGTACAGAGTCAACAAGAATGGAGACAGGACTGTACCCTGGGGGGCTCCTACATTACTGACCACAGTGTCAGACAGGGTGGTCCCCAGTGACATGTACTGTGGCCTGTCTGACAGGCTGACACCCATCCTGAGCAGCTTCTCACTCATCAGAAAGGGCTGGATTGTGTTAAAGGCACTGGACAAATCGAAAAACAATATCCTCACAGAGCCCTTAACACTATCCAGGTGAGAGTGATCCCTGTGCAGAAGATAGATTACAGCATCAGCCACACTAATGTGGGCTTGATAGGCAAATTGTAGAGGATCCAGGGATGGTGCCACCAGGGGTCTGAGCTGAGCCAGAACAAGTCTCTCAAACACTTGACATGAGATGTCAGAGCAACTGGTCTGAAGTCATTAAGTCCAAATTCGAAAGGCTTCTTGGGCACTGGCACAACGCAGGAGGTTTTCCATAGCACCGGAATCCTTTGAAGCTTCAAGCTCAGTGTGAAGAGAAAGTGCAGGATCCCAGTGAATATGAGCATGCTTCTGGCTCCATCGACTTAATGCTAACTAACCCAATTCAATTTGTATTGAAAAAACTTGGCCCCTCTTTCTATAACTGCAGGCTCCCCATTGTGGTCTTAAAATGTTCTACATGATCCTGGTGTTTTTATTTCACTATTTTGTCCATATATCGATTCCTATTCCTAACATGGAACCCAGCTCCATATTTGCCCCGATAACTGCTAGCCTTGTGAGCTTCATTTGACTGAAGCCAAACGCTATGGGTAACATCACACTCTTAGTCCACTTCTTTATACAGTCTCTGACTCAGACAGAGCCGTGCAATCAGGTTTGATTATTTCAGTGCATGGGAAATGAACAAGCTCATTGTTAATCTATAATTTAAAACAAAATCAAACTTTCTCACCTCACATGGCGTTTAGCCCACTGATTTGACACAAATCTATGCTATTTTTCATTTCTCTGATATTTTTTATAACCCCCTTTAGCACTTAACTCTATACATTTATTTTCAATATAAGATCAACTTGTAATGATGAAAATACGCAGATACACAGTTTTACAGAGAAGTCGATTGCAGACAGCGCCATAGCTATTTTAACAACTAAACTACTCATCAGCTGCAACCCCAGTCAACTGGTTGTAAATTTGATAAGGGTAGAGCATGCTGAGATATTGGGGCCAAATGCTTTTGTTTTACACCGCACATGAGCCTATAGTGCTTTCCTAGCGCTGAGTGCTGTGTTGATTCTCCATCTGATCCACACAGGATGTAAGATATTGCTTAATGCAGCTTTAATGATGTTGGCTGGCACAATCGGAGGCTCCATTTTTCATTGCCAGGACCAACAAGCTGCTGTTGCGCCGCTGCATTAGTTTCCTGTTTATTTGTATTTCTTTCATTTTCAGCTAAATGACCCTTGAGAAAGGTTTGTGCTTCACCTATAGACACAGCATCCTCCTTTGCAACCTTATCAATTAAAAAAGTGAAAATAACACGCACCACCCGCAGTTATTTGCTGTTCTGTAATTCCACGCTATTTATCAATACAAGGCTCTTGCTGAGTACATTTACATAAACCTGTAACAATGCTGCTTTATCATTTAATTGGTCCCCAGTGAGAGAGCCACCCCAACCTGCAAACAGTACATAACTTAGGTATAATAGCACAACAGCTTAAAGGCCTATAAAAATGTCAGCTTTTGTATCAGCTGGAAACCAATTCTACGCACTTCTCTGTTCATGTTTCTATTCTGCTTATTCCAATGAGTGGTTGCAGATGGCAGGAAATTGTACTAGAAACTTTAAGCACATTATCTTCACATTTTCCATATAGATTAGAAAGGTTGTTACTTTATAAAGGTGTGTGCTGGTTAAGATGTATTTGGCAGAAGCTCTAAGGTTCTATATTGCATAAAATTGACTCTTCTAAAATGTTGTTACCTCCTCAAAAACATCTTAAGTTATGCTTTACTTCATTTGAGTAATGCTATTAGTCTGTCTGCATCTCCAAAGCTCAAAATGCTCAATTCCACCTTGTGCTGGAGTTTTCAAGTTCACGGCTACCTTTTACCTTTTGTTCAGTAGATTGGCAGTCCCAGGGCTAAAATTATTATAATGATTTGAGTGAAGGTGTATGGAGTTTAAACGCACAGTGGAGTGTTTTCTGTTTTGAGAGAAGAACTCAGCCATGGTTTGTGTGTTAAACATGTGTGAATGTAACAAAACAACTCCTTCCTTTGACGAGGAAACAACATTATAACATAGATCAGAAAATAATACGGACCCTTTAACTGTGCGTTTGTCTTGAAAGTACCGGTAAGTAAGATAGCACATATTGACCAGCAGTTGTCAATATTCCATTATATGAAACAGTTTGCAAAGTGAGCCAAGGAATAGTGGTCACCATTGACAATGTTATGCATTTACTTTGCTGCCGTACCACTTCATGAGCTTTTTGACGATTGTGGACTGAATAAATGATGTATTGTAAAATGTATTGGAGATCTTGAAAGGCACTGTATGAATCCAAGGCATTATTAATATTCATTTTTTTCACCCAAAGAAAAGCCATGGAAAGAATACAGTAGATTCCAATGAAGCCCAAGGACAAAGCCGCAACACTCACATAAAGAAATAACACCACTACCTAATATTATATATTACTTATTATATATTACTGAACTGGAGTCACTTTAACTGCTGTTTGTTCACTGCTCAGAATCAAAGACATTTATTGTGCAGCGTTCCTGTGCCTTTAACCTTACAGTGTTGTGTTTTTTAGTTGATTGTACATACTTATTATTATTTATCTTAATTTTTGACGCATGCTCTTTTTTCAAACTGTTTCTGAAACTTGCGTTGTGACACTGCAATTTCCCCATTGTGGGACAAATAAAGGATTATCTTATCTTAATACCAGCGTGAAACAGGTGTGCAGAGAATCCAACAGGTTCAGCTGTGGTCTGTGTCATTGTCACTTTATTTTTCAGTTGTAAATGTCTAAATGTGTGGGGCCTATATTTCTTCTGTAAGGTTTGTGGCAGATCATGACAGTGACTGGTGGGGCTGAGGTTGGATGACTTTGTTGTTTACTCTCCAGGGGGGGAGTCCATTCATCACACAGAGGACGAAGTGCCATGACACAGAGCAGTGCCCCTCCCTCTCCCGCTGCAGGGCCTGCAGGTACCAACTGCAGACAACATACAAATGAGAACATTTACGGGCACTTTTAGGTTATTGGTGCAAATATAACATAGACTGCTCATTTGAACAGGTATGAATACTGAAAATAAAATCACAAAAATAAGACAAATGTGTTTGTAAAATGTTTTAGAATCGTTTTTCTTCTGTAGAAGTAGTACGACTTGTAATATTAAAGAAACTACCATTATAATGTTTTGAAAATTACATTTATTTATTGTCTAAAGCAATAATATCTTGTGGTATTGGAATTGTTACTGAGTTTGACTCTCTCCCTTACAACAAAATCAACTTTGTAATTTTAGAATTGTGGTAAATGTGAAATCTATGGATATTTGTGTTGGCCTGTCGTTGTGCAAATGCATCTTTTGCAAGAGACACAGACCATTCTATTAAAGGTCCCATGACATGGTACTTCTTGATGCTTTTATATGGTGCCTTGATGGTTCCCTAATACTGTAAATGAATCCTTCTTCAAAATCAAGACTCAGTGCATGAGAAAGACACATGTACAGAGTCAGAAAATCTCTCTCTGAACGACTCATTCTGGGCCTTGTTGCTTGAATGCAAATGAGAAGGACAGAGATAGGTTAGAGGAGCGGGGGGCAAATGCACCCGCTGGTTCCTTGTTTTAGCGGTGCGCTGTGTGCTGGCCCCACTTCCGTGTTTTAAAAGTGGAGGAGGAAAGGAGAGCCTTTTCACTGAAAAAAACACATTTTCACAGAAAATAAAATTAAACCACTGCTGTTTCAGATGTCCAGAGGCTCAGATAAAGGACTTCCGAGCCTGGAAACACTCACATGTGCCTCCATGCAAATAAAAAAATGCATTTCGCATTGCGTAGCTCATTCGTGGTCCAAACTCTCTGGGCATGATTTACAGAGACTGTGGGTAGACATCCAGACGGGGGGTGGAGCTGCATTTTTCGATGTGACGTCACATAGTTGCCTTGTTCAGAATCGCCCGTTTGAGCTGTGTTTTTTTCAACCGCAGAAAAGGACCGCAAATGCTCAGTTTAGACATTTCGCAACTTTTAGCCATGGGGGGGGCTAAACAGGGCAGGGGAGCTCACATTAACGTTCAAAAACCTCAGAAAGTGAAAATTTCATGCCATGGGACCTTTAACATATTATGTGAAGATTAGCAGATACTTTCTCCCCTTCTGGGAACTCTGTTTGTCTACCTGTCCAAAAGATTATTAATCCATGGTTTTGAAACAAAAGTCGTCTTTGATAAAGCTTTGTAGTTCTCAGCAGACTGGAGGAGACTTGCTCGGGGACACTGGGAAGCTGCCAGTCAGTAGCCAGGGCTGGCCAGGCCCTGTCCTCTCCATATCTTTTGGAACAAACAATAAACCTTTTTCTATTTCAGGACAATTTTAATAACTTTATTTCATAAGGCTTTGGAAATTGATAATTTTTGTCAATATATTTTCCACAATAATAACCAAGACAACACTGTTATGGATTAGGCTTGCAGTCCCCTTGACAGCAAAACTATAGGCTATAAAAATGGCTATCAAGTGTTGAGCCTTTTCCTTTGTAGTAAAATGATTTTTTCTTGAAGCCATACTAATACCATAAATTCGCCCAGCGATGGTGCAGTGTCTCTAAATTGTGCAGGCTTGTCTCCAGTCTAAAATATAGTATGGGATTCCCAGTCAAGGACACTGGGTCTCTGCCACTGTGCTCTTGTCTCTGATTGGCCCCAGTGGACAGACACACAGAGTAATACTAAGACTGACCCAGAGCTGCAGCAGACTATAGGAAACAAAAGGCGCAATACAGCCTGACTTCATCTATTCATTTAGTTCTGGTTTAGCCAGTTGCTTCATATATTTCTCCATATAACACTTGCTCTGTCCAATTGTCCCCTGTAACCCTCTTTAAAAGCCCACAATGAGCTTCTCGGTCTCATCTTCTGTCCTCCTCAGCCTCCATTGTCTTTTCCCTCCAGCCCTGCTCCATGTGTGAGAGTGGAGATTGGTTAGTGGTGGTATTAGGGACTGTAAGGAGGATGTCGAAATGATTCATCCACAGGGAAATACCAGCGGCTGTATTAAGACCCTCTCCTTGTCTGTTTAAACGGATCCATTCTCGTGCTAATTGTTTTGAAGCGGGGTGTGCAAATCCCCTGCGATATTCTCCACTCCTCATTGAATTAGCCTGCAGTTACAGAAATATCTCTCTTTTATCAATCGCTCAGGGAGAAATATGGCTTTTCCACCCCCCACTCAGCTACAAAACTGTCCATTTTCTGTCTTGTGAAACGCTTTATGCTGCTTGATTCACTACAGTGTGCAACAGGAGAGGACAATGTGACGAAGATTGTGCAGATCATGTCAGAAGGTATAATCCACAAAGCCACGCAGATCCTCTTTAATACCGCACTATCAAAATGTGCTTACTCAAAAAAACGATTTAAATTATTCTTACTTAACTCTGGAGAGCTTCCTGACTTGCAGACAGTCTGTCAACTCCATCCAGGAATGTGCAGAAACCAGGACACTCTGACGGAGGAGGAGGTGATTGAAGCGAAATCACAGAAGAAGAAACATGCGGAACATTTGTAGCTGTTAATCTGAGGCTGCTGCGGCACAGGCAGGTGGCAGGCCTGAATTCTGAAGTCTGAGCGCTGACAGAGCAGGATCTTGGTGACAAACTTTAAACAACAGAAACATGCCACAAGCTGCATGTTCAAATATATATTTTTTTAGCTTTAGTTTATAGTTTCTACCCAGTTTATTTATTTAACGCTAGAAATAGTTTAAATGAAAATGTTTAACTGTGCTTAAATTTTGACCTGAATTATCATAATTATCGATTAATCAAATAATCTTGACATTGTGAGAGGCACAGCATTGATTATTTTAGCCAGCTACTTATTCCATGCTGGGAATATGGGGAGTAGAGAGACCATAGCCCGTATATATGCAGTCTATGGGGGAACCCACCTTCAGCCTGGCAGTCTAACCCTGAATCATCCCACGGTCAGGTGTGGCCACTGTGAAAATTACAAAAAGAAACAAATAAAATCATGTTCCTCTAAAGTAAGTACGTAGTTAATATCTGAAGTGTAAAAGCCCGGCTGCTTGTACAGTAGTGGCTGTGGTGCTGGCTGTGGTTCTGATCGTCACTTATGTCTTTGATGGAGTCACTCTCTTCTGTGTATTACACTACTGTGTCTCAAATTCACATGTATTCACCATGTCACCACATAATAATGCCCAGTATGAATACATCCACCGATAAACTGACATCTGTCTTGGAAAGCACCACTGACTTCCTGTTCATTGGAGGGTTGTCTTTGTATAATTTATGTATATATTTAATATATTTTATTGTTGCCTCTGTCTTCACGTTGACACTGCTTCACTACTCTGAAATATACAGTTTGTTGATTCGGAAATGATTTTGTTTTGATTAAATATTTTAAGTTGGACAAAGTGAGGATCGTTGATCTGAGAGGGTGCAGAACCAAAGAGATGTGATCATCTGATTTCAAGGACATGTTCAGTTCACGTGCTCAATAGAGTGATATTTAGTGATATTTTGGAAAATGAGTCATTCATAGAATAGAATAGAGTAGAATTTTTATTGTCACTATTCATATGTACAATTTACATCATACATACTCACAATGAGATTGAAAGCATCAAGATTGATATTTATTGTTCATTGCAGTGAACAATACTCTGGTTTGAGTAAAATGTTGTCAGCATTGAGACTGATGTGGGGCTTGGGTGTTCATGTAATTCCTCAGTCATCCAGGTAGCCAGTAAAAAGTAGAAATTCAACTTTTTGTCCAGTTGACAGAACTGAATTTCTCCTTTGCTGTGGGGCTTGGAAGTTTTTTAGTGGCTAGTAGACATCCCTGTCTAGTGCCCCTGTGAAATAAATATTAAGACTACTTTAAGATTAGAGGCCATTTTAACTCATGTAGATATTTGATTTTTGCCTCTGTCTTCACTTTGATGATGCCCCACTCCCTGAGCCCTTCATACCTCTGCCCGCCCACAGCTCGATGGACTAATCCACCCGGCTGACGGACACTTAATGACCTTTGTTACTGTGGGTCACTATAATGTCTTTCTGTCATGTGAATTTGCAAAGCTACCCACCCTCAAATGCTCCTGATTGGCAGCTGTGGTCTTGGCTGCTGTGGTCATTTTCTTTTTTTTATTAGAAAGAGGTTTTAGTTGAAGTTTGTCTATCCTATATGTTGTTGTTTTTAACTTTGAGGTTTCAGCTTCACTACAGTTCCTTAATCTAAGGCATGCCTGAAATTGTATACAGTATTTTTTTTTTCTCCTGTTTGCTACTGACTCTTGTTAGCAACCCACAACAAACAATTATTATTTTCATGGCTGATATGAAATAATGTGAAATAAAATGAGAAAATAAAGTATTTTTTTCTTCTGTTATTTTAGAACATTTCTTCATGCTTGCCTCATGTCTCACATATGAATCAACAAACTTTAGAAATCAAACACATACAGTATACACACACAATGGGCTGAGAAACATGTGAGCTTCTTTCACATGAACACTTGAAGCATTAATGTTGTTAAATGGAGTTAATATGATTAACTGATTTTGCACCACGCTCAGGCTGCATCAGGCGCAGCGCGCCAAGATGCTCCATCCTGAAGTATCTGATGTGTTGTTTTCATTTGCTGATTCGACAAGAACAATTCTGACTCCAATCAAACCTGTGTCAGACATGATTACAATAAATATACTGACAGAATGAAGTCAGTTCTATTGCACATATGCCTATAAGTTGATTGGTGTTGTTTATTGACTACAATAAGAAGGTTATCTAAAAATATAAGTAAGTGAGTGACCTAAATTCACCATCACCATAAAAAAGACGCATGTCTGCCTCGTAGTTATAATCTATGACACCAGTGGATCATTATTTTATATGAAATAAATCTGTCAAATACTTAATGTCCAGTGCATGTACATTTGTCTCTCTCACAAAAACACATTGCAGTGTATTTCATCGAGTCTGAACAACACATTTGCAGTAATGAATATTTATTATAACTTATTTACACAGAAAATGTACAATGGGATTCGATACCCTGCACTGTTAAACCAGCCTGAACCGAACTGGTCCAAACTTCTCCTCTGATTTTGGTCCAGTGCCAGGTAGGCCTTGAGTAAAACTGTACTCTGCAAAAACAAACACACAAGAGAAATTTGTGAGTGAAGTTCTTAAGTAACAAAACAATATTAAAGATGTGAGAAAGATTGGTGCTATTTGTGCCTTTGGTGATTACATTTCCCAATTCATGTGGTCCATCTTTAGATACTGTAATTTGTGCATTGTTTAAGGGTGAACTGTGTAGTCTGTCTTTTCAAATGGAGGTCCGCCACCGGCTTGTCTCTTTGGAAATGTTCTGACTTTGCCTGGGATGTTCCACAGTATGCCATATAACTTGAATTTATTCAAATTACATAATGGATTCACCGCTCAGATATATGGTGAAAAACATGCATTAATGTATCTACACTGCACAGATCTGGCTTGTAACTTGGTCTGGTTGTGTCCCCTTTTGCAATACTGTGGAACAAAGCATAGCGATAAGAGCAGGCTGCTTTGAAAAGGTACTCACAGTTCACCTTTAATGTTTTATCTAATTACATGAAGACTATATCATATCTAAATCATGTGTGTATTTCTCTGCTCATACCTTGCGACATGCCACTCAGACTAAGGAAGGCAATGAAGGTAAAACCCTTCACAAGTCTTTTGTGGTGAACATTTTGTCACTATCAGAGCGCAGCAGTTCATACAATAGTGCCCCCGTCTGCCACACTGAGGTTGGACCAGTGCAGTAGCCGCCTGAAAAATAAAGCGAAACGCATAGAAGTAATTAGGGAGGTTGATAGATTGCATAGTGCACCTTTAATGATATAGTATTTTATTTGAACTACTACTGCTACTATTAATACTACTTTGGTTAGGAATGTTACCTTTGTACTGGTAGTAGGGCTCTGATTGGGGGCTGAGGCCACAGCCAAAGTCAATGATCCTTATCCTGGGACCGGACTCTGTGCTCTGGACCACAAGGTTTTCCATTTTAATGAAAAGTAACTGAAATGTATTGAAAATGACATTAATTATGTGAGATTAAAGAAGAGATTTCTGCTATACAGGTTTACTTACTACTATTCTATGACACCCATGCCATTTTTTTATAATGGACATTTTAAAACACAATACTCATCTTAAACTAGTTGTTCTAAAGTTAAATTATAGGACTACCCCAAAGGAGCAAAAATAAGAATAAAATTAATTTAAATTCAAACAACTGCAAAGGATCAGAAACTCATGTACCACAGTTTAAGAAACACTGAAGTAATTTAAGCTTATATTAATTGTGCATTTGAAGTTTTGTAAATCATTAAAAGCGTTTATCTTACCAGTTGTTGGTCTGATATCCCGACCAGTGTTGTATAGTAACAAAGTAATAATACTTCACTACTGTACTTAAGTACATTTTGGGAGACTTTGTACTTTACTTGAGTTTTTAAAAAAATGATTACTTTTACTTTTACTTCACTACATTTCCGAATTTAATTGCATACTTTTACTCCAATACATTTTCAATGTGCCGTTTAGTTACTCGTTACAAAAAAAACCTCTACTGACTGCAAGGAAGTCAGGACGTGCCTGGGCTTGTTCGCTACTTGCGCATGACAATCAGCCTACAACTGTTGGTTTCATGCAGCTAGTTTAATCAAACAACATCCCTGATGGAATTACAAATAACGTATTTTGTGCCTGCATTTACTTGCCCATAGGACGGCGTTTCATGGATATCACCAAACCCAATATCTTCGACAGTGCTCCATATGACACAAAACTACCATGGGTGAGCCGAACATGGTGTTTTACAGTAGAATTAAGGGCCCAATTGCAAAAAACCTTCCTCCAAAAACACTCCTTCAATGGTGTTATGTGTATGCCTTATTTTCGGCACTGTTATTTAAAAAAAAAAAACAAAGGTTTGGGGGGGGGGGCATTAAAAAATATTAAATTCAGACTGCCTTTGCTTGATACTTTTACTTGTACTTTTAGTTACATTACTTGAGTATATTTATTTTTACATTACTTGTCATACTTAAGTACAAGAAGTTCCAGATACTTTAAGACTTTTACTCAAGTAACATTTCAGTCAGTGACTTCGACTTTTACCAAAGTAATTTTTGGGAGGTGTACCTATACTTTTACTTGAGTTTGATTTTCCAGTACTTTATACAACACTGATCCCGACACTGGCAAACACAGATCCAAATCCACCCTCTCTGAGCGCTCTTGCTCCTCATACCTCAGCGTAAAGTCACTGAGTTCATTTTACAGGAAAAAAAAATAAAAAATACTATGATCATCCTTTAATGACAACACTCATTCCCACGTAGGCAAGGGAGCGAAGTGTCTTGCCCAAGAACACATTAACAGTTAAGACTCCATGCACAGGTTCCAGGTGCTGGTAACAGCAGGAACATTCAACAATTCCCCCCAAAAAAGAGAAGGTTTACCGCACACTTGTTTGACTTTATTTTTTATTAGGCTAGAGCGAACAATGCGTTTCACCTCTACAGTGTCCGGATGTTCGCTCAGGTATTACCCGAGTAGTGTCAGGTGCGACTAAATACCATCCAGTCACATGTTTTTCTCCTTAAAGTCATATTCTTTTTTTTGAATGCAATATATAATACATATATACAGTAGAAAAACAGACATATCATCCAATGTACACAACATTATATAAATAATAATAATAAATAAATAAATAAAAAACATCACAAGCAAACATTACAACACTCAGACCAATGAATAGCTTCCTGAATTGTCAAGGTGTCTCACAATCACAACATGAACCTATTTACACACCACACAAGTAATATTTATAAGGATTATTTACAAAAAAACAAAAAAAACAAAAAACAAACTCAAATCCTGTGTTTCATTCAGTCCCCAAGGTTCAATTGTTGACAGTTTATTATTAATGTCTGGCTATAGCCAGACATTACAGAGACAGGAGCCATGGTTCTGTTGCCTCCCTGAGGTTTGTTGGCATTGAAAAAGTGCCACCTAATCCTAGAGGTGGTAACAGGATCAAACAACTTTTAAGAAGGGAAGCCTCAGTTGAGCTTTCAGTACGGGGCTTTTTGGCCTCGGAGCAGCTGTCTGTTGGCTAGATTTCCTTTTCCTGCTCTGGAAAAGGCTCAGTCCAGTCATAAAGATGCTTGGGACCTGCCTGGACCTTGCAAATACATTATATCATTGTTATTACTTGGTTACTACATGTTTATCTACAATGAAAACACTGTAAATGAAAACCTGTTGCTTGTTACAGTGAAATACTGTAATTAAGAGGCAGGACCAGCAGCAAAAAATTAGTTCTGCAGTTTTTTTTAAACATGACGTCCATGGACTTATTTCAAATATGAAATTGTTTTAGAGCGATACTGTATTTTACTTTAAACAAGGTGTAAAACAAGCATCCTCATATGTGTACATTGTACAAGACACACACATACACACACATTCATACAAAGATGACATAAAGAAGAGAGAAGAAGAAGAAGTGACTTTATTGATGGAGAAATTCTTCTCTGCATTTAACCCATCCTATATATATATTAGGAGCAGTGAGCAGCACATTACTGCGCCCGGGGACCATCTCCATGATCTTCTTGCTTCGGTTTGGTCAGGACCTAAGCTGGAGGTACCTACGGTGCATGTTTTGGGTTGATGGGGGAAACCTGGAGAAAACCCACCCAGACACGGGGAGAACATGCAAACTCCACACAGAAAGGCCCAGGCGACCCGGGGATTGAACCCAGACCATGCATGCAAACTCCACACAGAACACACACAGAAAGGCCTGGCCGACCCGGGGATCGAACCCGGAACGTTCTTGCTGTGAAGCATGAGTGCTAGCCACTCAGCCACCGTGCCATCATGGGTAAAGTGTCTTGCCTAAAGACACAATGACAGTATGCACTGGAAATCCATCCTCTGTTTAGAGGAGTACAAGTCTTCTAACCATTGAGCCACTGCCATCCCAGTGTTTACTAAGCCCAACTCTGCTAAACAACCAAGATCAGACGAGATCATGCATCATGGCCATGTCCACTTTAAATAGTTTATATACATTTCTCAAATAGTGTGCATCAGGCGTTGACTGTGTAATTCCTCAGTCATCCAGGTAAGTTCCATCACAAAAGAAAATTGAACTTCTCTTCAGTTGACAATTTTCTATTTTCTTTTGTGATCAGGTATTATGAGCACCTGGGTTTGGTCTGGAGCAAAAAATATGTTTTGTTGTTCTTCAAGTTGAAGAAATAATTAAGCAGCAGGAGGAATCACTTTTCCTTTGCTGAGAGCTTAAGCCTTTTGGTGGCAGTGGAGTTTCCTCTTTCTGCATGTTTTTATTTTAGCACAAAATCCCAAACTTGTGATTTTGTTCCCAATGAACATCTGAAGTGAAGTTGTATTCAAGGACAGGGGACTAATTTAATATAACTTTCCTGTTCAAATAAATTGGGGGGTCCTTGCTTTGCTTTGGGAGCTTCTTAAAACGGCAACAAACCGCCAACAACAAGTGCAACCTTGAGCAGTGGCGCTGTGTGGAGCAGTCAGACCAAGGAGGTTCAGTCTGTGCCAAGAAAACAAAACAGATCAAGTACAAGTTCAAGTAAAGAGCCAACAACCTTGACAAGGGTGTATATTTATCTTGTGCTAACCATGGGACTCAGAGCCAGGGACTGCATGGACTAAAGCGCTGCCATCGGTTTGCATGTAAGTCAAATTAAGCCAAGTTAGCTCCACTGATATGCATATTACAATCCCGGATATTACCATACAAGCCGCTTTCTCCATATTCATGCTGATTATTTTTGGCCTCCTCACAGAGCAGAATAAAATACAGCCTGCTGAAACAGTTAGCGACCAATCACAGGCTTTGATGTTGAGCCTTGGCAGACAGCGAGGGCACGGAGAGAGGGGCGATTTGCCGAAAAGAAAGAAGAAAGGATGCAAAGATGAAGGAGGATGGGAGGAGAGAGTCTCATGGAAGTGTGTCAACTTGTAAAGGACCCGGCGCTTAAGTTAAAAGAGCGTCCGTTCTGGTCAAGATGATTGTGTGGAGAAGAATGTGTAGTGAGACGCGTCCTTTGAGAGTGGTTCTTTTAATCATGGTGGTTGGGGAAGGCAGTAGAGGACATTGTTAATTAGATGCCATGTAACTGCACATCCCTGTAGAGTCTTCAGCGCATATGCAACAACAACTCTCATTCTACACATGCAACAGTACAGCTATTGAAAAAGCAGATACTTCACGTGTAAACATAAAGTATGCTATGACATACTAACTGTAAATCATACCCATAGGCTGCTTTCACACTTCCTGGTTTGATCCTGGTTTAGTCTTGATGTAGACTTGGTTTGGTACTATTGTAGTCTTTGGCTGCATCCCATTTCTCTGTCTTACCCCTTCGTCTTACCCCTACCCCTTGGTTTTGTGCGTTCATGTGAGGGCAAAGGGTGTCTCGATTCTAATTTTGATCAAAGGCTAGGGCCACGACTGAGGGCTACATAACCCTCGAAACGAAGTAAGCTTTCGACCAGACTTGAAACGAAGGGGTACGCCTACGAGCTCAGGCAGGTTTTGGGATCAGGATGGCAGCGTCACATCGACCAGACAAGGAGTCTCATAAATGTATTTTCAGCAGTTGTAATTATCGATTAAAAGTTTAGCAGGTTTACAATTATGACGCTTATGTTCTACGTTACTTTTAGTGAACTGTTGTTGCGGTTTTAATTGTAGTGATGTCTGTTTAGCCGACGTTATCGTTTTCATCGAACTTTCATGTATTGTTTGCGTCAATTGTCGTCGCCTCTGTAGACGTAGCACTGGGAAAAATGGCATCGTTTCCGGGGGTGTTTGTAGTCGTATATCCCAGGATATTCACAATATCTGTAGATATTCGGATTGACACGCTCCGGATACGTTGGTGTCAGTTCTCGTATACGGAGCATTTCCGAACTCCGGAATGGCACTGTGTCGACACGCTACATATCCGGTTCTCCGGATATTTACTGGATATCGTCCGTGTTTCACGTATTCACTGTTCGTATATCTCCGGATACGTCACGTTCTGGTACTGTGCTCACCTCCGGATATGTCAGGATACTCAAGCTAGCATTCACTAGGGAGCTTTATTTTTCAAGCATTTATAGGCTACCGTATCGTGAAACCCATAGCCTTATGACCATGCAACATTTTCATACATTTATATACCATTTATATACCAATGTTTTACAGTGTACTACTGACTAGGCGGCTGGTAACTCGGTTAATATTTTAATTATATGCCTTAGTTATTTTAAAATAGCACAGACATTGACCAAAATGACAAACAGATTAGCATTACTAAAAACTCATCACAATTACTTTGAAAAAGCTAAGTCTACACAGCTGACAAACTTTAGAGGTCATGGAAAAATGTAACCAATTTAAAGTATTTTTTTTTTACTCAAAATACATTAACAAGTACTGTTTTACTTTTACTCAAGTAGATTTTTAGATGGGTACTTTTAATTTAGTAGGCTTTAAGCAAGTAAAGATACTTAAATCACATTTTTTCTGCATTTTTCCACCTCTGCCAATGTCACTAATACAATTTATACAACAGACAAGAACGTTTGATAAAGTTGTGTTTGATAAAGTTGTCTTTATTAATTAACCCATTTAGACCTAAAACGCCTGGGGGAAAAGGCCTGAAAATCTTAAGGGTGAGATCCTGAGGTTTTTCCTGGAAATTCAACAATGTCAACGCCTATTAAATAAGTGATTTCTCAGCCTCTGAAGCACAGAGACAAAATTCCAAAAGTATTTGAAAGCTTACACTTGTGGGTTTCATGAGAACTGTGTCTTATTATTCTACACCTTAAGAAAAAAATATAAAATAATCCAGAAACACAATAATATGGAAAAAATAAAAGAAAACAGTCACAACATGTACAGTGCACAATATTTTCAAGTTTTAAGAAATAAAGAACAGCTCTTATTCAGGTCAAACTGTAAAAAATAAAGTGTCCCAAGGCCACAAGGCAGTAAGATGAAGTGCACTACATACTTAACAGGTTACATCCCTTACATATACCAGCGATAGTGCTTGCCAAAGCACTCAATGTGCAGAGGTAGTTTGCACTGTTTTCATCCAAAGACTGTTGGCCCACCTACTTTCTCGTTCTCTGGGACCAGTTGACATTCCCAGCACAGCTTGCGCTTGTCATACATCTTTCCACAGCCATGTTGTGGAGGTGGTGTGGCTACTATGGCCCCCAAACGTCCTACAGTCGGGTGGAGGAGGAGGAAGAGAAGATGGAGAAGGAGGAGAGGTCACAGGAACAGCCCTTGTTGTCATTGGTGTGATAAGTTCCTCCAGCCAGTTCTTGTACCCTCTGTACTTTCTGCTGAAGGCAGGTCTTGCAGCGATGTATGCATTGTGGCAGGACACAGACAAGAAGAAAAACACTCGCCTCCACCACTTCTTCGTTCGATGCTGGAACCCATAGTAGCCAACCATTTGATCAAGCAGATCGACGCCTGGAACACACAGCACACATTACACACTCACAAGGCAACAGTGGAAATATACATAATAAATAATTATATAGTCACATATTTTGCCATAAAACCAAAAAGGCAAACAAACCTTTCATATTTTTTTGATAATCTGCAAGGCAAGCTGGCACTTCCACCTGTTGCTGGATGGCTCCGTTGCCTTCGATTGGCTGAAAATGCAGAAACAGACACAGGAAAGTCACCTTGGATGAAAGTATAATATAAAACAGCATAATTTACATTGTGCTGTGGCTTTGTGAGATATTCGGTCTATTGTAATAAGATGGCACCGCAAACTATGTGTATGTGATGAATAAAAATATTATGTATTTTTTAAATGTCTACAGGTACTGTAAATTACATTGTTCTCTTGTGTTACAGCTTGTATTTGTATGATGGTATGTATGTATCTATTTTTGTATTATATTTGTATGCATGATTATGGTTGAATAAAAGTTCAATGCATAATACCAATACCTCTCTCATCATTATGCCCAAAGATGTAAACATGAAATGCTACATAATTAGAAAAAATGTAATTTGCAATGATAATATTAATAATCACCGTTTGTTATTACATAATTATCACAATCAATCAGAATTTTAGTTCTTACCTCCATATAGCATAGAATCTGTCCCGTGCCATGGCGTCAGAGAACTGAGTCTTGACGAGATTTTTGGTGTGTCTTCAATAATCTCTCTGTGCAGGCAGAACAAGTAGACCCATGCCGATAGCCCAATAAACGTCTTCATTTCAGGGACAGTTACATTCGACCACTTAAGCGTCTTTGCCCTTGCTGGAGTGTGATCACGTTCGGTCTGTTCACGGTAAATATTTGTCCCTTTAATGAGATGCGCCCAAAGTTCGTCTGTGAAAATGTGATTGAATACCTTTAACTTTAACTCCCGGCGTGCGGTTGAATGGAGTTCTGCTCCTTTCAGATACTGCAGGTCATCGTCATCAAGGAGGTCCTTGGCCACCTGAAGCCGCTGCTTGAAAAGCTACACAGAAGAGGGCAATATTAAGCAACACATTTCAAAAGAATGTAGAATGCAGACCTACCTTAATTTCAATGCTTGCACCCAAATAATAGTTCATGGCAGCCAGGAAGAATTTCACAACCATCAACTGGATTTTTTTTTCTTTGGTCAAGCAGTGATCAAAGATAGTGATGCCAACAAAAAATAAAGGGGAAAAAAAGGCACTTGAGTTGATTTACTGTAAAAAGTCCAAAACAATCTTTTATGTGGGCTAATAAAATCACCAATGTGAATCAGCCCTACGGCCTTAATCAGGGTGTGATGCCAGTGTGAGGTGTGTTGGGGGTCGTTTTACCTACCCGGTCACGTCGGCTGTTCATTTTTTTCTTCTTTACTTCATCGGTCCTCCCAGCTAGGTCCATTTTTTGGGGGGCCTTCAGGTGTTCATAGAACCTATTTCAAGCTTCTGCAAGACAGTAAGAAGTAGAGTTAACAGACTTTTGAGTGATTGAGTAGACCTTATTAATCCCCAAAGGGGAAATTATGCCACCTGACCATTCATACAACATATACACACACAATAGTAAGACAATGACACAAGTTAGTGTAACAGATAAAAAATAAAGAGCTAAAAATAAATAAGTGACATCCCATCATAGAAATACAAAAGAACCACAACATTAAAATAGTGCTCAGCTATTGTTGAAAAGTCTGATTGCTGCACGAACAAAAGACCTCCTAAATCTAGTGGAGCACCTAGGTAGGAGGAGCCTTTGGCTCCTACCACGTTTAGTGGGTGGTCATCCTTACACTTCTCCCTATTCACCTCTCAATCACCCACTCCTTTAAGATTTGCTCCACAGTACTAAAACACACCAGTGATGGACCCTGCTTTCTTTATAAGCGTAAGTGTTAGATTGTGTGTATCATGCCTCTCTGAGGTTCATCACAAACTGTAACCCTCGCACACACCACTGTGAACTTTACACACGTGTGGGCTGGCCAGCATTGGAGACTCGTAGGCTCACTCACTGGTATATGTTCATTTATAAGGGTATCCACTGCAGTTCCCCAAGCCCACAGTGAAAGCGCCTCACCCGTGCCTGAATAAGAAAAAATCATTATACAACTGTATGTGGTTAAGACGACCAATATAGAAAGAAACAGTGGATAATGATGTCAGCCTAGTTATGGGACACATACATGAGTCCAGTTTGTGTCCTATTCTCAAAAAGACACAATCAAGTGTTACCGCCAACTCCAAAGGGACTTTGTGGTTCTCCTGGGTCATGCGGGAGTGTTGCTGCTGCATCATGGCATCCTGCATGGTCCTCAGTTCCTTTCTCAGGTAATCCACTGAACTGCAAAGGTCACCGATTGCCCTGCAGCATTCAGAAACATTAATTTCAACATCTCATTGTATTTTGTAATGTTTGCGATTAGCTACATCTATCTTGGGGCAAAAGCAATGACTGATCCGTTTTGTCACACACATGTTTAAAAGGTAGTTTATTTCCAGAATACATGCTGCTCATTCACAAATGTTACCTTTTCATGAATACTTACCACCACCATCAAATTCTAAGTATTAATTTTGACTGGGAAAGGAAAGAAATCTTTTCCATGTCTGTCATTTTGAATTTCCAGTAATAGACATTTTTTAATCTGCATAACTACTTTGGTCATACTAGTAACTATAATTTTATGTATTACTTACTTGGTCATACTAGTAACTATAATTTTATTACTTATTTACTTTGACTAAATAGTCATGAAAAGATTTTGGAAATAAGCAGCACAGTTGCAATGTGTATTTACCTACTCTGGCCACAATCCTACATATTACCTTCAAGTCTCCTGGCGGCTCTAAAACCCACCCAATTTCACAAAGCCCCCAGTTGGTTTGTATGGTAATGGACTAAGAAATAGCGTATTTTTACCCACAGATTATTACGCTAAACACTTGGGTGGGAAACCCATGTAGGCTAGCTGCTACACAAAGATATATCGCAGTGTCACGCTAGCTAGAAGGCTACATTTAGCTAGCAGATTACTCTCCATTTTTACACAAGTGGGATTTTGAAATTCATCCCCTGCGTATGTCGAAAATCAGACATCGACGCCGTTACATGTTATACATTCATATTACTGATGATACATTATGTTCCAATCATTCCATCAACCAGCTTGTCATTCCACGTTATCAACGAATGGCAGGCTAACTGTGTAGCTAACGCCAAACATTCACCCGCCAAATAGCAATTCTCATATTTCAACTTACCTTAAAACATCTCTGATAGTGGGATTGTTCACCTCCCCATCAAAACGTGACCGCTTGTCCGCCAGGAGCACGGCTAACATTGCTGCGTTTCCCAATTCAGCGAGTGCACGGTTCAGAGCGTGGCGACTCAGTCTGCAGTCGAGACGGCGCATACTCTCGCTCAGCCCTGAGGGCAGTCCGGGGATCACATGGGCGTGTAGCGAGCTGGCTACAGAGAGACACGAGTGCCAAAATATCTCCGGATACGAACAGATATTGTACCCAGTGAAATCCGGAGTCCAGATACGTCAATATTTTCATGGATTCTCAAGAAATAAGGATATCGTGAAAATCTGGTCCGGATATGTGGCGTGTCATATAAAATATCCAGTCCAAACACGTCCGGATTCTAGCTTATTTTGCCCAGTGTAGCAGCCAGGTAGAGGCAAGGGATGATGACGCAAACGGTAATCGAGCGATGTCCCATTTCTTAGGGGAACATTCGTACCCCGAGCCCTCTCAGCTCTGTATCAAGGGGCAGATAAAGGAGAAGGGGAAGGGGTAAGACAGAGAAATGGGACGCAGCCTTGGTTTAGTCATGGTCTAGTAGTGTTGGCAGAATACTAGATGCAAATTTTGTTATAAAGACACAGACTTTATCCTGATTCTGTAATGATAATAATAAACACTTTTTTATACATCATGACATTTTCAACACAACAATAGTAGCCTATTTCATGTTACCTAGTGGTTTTATACCAACTGTTTCAATACTGGTATCGGATATTGGCGCAAATACTGAGAAATTTCCAAATATCGATTCAGCCAATCTTCGAGTTGGACACCTAAATTGATATAATAAGACTGGTTGTAGTTGGTCCAGAAAGTCATATAATGGCTGAACATAAAAAATGTCTGTAGTTACCTGAGGGACAAATAAGAGTTATACAACATATTCACTTCAGTTTTCTCTTATTTGATTTTCTTTTAAAGGAAATAAAAGCTGTTTTATAATAATAAAAGCTGGTATCGGTTAATATTGAGTATCAGTATTATTGGGTATCAGTATTACAGTATTGACAAAGGTTGGATCGTTGCATCCCTATGTGATGTAGCTCAAGACCAGTCCAAAACAATTCTGGAAAGGTCCAATTTTGTCCTGTTTATATCTTTATTTTGAGTATCTAGTTTCTGAATTGTTATCAGCTATCTGGGTATTGATTTTTTTTCACAACCCTATGGTTCAGGTTTAGTGAAGTCCTAACTTTGATGTAGGTCAGTGCAAACTTTTGTGATTATGGCCTTAGTGTCTTCTCTATACAAGTGGCAACACAATAAGCAATTCTTCTACCAATTAGGACATCAGTGGACTAGAGCTCGACAGATCTGTAATGTCCAAAGTTAAGCCTAAGGAGGGCAAATCATAGCAGTGGCCGAGATTTCAAATGCCATTAAACTGCACTCATACAATACATTATTTATCGCCAACCGGGGCCACTTTGATGTATTTCAGAAGGCCTTAAAATATACATGGAAATGTATATCAGATCATGTAACATCAGATCATTTGTGCTCTTGTGACTTAGTTTAAAAGGATATCTTTGCCATACAGTGGACTGTACTTGCTTTTTTATATCTAACTTTTCTTTTTAACATGCCATCCACATTGACCGGTCCAGTTGTGATATTTTAAGTCCCATAGTACACTTAATTAGAGGTGTATCAGTAATTTTAGTAATTGGTATTTTTTGTTGTTGCGACGTTTTTTAGACAAATAATTTACATAAATAAAAGCATGTTTTTATTGCGCTGAAAAATGTAGAAAAACATGTATCTTTACTTGTGGGCTTGCATCTCCACAAAACAGGCTGGAGGAGGGGCCTCTTCCTGCTTATTTTCATGGGAATGTGGTTCCGTTGACTATAATATTCCACAGTATGGTATAAAACGTATCCATCTCCACGAAGAATGTATGACGTATGGTTTTCACTTTCTATGTCCATATTACATATATCACTTTTAGTTGAGTACTATATTTTAGGTTGATGTTATGAAAATATTTGAAAGTTGTGTCTATTGTCTTGTTGTCTATTCTTTGGAAATACAATTGCACATTATAATGTTTGTATTTTTGTTTGTACACATTGTAATGTTAGTTAATCTGTACTCATGTATTATTAATAGGGCTGTCAATCGATTAATTTTCTTGATCGCAACTAATCTCAGAAATTTCATAGTTAATCGCGATTAATCGTGATTTATTTTGCATGTTTAAAATTGATATCTTGCAGTAAGACCGTTCGAATCTAAAGTTAAACTCACAATGCAAAGTATTTCTCACCATTCTTTTTATTTCAAAAAAGTGCAGAGAAAGGAAAAAGTAACAATGAACCAGTAATAGTGCTTACTTTGAGAAATTGTAAATAAATGATTGAAGCCCGCTTGAGCTGCCTACGGATGCGTAGAAGGAACAAAATACTAGCAAACTCAAAATAGCGCGTTTAACCGACAATGAGTTTAATTAATACAACCAAATGAGCTGCATATGGATTGTAGAATTGCGGAAAATGCTGGCAAACTCTGATCGCGATTTAAAAAATTGTTCACGATCATAACTTACATTAATCTAATCGCGATTAACGCGTTAATATTCCCAGCCCTAATTATTAATGAATCATTTGTTCATTTCATTTCAATCATTTAGAGCCTTACTTTTTACTTCTTGAACATTAATGTATGGAACTCTTACTTCAGTACATTTTTAGCATCTTCAAGTTCAACCACTCGTGCTTATAATCAGGATTTTCAAATAACACCACTGCATTGTGAGTGTGATGAACTTTGGCAAATCAGTCTATTGATTACTCAACTTATCAGTGTAGTTTTTTAGAAAGTTTTAGCCGTTAATTTCTTGACTTATGTAATACACTTGTTGAGAAGTTGCACCAAGAAATGTTTGAATAAAAAACTGCTCCTTGAAAGCCCAGGTGCCTCGTAGATGCATAGCTCGCTGTCTGGGCTGCAGGACAAATTATGGGATGCTTTCCATACATTTCTGCTGCCCCCTATATAAACTGGCCTGTATATATCTATATATACACTGTAATGTACATCCAGCTTGTAGTGCAGGTGTTGTTTTATCATAGACCAAAAACACATAAGCATTTGTCTCCCCTTAACTTCCTGTCTTAGCAGTTCCTCCGTTCTGCAACTTGGCCATTTTCTCTCTTCGCATCTGTTTTTGCCTGTCACCTATCTCTCCTGTCTCTTCGTCTAGCGCTCTTGTTATAATGAAGTCTTCACTGTGAGTCCACACCCAATCCAGCATCTGAACTCACACAGGGCGAAGCAAATGACATTCATCAATTGTGCTAATCCCAAACTCCTCTTTCTCTCACTCTTTGTCTGCTTTCTGTCATCTCCGTCACTTTGTACCTCGGCATCTCCCCATCTTTTTCATCTGCTGTGCATATGTGTGTGTTTCGTTCTGTTCCGCTGCCTTTCTCAAGCAGAACGGTTTATTTATAGGCCCAATTAAATCTGGAGGAGACTCGACAGGCTCCTGCAAAGCCAAGTCTCCAAAAAGTAGAATCGTTTTATATGTTTTAATCTTAATGCCTGTGAGAGCAATAAACTGCTTGTCATGTCTGGGAGGGAGATAGTATTTAATCTTAAAGAAGGGAGTAAAGAGGGGAGAGGGAAGTGGCAAGAGAAGGAAGCATGTACACGCAAGTCTGATGGAGGAAAACTAATTGAAAATACAGTCAAAGATAAAATAGTATTGAAGGATATCAGAGGAGAGTTGATGGACACAACCGTAGATGCTGTGGTTTTGAAGTTATAAAAACGACAATGTAAATGGGACTTAGTGGTTTAATTAAACTACACTCAACATGCAGAAACCAGAGTTAAAATTTGTAATGTTTTATAATAAATGAAGACTGAAAGACTTTTAACAATGGTTGCAGCTAGGTCTTAAAAACATGAAAAACAAAACTAGTTTATTTTCAGCTGTTTGCAGTGGTCCAAAGTTATTCCTCATTCACTATACTAATTATTCAGCAGTGTGAGTATATAAACACTGTTCACGACTTTCAGAGGCCAGAGCTTATTGTCACGGTAAAGCTATAGGAACAACTAGCATGCCAACTGAAAACTTCCTGATCCCAGGCCATAAAAGGCTTTAAAAATACATACACTCCACACATTGTTCTCATTTTGACTCAAAGTGTTGGTACAATATTTCTGTATTGACCTAGGGCAAAACTTTTTTTCCACATATGTCTGGTACAACCACATTAAAGGTGCACTATGTAACTTTCTGGTTGGGGATCTGTCACCTCCTTGTTTCTATGGATATGTCATTGCTCTGCCTGAAATGTTCCACAGTATGATATTAAACAGCTCTATATTACATTATTCAATTTACAGGTGGTTTCAGAGCTCAAAAATACCTACAAAAAACAGGCATTCTGACCGTGAGCGGGGCCTCGACGATAGAAAAGAAAACAATCCAGACAGTGGGGAGTTAAAGAGGCTATTTTTGTCAAGAAAGAGAATCCTTCCTTGAACAGAAATTGAGGTCTTGGACATCATTTGTCTCCCATTTATAAGTCTATCCTCAAACCTAAAGCAAACAAAGAAAACAATAGGACTAGCCAGGTCAGGTCCAGAGGTGTGAAAACACCTATTATGGTCCTGAATGGTTCTGCTAACAAGACCCCACATTCCCACTGCATATTGAATAGGCTTACCTAACTAACAGAAACTGAAAACAAGTAGGTGTGGTAGTTTCAAAGTAATTTTGTTGTAGTTAGCTCCTACTTTCAGGCAGATATAAGCAGTGTCCACCAGCACTCAAGCCAGAACTGAAGAAGCAGCTTGGATGAGCTGCGAAACATATTTGACCAAATAAACTTTTGTCCAGTTGACAAAATTGAATTTCTCCTTTTGCCAATCCAGACAAACCAATAACATCTCTATGGAGAAAAGTATTTGACGGACCATCCACCAGAAAAGTTGCACAGTGCACCAGATAAATTTGTAATTCTTAGCCATAACCGCTGGTGTCCATTTGGATAAAGTACTCATTCATTCATTTTCTTCCGCTTTTTCCATTTTCTGGGTCACGGAGGCAGCAGTCCAAGCAGTGTTCTGCTGCCCAGAACACAATGCACCAGCCCCCATGAATCCTTCCGCAGGTGGTGGGTCCACAGGGTCACATCACAACAGGCCTTGATGTATCTTCTGCCATGGGGGCTACCAATGTCCACAGACACTGGGGGTGAGGTGGGGTTAAGTGTCTTGCCCAAGGACACAACGGCAGCACTCATCTGTGGGAGCTGGGATCACATGCGGTTAACCCGTCAAGAGCGGGATTTGAACCGCTAACCCCTGGATCACGAGGCATATGCTCTACCAACTGAGCTACTGCCGCCGATAAAGTACTCATCCTCTGTATTTTAAACATCTCTCTTGTTTATATATTTTGTAAAAGCTTGTAAAAAATACTTTCACTGCTACCTTAAAATGCTACACAAAACCCTGGGTCTCCCTTCCTGCTTATCGCCGCCATAGTTTGACCTGAACAGTGCTTATGAGACCACGGAGCTGCTAGTGGAGGTAGTTCTTGCCCTCTAAAGCCCATAGCCCTACAGCCAGGCCCTGACAACATGACTGATGTTAGCTGGCAGCTGGCTACTCACTCCCATGGTTAGAAAGGCGCCGCGATGGAGGGAGACAGCAGGGAGAGACGAATGATGTGGGTCACCGTCAGAACACGATTGATTTGGATCCGAACCAAAACCACTGATGGCTTATGGAGACAGGGAGATGGATGGACCCAGTAAGAAAGAATGACTTATAGATCCAGAAAACAACATGTGCTACTGCCAACTGGGTGGAGGAGGTCACCTGAGAGGGCAGGCCACTATGACAAGTGGGCAAAGGGGCTAAATGGGCCTATAACATTAAGTCATTGATTTGTATTTATAAATAATTTGTTTATTTAGTCTAATTCGGTTAGCTCTATAGAGATCAAAATACTTTTCGGCAGCAATTTTCTCACAGTGACCACTATTTTATCAGCCAATGTTCAACTTAGACTTAGACAAACTTTATTGATCCACAAGGGAAATAGTTTTGGGTAGAGTAGCTCACTCATCATATATAATATATAACAGAGGGTAAAATAAAAATAGATGGAATAGCAACCAAAGAGCAATAGACCAGTGTCAGATGAGACATAATTATAAAAATAAAAATAATGATAATAAATGTATATGTACAAATCAAAATTAAATAGAAAAGTAGTAATAAAGTATAAAATACAATAGCAAATAAGATGTACAACCCCGTTATATACAGCTGTATCATTCTTCAACCAGACTTATAACGTTCATCTTTTATAAAATAAATTATAGAAGCAGTTAAAGTCCCACCACATAACTTACACGTTTTAAAAATAAAAGCTTTTCCCCATGGAATCATGCGTGCCACCTCTAGAAAGTTACACCGTGTCACTTTAATATGCTGTTCCTTCATTATAATTTAGGAAACCCTAGGACCCCCTGTGATGCTTTTGTTTGGAATCACTGATGTACAACAGACACGTGCCACATACTGTATTCACATAGAACGTAGAACATTATAATGATATATGGTTTATCTTAAAGGTGCATTATGTAACATTTCGGTCGGGGCTCCATCACCTGCTTGTTTCTATGAATATATCATTGCTCTGCTTTGAATGTTCCAGAGTATGACATTAAACGGTTCTACCTTACATACAGCATATGGTCTCAAAAAAATAAGAGACCACTGCATTTTTTTCTGAAATCAGCATCTCTACATGTATTACAGCCATTCCATTCCAGCGTCTGTTGAATTCCAACACAAACACAAAGCTGAGCTACTTCAGTTCTTGCACCAGGAGTGGAATAAAGTCACCCAAGAACAATGTGACTTTGTGGAGAGCATGAAAGCTGTGATTAAAAATGAGGGTTATTGCACCAAATATTGATTTCTGAACTCTTCTTAAAGGAAAAGTAACGTTATTTTACAATCTGAGCCTTCTTTTGGTAATAAAACAAGTCGTTTGACTCACCCATATCACGTTCGTGTCATTTGGAGCTGTTTGAAGAAAGTTACAGTATGTTGTAGCGTATCCGTTAGCATTTGTATTCGGGGCATTACTTTGCGGTCTCCAAATAACACAAACTTTAGCACTTTTCAAATCATAGAAGCCCGATGTCTTAATGTAAGATTTCGTTTGAAGCAAAAGTGGCCTGTAATCCGAGATTTATCCATAGTTTTCAGCTTTGCGTTTCATGTTTGGGTCCCGGGAGCTGAGAGCACAGTCCGCGCATGCGCACTGGCGTCCTCATCTACTCGAAACTATGGCTAAATCTCGGATTACAGGCCACTTTTGCTTCAAAAGAAATCTTACATTAAGACATCGGGCTTCTATGATTTGAAAAGTGCTAAAGTTTGTGTTATTTGGACACCGCAAAGTAATGCCCCGAGCATATGATACAGCACCATGTTAACGGATACGGGATCATTACTAGAACAGAACGGTTCAACATAAGTTCTGCGATACTGCTCCAATTGACAGAAAAATGCTATGGGTGAGTAAAACTACTTGTTTTATTGCCGAAAGAAGGCTCAGATTGTAAAAAAACGTTAATTTGCCTTATGTGTAAACATTAGTATTATGTTGTTTTAAAATGAATTTGATCTTGTTTCTTTGCATTGTTTGAGGTCTGAAAACATGTATCTTTTTTGTTATATTTGTCATTTTCTGCAAATAAATGCTCTAAACAATAATATTTTTATTTGGAATTTGAGAGAAATGTTGTCAGCAGTTTATAGATTCAAACAAAAATGTTCCTTTTGCCCAAACACATACCTATAAGTAGTAAAATCAGAAAAACTGATAATTTTGCTGTGGTCTCTTATGAGCTGTATATTCAGTTACACGTGGTTTTATAGTTAGACCAACTGGTCCACAGATCTGACCTTTAACTTGATTTGGTCTCCATGTCGATAGAAAGGTTTAATACCATACTGTGAAACATTCCAGCCAACGCAATCACATATCCATAGAGAAAAGCATTTTATGGACCCTCCACCAGAAAAGCTACACAATGCACTTTTAAAATCAGCCACAGTTTAATCAAAGTTAGGGTAGAGGATTTTCCAGAGGTTATATCTTGTGTACATAGCTTAATTACTGTGTCATATATAGTTAGCACAGCTTGAGCTTGCACCCTACACCATAATGCACAGACCCCTGCTGCTTGTGTAGGTCTACTGTAGGTGCCTTTCCCTCTGAGTATAGCTGCATTGTCCGGTCATTGTCTGTTGTGTTTGTCCTCTATAGTGGCCAAATGCCCACAGCCACTGCAGACAAAACTGGGCACAAAGCACAGACACTGAGAGGGGCCGAGTCTTGGCAGAAAGACAGAGCTGTGTTCACAATCGCACACTATAAACATATGGATAAAGATGCACACACGGGTTAGTCCCCACATATTACGCACAAGTATTTATAGACAACACACTCGGCAGCTTAGAGGCACAAAGCTGGCAACACAATAGGGCCACACAAATTACAATACAAGCCCCGTAATGCAACAGGAAGATATAGACACATTGAGACACAAGGAAAAAAGGAAATTTGTCCCTATTTTAAATGTTTGGGTGGTGCAACTACATTTTATATTATGGAAATGTATTATGCTATGTATTATACTTTGTTAAATACAGTTAGAATGAGGTTGGGCACATTTTTGCAACCATGGAATACTAATAATCATTGGCTTGTGAGGTATTCTGGTCTGTATTAGTGATTTCAAGGAAGGAATTGTAACGGTGAACCATATTAGAGATGAAAAGTGGTCCTATCAGCAGGCAAAATGGATTGAGCTTGAGTTGAATTTTTGCAACTGGTTAATGCAAGTACAACATATTAACTTAGCTGAAAAAGGGGCTAATAATGCTAATACTGGCTACAATTATTTCAATCAAAACATGTGTTATCCACCTTCATTATTATTTATTCATTATTTAACCCTAGATCACTATTGCCAGGTGAAGTATTTACATGATTTTCAATATGTTGCATTTTTCTGAGTGTCATGGGTCCCTGGGGAGCTTCACCATTGTTTTTGACATCTTTGAAGGTGTAGGTGTTTCCCTACCCCAAAGCCCACTTTTTCCTACAGGCTTTCGGGTCATTTTCACCTGGCAATAGTTAAAGAGGAATGTAAGAATAAATTTAATGTAAGAGGATGTAAAAAATAGGTAAGTAAGAGTGGTCCTGGAATGTGTATCTATCCTTATTTAGTGCAGAGGTTATGAATAAATATCACATAGTGGTGATTTCAAAGGGAATTCTTATGGTGAAAACAATATTTTAGTCAACTGGTCATTTTTACCCACTGAAAAAATACTATTTTTTGTTCCTCTTTCCTGCAACTGTTTGTGTGTTGAGGATTCTGTGCTTCACCAGGAAAGTCTCACATATCCCAGGAATGGGCACCACGAGGGGGCGTTTGGTGGCAACGCCCCCTCACGTCATCAGTCCCGCCCCCTCAGATGTGAGAGTTGTAAAAGAAAAAAATAAATTAAAATAAATACTGCAAAAATACTAGCCCACACTATTCAGCAATACAAATGAGTTAAAACATAAATTAAATTAATTATAATAAAAAAAAACTCTCATCACTTTTTACTCTTACTCAGTCAGTCTCTTACAAAGGTGTAGTCTAAATACACGACCTCTCGAGGAGCGTGTGTGTGCGTGCGTGCGTGCGACCCCGCCCCCTGTGATAAACTCGTCGCCCCCTTAATATTTTATGTTTGGCGCCGGGCCTGCCAAAGACCAAGTTTCTAGTCATTTTGGAGCATGTTTTTAGGGTCTTCCTATGTTTTTTTTTTCCATTTTGTTATACATACCACAGTTGAAAATAAAAGAAAACCACTCTAATTTGTCATGTGTTGTCATATTTTGATCTATTTTTCATGGCAAGTACTTTTTTTTGAGTATATTATATCGGGTAAAAATTACCCGGCAAAAGTGATGGTGTTACTTTTTATAGTGAAAGTGTTCCAGGGTTAAAGGGCCCATATTATGCTATTTTCTCATCTATGTTACAATTTTTTTTCCTCATCACAAACATACCTGGAGTTGTGTTCACACATATTTAAGCCACAAACCCTGCATATTTAGGCTTTGAGTTCTTTTCTCAAACTGGAAACACTCTGTTCCATTTTGTGATATCATGTGGTAATACAGGAAGTGCTCCACTGGGTTTTTAAACTCTTTACACCTTCACTAGAATCACTTGGATAATTTCAGCCCTGTAATTTCACATGTCTACTGAACAAAAGGTAAAAGGTAGCTGTTAACTTGAAAACAACCCCTTCATGACATCATAAGGTGGAACAGAGCATTTTGAGCTTTGGCAGTGCAGAACACCTAATAATAAAGGATTACTCAAACATGCGTGAATGAAAAAAAAACACAACTCCAGGTATGTTTTTTGAGGAGCGAACAACATTATAGCATGACCTAAAGCTCACAAGAGTCGAGTTTATGTAATATAGGACCTTTAAAAATCAGTAAATAAGCGATAACCTCTTTGTAGTATATAAAGGCTGTCAATGTTTTCACATAGTTTTGAGTCAGAATGTCAGTAAAGATGGGATTTGTCATTAGCATCACAGTAAATAAAATATGAGCGATCCTTTTGAAGCTGTGCCCATTAGTGTACACATAAACATGGCCCTGACAAAGGTTAATCACAGTCTAAAGCTCACAGCCTCAGCAGTTCTGACTCACAATCCACCACACACACTCTAGTTTTAGATTATAAACTGGTGATGATGCATGTATTGCTATATTACACAAAATTGATGTTAGAATGTTGTTGCTTCCTCAAAAACATACAGTACATGGAGTTGTGTATTGGAGTAACACTTTTTATTAGTCTGTTGACATCTGCAAAGCTCAAGCTGTGGTATCACTGTGTGGTATGGCACCTGCACCATGTCCTGCCCAAAAAAGCTACACCGGATAGTGAGAGCAGCTGAGAGAATCGTGGGTGTCTCTCTCCCCTCCCTGCAGGACATCTACTACACCTGCCTCACCCGCAAAGCCCTCTGGGTGATCCCACCCACTCATCCAACTGCCTCTTCAGTCTGCAGCCATCAGGAAGGAGACTGAGGAGCCTCAGGGCCAAGACCAGAAGACTGAAAGACAGCTTCATCCACCAAGCTGTCAGGATGCTGAACTCTCTCCCTGCCCTCCCTTAATGATACTGCTGCTTAAATGACACCATTTGAGCTTTATTACGCTACACATTGTGTGTTTTACTTCTTTACTTATTTGTATTATATACAAGCCTATTGTACTTTTGCTACGGGTATATGTGATGTTTTAGTCATGGTGTTTATTGTCTTGTTTATCAGATGTTTAATGTGCACTGTGGGCCTAGGGAGTGCTGCAAATTCAAATCCTGTTTGTGCAACCTGTACATATATATTTTTTGACAATAAAGCTGAATTTGAACTTTGAAATGCTCTGTTCCACCTTGTGATGTCATGGAGCAGTAGTTTTCAAGTTAACAGCTACCTTTTGTTTAGAAGAGATTCCAGGGCTGAAATTATCCAAAAGATTCTTGTGAAGGCATATGGAGTTTAAAAATACAATGGAGCACATCCTGTATTTAGATTTAATGACATCACTTGGTTGAACAGAGTGTTTTCTGTTTGAGAGAAGAACTCAGCCTAAATATGCAAGGTTTGTGTGTTCAACATGTGTGAATGAAACAAAACACAACTCCAGGTATGTTTTTGATGAGAAAACATTATGACATCAGAAAAATCAGATCAGAAAACATCAACATCAGAAAATAATGCAATATGAGCCCTTTAAAGTGTGGAGGATGTGTTCTGATTCTAATGTGTGATGCTGCAGTGTGTGATTACACGTGATAGTGAAATATGAGGCAAATCACTTAGTTCAAGCATGCCCAAATTATGGCCCGGGTGCCAAATGTGGCCCTTAGACTGCGTTTTCCTGTCCCTTAGGCTTCTCCTTGAATTGGTCCATTATCATTTGTATTATTTATTTGTGTTAAATTGCTCTGATTAGATGTCTGTTTTGTTCAAGAAATCAATATTAAAATGATAAAAAGGATTCATTATTTTGTCGCACTGCCCACTCCATACACAGATTACACTATTTGTTGGGACAAGCTTTAGATCCACTTTGATCAGACCCTCATTCAGCTTGGTTTATGATCGTGTTGCTTCGGTATCTTTTGAGCCAATTTCTTGATCTTCACATCGGCACAAAAGAACAAACCAGGAATCACGAGATCAACAAAACAGCACACCTTGTACAGTTTAAAGGGGCTTTGTGTAACTTTTCTGGTGAATGTTGCTCTGTCTCTAAACCTTTCTATCGTCATGGAGACCAAGCCAAACCATGTTACAGGTCAACTCTGTGGAGAGACAAACTCGATCACAGTCAGAATGCCTGTTTTTCTAAGAATATTCAAACAGTAAAACCATCTGTAATTTAATAAAAGTCAGATAGAGTTATTAAATGTTGTACCATGAAACATTCCAGGCAGAGCAAGAGAGAAAGAGCAGGTGATGGACCCAAGCAAAAAAGATATACAGCTCTGGAAAAAAAAAAAGAGACCACTGCAAAATTATCAGTTTTTCTGATTTTACTACATTTTTGTTTGAGTGAGTCTATAAACTACTGACAACATTTCCCCTAAATTCCAAATAGAAATATTATCGTTTAGAGCAATTAAGATAAGATAAGACTTTATTGACACAGGAGAAATTTACTTGCCACAGTAGCTCCAGGCAGAGACAGTTTGAGCAAGAAATAAAGTGCATGCAGGCAAGAGTAAAATAAAATAAGTAATAATAAGATAAATAAGTAATAATAATAAAACAGTAGCTAGGAGAGTATGGAAAAAGTATTGCACTTATTGCATTTATTTGAAGAAAATGACAAATGGTCAAAATAACAAAAAAGATACATGTTTTCGGACCTCAATGCAAAGACACAAGATCAAATTCATTTTAAAACAACATAATACTAATGTTTACACTTAAGAAGAGTTCAGAAATCAATATTTGATCCAAAACCCCTTATTTTTAATCACAGCTTTCATGCGTCTTGGCATGCTCTCCACAAGTCTTTCACATTGTTCTTGGGTGACTTTATTCCACTCCTGGTGCAAGAACTGAAGTAGCTCAGCTTTGTGTTTGTGTTGGAATTCGACAGACGCTGGAATGGAATGGCTGTAATACATGTAGAGATGCTGATTTAGACTTAGACAAACTTTATTGATCCACAAGGGAAATTGTTTTGGGTACGGTAGCTCACTCATCAAATCTAATATATAATATATAACAGAGGGTAAAAAGAAAAACAATATATAGATGGAATAGCAACCAAAGAGCAATAGACCAGTGTCAGATGAGACATAATTATATTAAAAAGTAGTAGTTAAATATAAAATACAATATCAAATAAGATGTACAATACCAGCTGTATACAGTTGTAGGGAGTGTTATATTAGCTGTTACATAAGGGTGAGTTGCTGTACTGTTGTATGGAGTATGGTATGAATATCTCATGTATCGCATTTATTTCAGAAAAAAAATGCAGTGGTCTCTTATTTTTTTCCAGAGCTGTATATTGCGCCTTTAAGTCTCCATCTCCATCAGGTCAAAGTTCATGTTAAGTCTTTCCTCGTTCCTCCCAGTCTGCAGCTCATCTTCAGTCTGGGTCTGTCTGGTACGAGCGACAGCATCTGTGCCCATACACCCAAACACTGGAAACTCTCCTCTCTCCCTCCTCCTCTCCTCCTCTCCTCTCCTCTGTCTTGACTGGCTGTCTTCCTCTGTCTTCTCCATCTGACAGCAAAGAGGAACCAGGAAACGCCTTTTATCTCTTCTGTCTCCTGCCTCGTGATCCCAACTCCTCGATTCGAACTTGTGAGAGGAAAGAGAGACGACTCGCAGTGTTTTGGATGGGGCCGATAAAAGCGGGACAAAGAGGGGGAATGCTGCTACACGGGGAAAATAAAAGACAGAGTTGATCATGGAGTATCTCTAAGAATACTGCTTTCTCATGCTTGTTTCTCTCTTCTTCCTTCTCTCTCTCCCTCTCTGTCTTTCATTCTTTCTCATCCCCTGCCTCTCTCTCTATCGGGGCCTCTCTTCATCTTCCTTCTTTACTCCATTTCTCCTCCTCACTCTCATCCCCCTCTTTCTCTCTCACTCCCCTTCTCTCTTTTTACCCATCCCCTCTCTTCCTCTCCCTCATGCCCCCCTCTCTATGTCCATTATGCCTTCTCTCTTCCTCACTTTCTCCCTCAACCACCTTTATCCCAGTCTCTCTCTTTCCTTTACTCTCCCTCTCTCTCTTTCCCTGTGCTAGTGTTGTTGATGTGCTCTCTTCCTCATTCTCTCTTTATCTCTCTATTCCTCACTCTCTCTCAGCCTCTCCCTCTCCCCCTTTTTCCTTGTGCTAGTGTTGGTGATGTGCTCTCTTCTTCTTTCTCTCTCTATTCCTTACCCTCTCTCTTTCTCTCTCTCTTATCCTCTCCCCCTCTCACTCTTTCCCTGTGCTGGTGTTGTTGATGTGCTCTCTTCCTTGTTCTCTCTCTCTCTCCCTCTCTCTCTCTCTCTCTCTCTCTCTCGCTCTCTCTCTCTCTCATTCTCTTCCTCTCCCCCTCCTTGTTCTAGTGTTGTTGATGTGCTCTCTTCCTCGTTCTCTCTCTCTCTCTCTCTCTCTCTCTCTCTCTCTCTCTCTCATTCTCTTCCTCTCCCCCTCTTTTCTTGTGCTAGTGTTGTTGATGTGCTCTCTTCTTCTCTTTTTCACTCTATTCCTCACCCCTTTTCCCCCTCTCTCATTCTCTCTCTCTCTGTCTCTCTGTCTCTCTCTCTCTCTCTCTTTCTCTCTCTCTCATTCTCTTCCTCTCTCTTTCCGTGTGCTGGTGTTGTTGATGTCATCTCTTCTCTTTCTCTCTCTATTCCTCTCTCTCTCTCTCTCATTCTCTCCCTCTCTTTCCCTGTGCTATAGTGTTGTTGATGTGCTCTCTTCCCCATTCTCTCTTTCTTTCTCTATTCCTCACCCTCTTTCTCTCTCACCCTCTCCCTCTCTCCCTCCCCCTCTTTCCCTGTGCTGGTGTAGTTGATGTCATCTCTTCTCCCCCCCCCCATGTGCTAGTGTTGTTGATGTGCTCTCTTCCTCATTCTCTCTTTCTCTCTTTATTCCTCACCCCCTCTCTTTCTCATCCTCTCCCTCTCCCCCTCTCTCTCTTTCCCTGTGCTGGTGTTGTTGATTTCCTCTGTTACTCTTTCTCTCTTTATTCCTCACCCCCCTCTCTCTTTCCCTGTGCTCTCTTCCTTATTCTTCCCTCTCTCCCTCTCTCATCCTCTCTCTCTCTCTCTCTCATCCTCTCCCTCTCTTCCTCTCTCTTTCCCTGTGCTCTCTTCCTTATTCTCTCTCCCTCTCTCCCTCTCTCATCCTCATCCTTGCCCTCTTTCTCCCTCTTCGTCTCTTCCTGTGCCAGTGTTTTGATGTGTTCGGGCTAACCCACAGCGTTAGCGAGGCTCACAGACACAACAGAACAGATGAAGAGTGTCAGGCGCTGGTTAGAGGCTCACACATGCTGCTTATCTCCCTCTCTCTCTTCCTGCTCTTTTGTCTTCTCTCCGTTTTCTCCTCTTTTCGCTCGGGGCTCAGAGCTGCTGGAGTCAACCTCACATCATTCAGCCCCTAAACATTTGATCACCCGCATGAAAAAAGTCGCCCCATGGGAGGAGAGAGAGCACGACTGGCCTTATTCAGAGACAATGAGGAATCCTGGGTAGTCTCAAGTGGCGCTGTAACTCCCCACTTATTATTTAATTAAGGTTTTGAATTAGCCACAAAGTAATACGATAATTCCATAGTTCAGTTTTAAATGCAACTGCAATTATATTTTAAATGTCAATTATTCAGGATGGTACTTACAGCTCTGGAAAAAAATAAGAGACCACTGCAAAATTATCAGTTTTTTAAAATTTTACTACTTATACGTATGTGTTTGGGCAAAAGGAACATTTTTGTTTGAGTTTATAAACTACTGACAACATTCCCCCCAAATTCCAAATAAAAATATTATCATTTAGAGCATTTATTTGCAGAAAATGACAAATGGTCAAAATAATAAAAAAGAGAGGTTTTCAGACTTCAAACAATGCAAAGAAACAAGATACATTTCTTTTTAAAACAACATAATACTAATGTTTACACTTAAGAAGAGTTAAGAAATCAATATTTAGCACAATAACCCTTATTTTTAATCACAGCTTTCATGCGTCTTGGCATGCTCTCCACAAGTCTTTCACATTGTTCTTGGGCGACTTTATTCTACTCCTGGTGCAAGAACTGAAGTAGCTCAGCTTTGTGTTTGTGTTGGAATTCAACAGACGCTGGAATGGAATGGCTGTAATACATGTAGAGATGCTGATTTAAGAAAAAAACACAATGGTCTCATATTTTTTTTCCAGAGCTGTATTTCAGTTTTAAATGCAACAGCAATTATATTTTAAATGTTAATGACTGGAGATGGCAGTTAACTTCCATCCAGTTGTATTATGTAACTGTTATTTATCCTTCAAATGACTACTGAAAATGAAAAACTTCATATGAATACAAGTTCAAAGATTCTGAGGCGTTCCAGACCATTTAATTAAAGGCCCAACCAGAATATTTGCTTAACTGATATCATATAATCGATAACGATACCCACCTCATTTTTCAGTGTTGACGCTGATATTCAATACCAGTTTCAGTATCGGTGCGTTCCTATTAATGATTTTAATTGTGACCATCATATGAAATGAATGTGCTACGTACTGCATTCAGTAGCTTGGATGGTGCAGTGGTCATCTTATAATAATACTAATAATATTATGTGTCCTTGGGCTACACCCTCGCCTGTACGGAGGTGGTGCGTGACTCAGAAATGTCATTGCGCAGACGGGCAGCCTTGTCTCAGTCAGGCCCAGGGCATGACACATCAGCACATGCAATATTTGCTTATAGTACAGAATACTTTTTAATTTTTTTTAATTGTGATTGTGTTTAGATTTGTTTTGATTCTACAATTAGTTCAGTACATATACAGCTCTGAACCACTGGATTTTTTTTTCTGAAATCAGCATTTCTACATGTATTACAGCCATTCCATTCCAGCGTCTGTTGAATTTCAACACAAATACAAAGCTGAGCTACTTCAGTTCTTGCACCAGGAGTGGAATAAAGTCACCCAAGAACAATGTGAAAGACTTGTGGAGAGCATGCCAAGACGCATGGAAGCTGTGATTAAAAATAAAGGTTATTACACCAAATATTGATTTCTGAACTCTTCTTAAGTGTAAACATTAGTATTATGTTGTTTTAAAATGAATTTGATCTTGTTTCTTTGCATTGTTTGAGGTCTGAAATCATGTATCTTTTTTGTTATTTTGACCATTTGTCATTTTCTGCAAATAAATGCTCTAAACAATCATATTTTTATTTGGATTTAGGGGGAAATGTTGTCAGTAGTTTATAGACTCAAACAAAAATGTTCCTTTTGCCCAAACACATACCTATAAGTAGGAAAATCAGAAAAACTGATAGTTTTGCTATGGTCTCTTATTATTTTTTCCAGAGCTGTATTTGCTTATAGTACGGAATACTTTATTTTTTTTGTGTGATTGTGTTTAGATTTGTATTGATTCTACAATTTAGTTCAGTGCATATACTGACAAACATTCAGGAGCCAAAAACTAAAATATAAATGACTAAACTGCTAAAAGAATTAATTGCTTTTCAGAACATGTTGTCTAATCAGTATGAGTTAGCAGGTTTAGTTTGTTGATGAAATTTTTACTTGTGTTGTTTACGATTTACTAATTGCATCCATTTTTTGTTTGCTTATTTCTTCTCTGTAAATCTACAAATACAGTATGTTTAAGTAAATCTGTGACACTGACGTAAGAGCTTTCTGTCTGTATGAGAATTTACTTTCTTCTTTTCACTGTGAAATACGAGTCTTGCTGGAGGTCTCTCTTCTCAGTCTCATCTTGTTTTGTGCACCGCAGCAGTTGTGCGACAGGGCCATTTGGCGTGTACATTCATTACACATTGTTGATTCTAATAATATCGCGCTCTTTCTAATTTTCCCCGAGTATAGGATCCAGTCAGGGAGGGAATAACATATGGCTTTGTACAGCACAGACGCCTCACAATAGCTGCTGCAGATTTAGAGCCACAGTCATCTGAAGTCAGCACTTATGTCGCACTCGTAATGGTTTCCTCCGCACTTCGCCTCAGCTTAAAACGGCTGCATTGTTGTACTCTCTGCCGGGCTCATTGCTACATGTGCAAATGCAGGCACTCTCTCTCTCTCTCTCTCACACACACACACACACACACACACACACACACACACACACACACACACACACACACATACGGACACTAATGACCTTGACGAAGTAGCTCTCAGCGTTGTAAGTGACTTTTTTAGTAGTTCTATCCTTTTGCCACATTGTTCGTTTGTGAAGGTTACCACCACATAGCTTCTAGGAATGGTTAATTATGATAGAAAGGGGTGGAAGTCATCATTTAAAGCCAAAATTATGATTTATTGAAAAGGAATTTTGAGGCCTGTCGTGGTCATTTCTATATTGTTTTGATGGAGCAACATGGAGTCGATATTTATCGTGGGGACATTTACTTTGCAGCACTCGGATCATTTCTTTGCAATATGAAGTTATGAGCTGTAGAAGGTTGAATAAATAACTTCTGTGACTCATTCAAATGTCCTATATTATGTTACATTGATCTATGTAAGGTTTAAGCCATGTTTAATATTGTCACCTCATCAAAAACATACCTGGAGTTTGTATCATTCACACACTGAGTAACCCTTTATTATTAGTCTGTCTGCATCTCCAAAGCTGAAAATGCTCTGTAACACCTTCTGATGTCATGTAGTGGTAATTTTCAAGTTAACAGCTACCATTTATGGCAAAAGGAAAAATTCAATGTATCAACTGAACAAAAGTTTATTTGGTCAAATATGTTTCGCAGCTCATCCAAGCTGCTTCTTCAGTTCTGGCTCGAGTGCCGCAGGGAGGAGCTAACTACAATGAAATTACTATGAAACTATCACACCTATTTATTTACAGTTTCTATTAGTTAGGTAAGCCTATTCAATATGCAGTGGGGGTGGAGTGGGGGGTCTTTTTAGCAGAACCATTCAGGACCATAATGGATGTTTTCACACCTCTGGACCTGACCTGGCTAACCCTATTGTTTTCTTTGTTTGTTTATTATGTCTGAGACCTCCATTTCTGTTCAAGGAAGGATTCTCTTTCTTGACAAAAATAGCCTCTTTAACTCTGCTCTCAAACCAGTTTCTCTGGCCAAAATCTGTACCTCACTGTCCTCAAAGTTATGGCCCGAATTACCTGGATTAAACCTGGACTAAACCTGGACTAAACCTGGACTAAACCCGAGCTACCATTTACCTTTAGTACAGTAAAGATAGGCAATTCCAGGTCTGAAATTATACACGTTTCTAGTGAAGGTGTATGGTGTTTAAAAACACAAAGGAGTACTTTCCATATTACCACATCTCATCAAAGAGTGTTTTCAGTTTTGTGGGTTTGTGTGTTAAATATGTGGAAGAAACAAAACACAACTCCAAGTAGGCTTTTGTAATAGATCAGAAAATAGCATAATATGAGATTTACTGCAATTCAACAATATGCAACAATATTGCACATTTAGAATTGTTTTTGGGGGATAATTTTGTTTATGGTTTGGTTTCAATATTTTTTTTTATCATCTACGAGTATATTTACTTCAGCAATATATCGCATTTCAAAATTTGTTATCGTGACAGGCTTTGATATTTTTTTATTTTTTTTTTGCAAAAAATTAAATAATAGTATACAATCTTTTTTGTCCTCTCAACAAATGTAGCCCACCTTTATAGACTGTGTGTTATAACTACTGGAGAATAATTATTAATTATTTCACCCATGAAAACCAGTACTGTGCATGCACATTTGTAAAGCACTTAATCTTATTTTTTTTCTACATATTTAACTCATTTTTGTGTTTTGATTACTTCATCCAGCCCTGATAGCAACACCACTTCAGGATAACCCAATAAAATCTAATGGCAAGCTACTTCCCCATAATACTCCTTCTCCATTATAATATAGGTAAGTACAAATATGCATAACAATCACATTATCTCATTTACAGTGGTTGCCGTTGATGATCATTCTCTGGAACATGGCTGCCTGCGTGTGTGCTTGCTTTGGGGTCACTGGTATAATTTGAAATGTGAATGCTTGGTTTGTCCTCATCGCGATGACTTCCTCCGTCAGCAAACTGTGAGCTGGAAAATGGAGCCATATTATGATGAGATTAGCTTTACCGGTCAAGGATTCCTGATCTGTCCAACAAAGTCACCGAAGATTATTACGTTCAATGACGCCTCTCGTCTTCATCCCCCACTGCACTTTCAAACGCGTTGAGTTCAGCCTGGTTGAGTCTTGCTGGTTTGTTTGCTCTTGAGTAATTCTCCTCTCCTTGCTGTATTTAATGATGTGGTGGTGTTACAATTAGCTGCAGACTGGTGGTGAGGTACAGTACAACAAAGACAACAGTGTATTTATGGATCTGGAGGATATGACTGTATATTTAAAATGGACACTAAGAATGGGTATGGTAGAAAGGTACTACAGCTCTGGAAAAAAAAAAAAAAGAGACCACTGCATTTTTTTCTGAAATCGGCATCTCTACATGTATTACAGCCATTCCATTCCAGCGTCTGTTGAATTCCAACACAAACACAAAGCTGAGCTACTTCAGTTCTTGCACCAGGAGTGGAATAAAGTCACCCAAGAACAATGTGAAAGACTTGTGGGGAGCATGCCAAGACACATGAAAGCTGTGATTAAAAATAAGGGTTATTGCACCAAATATTGATTTCTGAACTCTTCTTAAGTGTAAACATTAGTATTATGTTGTTTTAAAATGAATTTGATCTTGTTTCTTTGCATTGTTTGAGGTCTGAAAACATGTATCTTTTTTTCTTATTTTGACCATTTGTCATTTTCTAAACAATAATATTTTTATTTGGAATTTGGGGGAAATGTTGTCAGTAGTTTATAGACCCAAACAAAATCTTCCTTTTGCCCAAACACATACCTTTAAAGGCAAAGTAACGTTATTTTACAATCTGAGCCTTCTTTCGGTAATAAAACAAGTAGTTTTACTCACCCATAGCATTTTTCTGTCAATTGGAGCAGTATCGCAGAACTTATGTTGAGCCGTTCTGTTCTAGTAATGATCCCGTATCTGTTAACATGGTGCTGTATCATTTGCTCGGGGCATTACTTTGCGGTCTCCAAATAACACAAACTTTAGCACTTTTCAAATCATAGAAGCCCGATGTCTTAATGAAAAATTTCGTTTGAAGCTAAAGTGGCCTGTAATCCGAGATTTAGCCATAGTTTCGAGTAGATGAGGATGCCAGTGCGCATGCGCGGACTGCTCCTGGGCCCCAAATAGGAAACGCAAAACTGAAAACTATGGATAAACCTCGGATTACAGGCCACTTTTGCTTCAAACGAAATTTTTCATTAAGACATCGGGCTTCTATGATTTGAAAAGTGCTAAAGTTTGTGTTATTTGGAGACCGCAAAGTAATGCCCCGAATACAAATGCTAACAAATGCTAACAGAAACGCCACAACGTAACTTTCTTCAAACAGCTCCAAATGACACGAACGTGATATGGGTGAGTCAAACGACTTGTTTTATTACCGAAAGAAGGCTCAGATTGTAAAATAACGTTACTTTTCCTTTAAGTAGTAAAATCAGAAAAACTGATAATTTTACAATGTTGTAGAGATGCGCGGATGGGCTTTTTTTTCCATCCGCAACCACATGAAAAAACCGTCATCCGTCCGCTATCCATTTGCATGCACGTTTTTTCAGGAATTTTCAAAACCGCGCCCGTCCGTCATCCGCCAACTTATGATAATTCCAAAGTTCTCTGCACTGCACAGCCCCATAACGTGCATTTTAAAAAATTTGGTTGTTCAACTGCCACCCGCCCGAATTTAATAAAAAATATTATTTTTTGTCACGTCATCCACCCGCTCCGCGGTTTAGCCGTGGTGCCCACAGCTGTAACCGCCATCCGCGCATCTCTACAAGTGGTCTCTTATATTTTTCCAGCGTTGTATTATGACAAAAAAAAAGTTAAAAGATTCTTGTGAGATATAGGTTATGTTAGAATGCAGTTCCCTCCTTAAAGCCCCAGTGTGTAGGATTCGTGGCGCATAGGTGGATGGTACTATTGCACTTTCTGTTTTAGCTACGGCAGACCTCGAGGGACCCGCGCGCCGCTACTGTATAAATAAAACGCGGTCTCGTTTTTTTTTTTTTTTTCTCTCATGAAAACACAGATTCCCGATCATGTACCATGACACTCCACACATCAAATGAAACCTTACAGTCTCAAACCTTACAGTCAAATGAAACCTTACAGACAATAATCACTCCCCGAGCACATGGGGCTTTTATACGGAAAAGCACAAAACGAGGTTAGCTTACCTTAGAATGCTTTGCACAGGTCAAACTCTGTATTTCATCATAAACTTGCTCTCAATTTGTCCGTAAGGATCCAGCAAATAAAATCCAGTAAAACAATTTAGTCCAAAACACGTGTTAGATCCATTACGACGTCTGATCCGGCAGCATGCTTGTGTTGTTTACCCAAAACCACGAGCCTTGCCGAAGGCAAAGGCGGAGCCCAAATGTCCTTCTGCGGCTCTCGTATTCAAAATGGCTGCCTCTGCATGGGGAAGATCCCCCTTTTATGTGACTATATCTAAGTCCAAAAGAATACTTTGATTTCATGATGGAAGTGAAAAGGCTTGGAAAACAATGTATTTTTGAATGGGTATCTTCAATTTCAGTAATTAACGGGTAAAAATCTTACACACTGTCCCTTTAAAAACATACCTGGAGTTGTGTTTTGTTTCATTCACACATGTCTGAGTAATATTTATTATCTGTCCACATTGCCAAAGCTCAAAATGCTGTTCCACCTCATGATGTCATGAAGCGGTAGTTTCCAAGTCAACAACTACCTTATCTTTAGTTCAACAGAGATTGACAATTTCAGGGCTGAAATAATCTAAATGATTTGACTGAAGGTGTTTGTAGTTTAAAAACACAGTGCAGCACTTGTGTTACCACAGGACATCATAAGGTGGAACAGAGTGTTTGAGAGAAGAACCCTAAATATGCAGGATTTGTGTGTTAAACAATGAAACAAAACACAACTCCAGATATGTTTTAGATCAGGAAACAACATTATAACAAAGATCTGAAAATAGCATAATATAGGCCTTTTAAAATAATGCTACCAGCATAGAAAAAGTGTAGGTATTGGTATTGCTACTAATGAAATATGTTTTTTTTTTCCATAATAAGATTGAAAATGGCAGGTCCCAGGAGTGCAGTACAGAAAGTTACTTGCATCACCACAAATCAATGAAAACAATTATCTTAAGCATTTAATGGAAATGTATCTGTTTTGTTGTAATAATGATAAATAAAAAAATATTGGTATTGAAAAACCAGGTACCAAAAATCAAAAGGTACAGTGGAGACGGTAGTGCAAATCATTTTCAAAGCCAATTTTATTTTCCTCTCCAAAAGAGGGTTTTGTAAAATAAATGTTCAAAATTGTAATGATTGAATCTACTACACAATTAAAGATCAGACATGCCAATCTCCTCTACACCTGCCATAATAGTGGTAGAATCAAAGTACACATTAAATTATGGAAATATGGACAAGCTGGATTCATCCCACTATATTAAACAATACAAAATCAAAGATCGGCACTTGGCTTTTCTTTGCCGACACGGTGAATGGGGAGATTAAAGACGTCTTGTCCTGACAACTGGGAAAAGAGAACAATCTGACAAGACTTAACAAAACCCATCAGTGAAAAGGATCACTTCAAACAGTGAGAAGTGATGAGTGAGATGCAAACAGCATCACCTGAGGCTGGTGTGGGGCCCGTCTCTGCTCCATCTGTCAATCTACAGCCCCATGCCGTCTGGTTTGATCCTGGTGTAGTTCTGATGTAGACTTGGTTTTTGCTCTGGTTTAGTCCAGGTTTAGTCCCAGTATTGATGTGGTGTGTGTGTGTAAGGGTGAATAAATCAGGTCCTTCTACCTGTAGGGCTGCACAATATATTGCAGTTGAATCAAAATTTGAGTTGGAGGAATTATCAGATTTCCATTGTAGCATTTACAGCTCTGGAAAAAAATAAGAGACCACTGCTTTTTTTTCTGAATTCAGCATCTCTACATGTATCACAGCCATTCCATTCCAGCATCTGTTGAATTCCAACACAAACACAAAGCTGAGCTACTTCAGTTCTTGCACCAGGAGTGGAATAAAGTCACCCAAGAACAATGTGAAAGACTTGTGGAGAGCATGCCAAGACGCATGAAAGCTGTGATTAAAAATAAGGGTTATTGCACCAAATATTGATTTCTGAACTCTTCTTAAGTGTAAACATTAGTATTATGTTGTTTTAAAATGAATTTGATCTTGTTTCTTTGCATTGTTTGAGGTCTGAAAACATGTAAGTTTTTAAATATTTTGACCATTTGTCATTTTCTAAACGATAATATTTTTATTTGGAATTTGGGGGAAATGTTGTCAGTAGTTTATAGACTCAAACAAAAAATTTCCTTTTGCCAAACACATACCTATAATTAGTGAAACCAGAAAAACTGATAATTTTGCACTGGTCTCTTATTTTTTCCCCAGAACTGTATAAAGACAATAGAATGTCCTCAGCAAAGATCTCTTGTATCTGCAGTAGAAACATGTTCTGAAATTCATTAATGATTCTTGGATTAGTTTGTCAGTTCATATTTCAATCTTCTGTCAAATGTTAATGCTGCTGCCGTTGTTTACCATGTGCACTTTAAACCAAATCCTACGTTTAAACATATACTGCAGATATAATAATTATCAAAGTCAAAGTCAAAGTGTACTTTATGTCAATTCACTATGTAACAGTCATTACACAGAGGACTGAAATTGCGTTTTACCAAGTGTGCAATTTAACTATAACACGCACACAAACACACAGCATGGACATAAAGTGTACACAGACATCAACAATAAATAGACATAAGACATACAGGTATACATATACACTTCTAACAAGGAGGAAAGTCTGAGGTAGAATGAAATGTGCAATATGTAAGGTGCAATAAGTGAAGGTGCAATTTGTAAAGTGCAAGAGTGCTGAAAGCAGCATGGACATCAGTGTGTGTAAGATAATGCATGTGTGTAAAATATAATTGCATTGCATGTGTAAGTTAGAATTGCATTACTTGTTCTTTTTTCAAAATTATGCAATCCTAGCTCTTTCTTTTAGTCTTGTGTACCAGCCCTCTGCAGCCTGGCACCACGACTGTTACTGTGGGCACTTATACATAAGAGTTTTAGCATGAAAACTCCACAAACATCACACCTGCCTTCATCTCCTCTTCACTAAAATGCACTTTCACAGATCTGCCGCACATCTGATGCTAGCTCAGGAGGCTTGATTAGCATGGGTGCGCGTGTGTGAAGGTGTGTTTGTGTGGCTGACAGTTAGCTGGCGGACAGCCTGTCACAGCTCCCTGCTCTGCGCTCCCTATGGACTGATTATTATAGAGTTGTTATCTCTCTCAAACACCATTATAGTGAATGTGCTACTGACTGCTGTGTAATACCAGCCATGGAGCACATGTGCCTCTGTCATCACAAGCACTTTAATTAGAGCTCAGCCCAAGTGTGTGTGGAACATGAGGCTAATCAAACCTGCAGTAATCAAGTCTCACTACTTAACTTTGATACACTCATCTGATGGAGATGTCCTAACCACTTCGTACACAGTATGGAGGTAAATAACATGAAAACATCACATACTTCACTAACACATGCATACGCTAATATACTCAACAAAAATATAAACGCAACACTTTTGTTTTTGCTCCCATTTTTCCTGAGATGGACCCAAAGATCCAAAATTCACTCCAGATACACAACACTACCATTTCTCTCAAACATTGTTCACAAATCTGTCCAAATGTGTGACAGCGAGCACCTCTGCCCCGCCGAGACAATCCACCCCACCTCACAGGTGCGCCACATCAAGATGCCGATCCGACATCATGACCAGTGCACAGGTGCACCCCAGACTGCCCACAATAAAAGGCCACCCTGAAATGTGCATTTTTTTTGCTTTATTGGGGGTCTGGGGACTCAGAACCAGTCAGTATCTGGTGTGACCACCATTTGCCTCATGCAGTGCAACACATCTTCTTCGCATAGAGTTTATCAGATTGTCAATTGTGGCCTGTGGAATGTTGGTCCACTCCTCTTCAATGGCTGTGCGAAGTTGCTGGATATTAGTGGGAGCTGGTACACGCTGTCGTATACGCCGGTCAAGCACATCCCAAACATGCTCAATGGGTGACATGTCCGGTGAGTATGCTGGCCATGCAAGAACTGGGACATTTTCAGCTTCCAAGAATTGTGTACAGATCCTTGCAACATGGGGCCGTGCATTATCTTGCTGAAACATGAGGTGATGTTCATGGATGTATGGCACAACAATGGGCCTCAGGATCTCATCACGGTATCTCTGTGCATTCAAAATGCCATCAATAAAATGCACCTGTGTTCTTCGTCCATAACAGCCATTGAAGAGGAGTGGACCAACATTCTACAGGCCACAATTGACAATCTGATAAACTCTATGAGAAGAAGATGTGTTGCACTGCATGAGGCAAATGGTGGTCACACCAGATACTGACTGGTTCTGAGTCCCCAGATCCCCAATAAAGCAAAAAAATGCACATTTCGGGGTGGCCTTTTATTGTGGGCAGTCTGGGGCGCACCTGTGCACTGGTCATGATGTCTGATCGGCATCTTGATGTGGCGCACCTGTGAGGTGGGGTGGATTGTCTCGGCGGGGCAGAGGTGCTCGCTGTCACACATTTGGACAGATTTGTGAACAATGTTTGAGAGAAATGGTAGTGTTGTGTATCTGGAGTGAATTTTGGATCTTTGGGTCCATCTCAGGAAAAATGGGAGCAAAAACAAAAGTCTTGTGTGTTTATATTTTTGTTGAGTGTATTTTATGAAATTATTAATACTCTTGTAATCACCAGTTACGGCTTTAAATTTAGCATTTTTCTCATTCAAAAGATATAATATTTTGTTTTAATTAGGGCTCTCAGTTAAACATGTTAATTAGATTAATGAATTACACTGCAAATTAACGTGTTATAAAAATTAACGCAATTAATCATGAGCGGCAATTCAATGCGCTTGCATTTTAAATTTGGCGTGTGGCGAGCAAATCACTGCCAGGGCATTTGATCGGCAAGTTTATTTATAAAAAGAACGATGATGGGACGATCAACAAGAACGTGGTGATTTGGAACTTTTGTCAAAAAGAATTTTCCGATCACCGAAGCTGCTCCAGCCTGATGGATCATTTGAACGATAAACACATCCGGACAAGTTCCATGGTGATAGAGCGCACTTCACCAAACTACCAAAACACCAAACCAACAAAACACCAAACCATGCTCGCAGAATTTGGGAAATGAATGAGCAAAGTGACCACTTGAAAACTGACAAACTCAATCGCAAAGTGGGTTTGTTCGCTCGCTCGACCGCTCGCTCACAATCTCTCTCTCTCTCTATCTCTCCCTCTCTTAAAATGAGATTAATTAGATTAATCAATTACAAATCCTGTAATTAATTTGATTATTTTTAAAATTGCCTGACAGCACTAGTTTTAATTGTTCATCACTATGTCCATGGTCTTATTTTTTATCATTATGAAATTCATGTATACCAACATTTTGTGACTTAAACTACGTTTATATGATGACGGTCTGAACTGCGTCTGAAGACGAAAAAGTGGCATCGCGTTTTCATTTTTTATTCTGTGTTTAGACGAGCGTTTTTGGGAGGAAATCTGCGTGCATACGGTGACGCAAATGTGTGTGGAATTCGATTGGGTATGCATGCCAGGCAGCTAGGTGGTGCTGTGATACATTATCACTATGTCCACGCGCATGCGTAGAATCTTTGTAGAATCTTCTTCTCATCTGCGCCGCGAAAAGCAAAACAAAACATGGCTACTGGTAGCAAAAAAAAATGTGTGTGGTCAGATGAAGAAGTTCAACTATTGCTTCAGACCACGTTAGACTACAAAGCAACGAAGACGCAACAAAGTACACTGATATATGGACCGATGTGACCTAAATGCGTACGCGACGTCAGCAGATTTGATGAAAACGCTACGGCGGAGCATATTCAAGTTTTCCACTTTGGAGGGCGGTTTCAGTTTTTTGCGTTTTTAAGCCCCCAAAACGCCATCACCGTCTAAACAAAAGGCACTTCCGATAAAATATTTTGTCGTTTTTACCCGTAAGCTTACCTGGCCAGTCAAATGATATCTCTCTGTATTTCCTATACAGCGCGATACCATTTGGACACTCTCCATCCACTCTCGCTCCTCCGGTTCCAAACCGACTCCGCGATTCTGATTCGTTCAAAGATGGTGACGTCAGTGCACCCGCCTTTGCCCGCAAAGTCACTCTTAGGCAGCGGAAGTTCCGCCTCAGTTTTGAATCAAGATGGCGCAATCTCTGATTGGTTCACTTAGCTGTCTGTCTACGCGCAACCGCAGCGCATTCTGTGGATCAAGCGTTACCAGACTCACTCGCTGGTACAGCGATGAGTCATGGATTCTTCCAGGCAACCCGTAAGCGTACTCATGTAAACAGGCCCTTAGTGAGTACAAAACAACACTTGCTTACATGATCCATCACGGATACAACTTACACATTATTTTATATTAAATCAGTGCACTGACCATCTTTGGGTGACGTATGGATTTTTAAATGTGCACCATTGTAGGCAGTCAAGTCATCTGAATCAGAATTTCTTTTAATAATATGACATCAAATTACTGTATTCCGATGTTGAAGTGAAGTTTGTTTAATAGTTCAGACTTTTTCCTCTGCGCTAAAATGTCTCACAGGACCAGATGTTTCTTGTCAGCGCTCATATTTCCAACACTTGAACGACTCACTTGAACCCAACACCTAACATCTTTCCTTGCCTTGTTGTGCAGCCTGCAGCCTCACTACAGCTACAGCGTTGTGTGTTGTTATTGTGTGCGGGTCCGTAATTCCCACTGACAACTGTGTTAATGGATGACAATAGCAGTGAGGGGAGCACCATATGTCTGAGCCCGGGGCGGCACTCGGAGTGGCAGGGCACATAAAGACGCAGAGACAGGGGGTAAATCAAGATACAGAAAACCTTCGAATGTGAGGATGAAGAGGATGAAGAGATGGCAATAAAAAGGGCTTTGGGCTGATTCAGAGCTGGGACATTGTGGAACCAGGTGAGCAGGAAAATTTGACAGTAACGCCTGAAAAGCACCAATAGTGTCGATTCAAATGAAAAAAATCACCAAAGAACAAAAGCAGTATTTGGGAAGACATGTGCGACAATTCAGTGGGTTTTCTTTGGTCTATAGATTCCTTTAAATCCATTCTTCAGCCATCTTTGCTCCTTCCTCTTCATCTGCATCTAAATGTGCACTATCAGAATGGAAACTTTTCAGATCTGGCCAATAGTTTGTAAAGTATTATTGTTCAAATTTGACTCAATGTGACTAATTTGATTTTCTTATGACATTTTTGTTGCAATTTTGTTGATTTTTTTAATTTTTTGTAATGTGTTTTTTTACTTAATTTGACTGATTTCTGTGCTTTATTCTCTTACAGTCACACACAGTTTGCTTTAAGATTTACAAATGTCTCGAGACACATTGCACGGGACATTTTTAAAAATAGCAGTACTGAATAGATAGATGGGAGTGCCTAATTGGAGTTGCTGTAGTCAGTTTGTGTAAGGGCTGCTGATTAGAAGTACCCAAGCTGCCAGTACCCCTCTTCAAGTAGTCATGAAAACCTCAACTTCTCCTTTGCGGTGTCCAACTTCTTTTCATGTACGCCTTTTCATCTCTCCATCTTCTTCCTGCTACTTTTGTCCCTCTGCATCCAGTGGCACACAAACTCTCCCAAAATGCACTCCTCTCTGCCGTTTCAAAATGGCTGAAGTTAAGCTCTCATTCAGCAAAGAGCGTACAAGTATTAAATATGAAACGGCCGGAGCAGCCGTGGAGGGGGCCAGGGGAGGGCATCTGTGATTGAAATGTAAATACGAACGTCCAATTAAAACGTTTCAGGAGCTTGTTTTGCATCAAGCCCAGATTATAGATGCAGCACATTATGGAGTAATGAATATGAATAAATGGGAAATTATAATACCACCAGTTAGTCCCATTCAATAAAACTACTTTACACACGGTTTAAATGTGTTAAAACCCATCTCTTCTCATTTTGTGTTCAAGAATAATTTTATTTTGCAATCTTATATTGACCTACAGCTCAAGAGACCACTACAAAATTATCAGTTTTTTTCAGATTTTACTACATTTTTGTTTGAGTCTATAAACTACTGACAACATTTCCCCCAAATTCCAAATAAAATATTATCGTTTAGAGCATTTATTTGCAGAAAATGACAAATGGTCAAAATAACAAAAAAGATACATGTTTTCAGACCTCAAACAATGCAAAGAAACAAGATCAAATTCATTTTAAAACAACATAATACTAATGTTTACACTTAAGAAGAGTTCAGAAATCAATATTTGGTGCAATAAGCCTTATTTTTAATCACAGCTTTCATGTGTCTTGGCATGCTCTCCACAAGTCTTTCACATTGTTCTTGGGTGACTTTATTCCACTCCTGGTGCAAGAACTGAAGTAGCTCAGCTTTGTGTTTGTGTTGGAATTCAACAGACGCTGGAATGGAATGGCTGTAATACATGTAGAGATGCTGATTTCAGAAAAAAAATGCAGTGGGGTCTTTTTTTTCTTTTTTTTTCCAGAGCTGTATATCCAAGTATTGTCCTTTTCTATTTGTTGTAGATCTTATCTTGCTGTAATGTATTTAGTTGTGTTATGTGCGGTTAAAACAATCTTAGAAAAAATAAACAAAATAATATTAGTTTGGGTCAAAAAGCTTCAACACCATAATCACTCACCAGTTTAATTTTAGAATAGATCTTGTGACCTGAAGAATATATGATCTCAAGTCAGCCTTTGAGTAACCAAGTTGTTTTTGCTCCATGTAGTTTATTTATGAATATGTTTTCAAGTACACAAGAGAAAGCAACATCAGAATCACATTGTATTGCCTTTGTCAGGGAACAAAATCCAAAAGTGAGCATTCACTTGACATCATGTAGGCTAGATGTGTAACATTTGAAGTACAGGGAGTCCTCGAGTTACGACGTTGATCCGTTCTTAAGACGCGTCGTAACCCGAATTTCGTCGTAAACCGGATTTTGCCTTTGATCTTCCAACCAAAGCACCAATAACCTTTCCATCTCAATAATTAGACCACTACGATGCTTGTTTATCACTGCCGCTTTCATAGGAGCAGATCAGAGCCCACATCAGGTACTTCCGCCCACATTGGGCACACACACGAGGCTGTCTTCTTCTCCCTACAGCCACAACAGAGCGTATTCTTGCGCCGTGCGCCGCGCGCCGCGTGCGTTTGTTTACATCTTTTACCACGCTAAACCGTGTAAGACGGAATGACGCGTAATATATACATATTTTTTTTAATGGGGGCGCGTTCGTAACCACGAAACGTCGTAACCCGAGACCGTCGTAACCCGAGGACCCCCTGTATCAGGTTCTGTCACTGTTATATGACATGTCTTCTCATGAGACTGAACATCTGATAAAAGTTTCACTCTGCTATATGTTTTTTAATCCAGGCAGGTCCCAGATGGTGAGGTCCTCACAGACTTGTGCTTGTCTCATACACCTGTTGTGTCTGAATCAGGGCTCAGAGGGTCTCATTTACTGTCATAGCAAAAGCTTTCAGTATCAGTCAGAAAAGAAACCCAAAACACTGGCTTTTTATTTCTATTTTATATGGCAAACTGAGTAAAGCCAGGTGTAGCCTATGGGTACAATTGCGTGATCAGAAAATGATTACAAGAGACAGAACAAAAGGTTGTAAAAACGAAGGATAGTAAATCAATCATTCAATCAAAACTTTATTTATAAAGCACTTTTCATACAAAAAATGTAACACAAAGTGCTTTACAGTGATTAAAAACAACCCACATTTCATTCCACCCAACCAGCCCCCCACAGCTGCTTGACACCGCACAACCAAACAACCCAAATAGCAACACACACACACACACACACACACGCACACACACACACACACACACACACACACACACACACGCACACACGCACACACACACACACACACACACACACACACACACACACACACACACACACACACACACACACACACACACACTACACACACACTACACATAACTACACACACACACACACACTACACATAACTACACATAGTTAAAAAAAAAAAAATCATAATAATAATAATCAAAGGCCAAGCTAAACGTTCTCTGCAGCCCTGAGCTGGGAGTGTGTGTCCAGACTTTGAGAATGACCAGGAGCTGCCGGAGGAGCGCAGGATCCGCAAGGGTTCATAAGGTAATAATAATAATAATATTACCTAACTGCAAAAGGTAAAAGCAGTTCTGAAAGATAAGAAGACCATTAAGGCATTTAAAAAACAGTAAAAGAACTTTAAAATCGATCCTGAAACTCACAGGGAGCCAATGCAGTGATTTTAAAACCAGTGTAATGTGGTCCCGCCCTCTGGTTCTAGTCAGGACACGTGCTGCTGAATTTCGTAATAGTTGCAAATCTGAAATACTCTTTTTGGGAAGACCAGAGAGCAGGGCATTACAGTAGTCTAAAGACTGTGCTTGTAGTTTGGGTAAAAGTTTCTCTCTCTGGGCCTCAAGACCGACGACTAGAACCTCAGTAAAGTGTAAGATTGAATGAATCGGGGGGGAAACGGTTGAAATTGCAAGACTGAGAAAACAAATGATCAGTCAAATGAACCATCAAGCAGAAATGAAAGAGATTTGATGTCTAAAAATGCATATTTTTTGTACAGGATGCCCATTGCTTAGCCTGTAATCTGTATATTGGAGAAAGAATTATTTGCTATGGAAGCATTTAAGTGGTGGTTTGCTCTCTTGATACCACTGTTCATTTTTTTTCTAACTGAAGTAATTTGGACTTTAAAACTGCTGACTACTGTCTTTTTAAAGTTGATGACAATGTCTACTGGTGGGTGCTCCGTGCCATGTGTCATCCGCTCTTAGTCCAGGTCCATTATGGTGGTGTGACTGAAGTATCTGTGGAGTACTTTGTGGCTGTTCTGGGGCTGGGACCTCTGCTCTGTCTCACTCTGACACTCTCGTAGATGAATGTGCTCTGCTTTGGCGCGCTGACTTTGTTGTTTTCCCAGGCAGCCATGTGCAACTAGGCTAATGAGTACATTTAGCTGGAAAATGCTGAGGTAATCCTTTCATCAGGCTGTGTGAGAATGCCGCCGCACTCCACTCTGTGTTTGTGAGCTCCCATCATCTGTTTATTAAGGTCACAGGGAGAGAGCCACAGCACTCATTAGAAGGCTCCTTGCATCATACTCATGTCTTGACTCTTTATTCATTTATATGTCTGCTCTGGCCCATGCCCTCTCCTGTAAAGTGTGTTAACATGCTATACTTACTCTTCATTCTATTCAATTATTTATCTAAAGGTGCACTGTGTAACTTTTCTGCTGTTGCACTGCAAATTTCTCTGATCTGGCCAAGATTTTAAAACTTATATTAGGTTATTCATCTTGTTTTCAGATTTATCATCTACTTACTAGACCAGAGACTTTTTTACTACTTTTAAGTCATTTTCTGATAGATTTAAGTGTTTATATCTTAAATTTTGGCTAAGCCTTTTTTGCAGTGTGGGTCTGCCATCTGCTTGCCTCCATGGTGATGTTATTGTTTTCCACCTACGTTCCACAGTATAGCATTAAATGACTCCTCCATCTCCATGGCAACAAGCAGATGAGGCCACTAAGCTACAGTAAGTGCAGGTGAGGAGGCTCAAAATGTGTCACAGTAACACCTCGCCCGGGCTGCATCTAGCTCACATGATTACTAACCATTTATTTAGGGAAAAGATTTGTGGTGGGCTCCAGGGTCCGGCCAGAATAGACTCCCAAAGGAAAGAATCCAAAGTGGCTCCGCACTGCACGGCATGAGGTCTGAGCTCCTCTTTTTACTTTTAACTATTCGGAGCGGCACTGTGGGCAGTCTGAGCCTGGAGTAAGAATGCACATTTTGAAGGTATTTTTGAGCAACACAAACTTTTGTAATAAAAGAAATGCAAAAATAATTGTACTAACTCCATGGAAACAAGCAGATAATGGACCCTGTACATGAAACATTATGCAGTGCACTGTTAACTTCCTCACTGTTGTGGATATTTAATTGAGACACATTTTTAACTGTGGCCAGGGCTGACACACAATGGCAGATCATTTCTTGCAGAGAGACAGTGGTTCAGTAGCAAAGCATTCATTTACAAACCCACAGGTCCGCATCCCAGCACAGATCCTGTTGTTGTATCTGTGGGCAAGACACTAAACTCATCTGTGTGTTATTATATGAGCGTGTATTTCTGTTGGTGTACTCCTCTTTCCTAGCAGTTTCATCTCATTTGATCCTGTCACATTGTGAACACAGCAGATGAGATTAGCATTGAGGTAATTTTGCGATATTGTCTTTGGAGATGTTTATTTGCGCGCATGTAGGCAGTGTCCCCAGACTGCAACGGGAGGCACCACTTTGATTGGGTTAGTTTTGTCAGCTCCTTTGTAGACTTCCATCTCATGTCTGCTTCCTCTGCTCCTCTTGCTCTGATTTGAAGCCCTCTAATCATATCCCTGTATCTCTCTTGTGTGCGTTTGAGTAGGAGGGAAGGTTGGCTGTAGTAATAAGACCATTAATCATTGAGAATAATTTGAGGAAAAATCAGCCAACCTTGTTGAATTTGACAGTCACCATATTGAATCTATATGCTGGAGTAATAAATGGTCAGATAAGGAGCTTTACTCTGACCCAGTAACAGTTTCAATGCAGTTCTTTGATTTCAAAAGTACTTTTCTCTGTACTGGTCTCTGGAGTAGATGCCATATTATATCAAGAACAATGGGCACACTCCTTTAAGTTTTAGGGTGATGGAATTAAAGGTTTACTACTTAACTTTTCTGGCTGAAGTTCTACCTTATATTCAAGATACAAGATTCAAGATTGTTTATTTGTCATATGCAAGATCAACACAAAGTCAACAATGCAATGAAATCGCTAAGATAGTCAAGAAGTACTAATAGCATGCAATAATACATGGTAAAAAAGTGTTGCAAAAAGTGCAGGGGAAAAGGTAAACAATATAATAAAAAATATGTAATAAAATATAATAAAATACAAAGGTACAGGTAGGATTAAATAAGGTGTAAGTAAAGTATTTCACAGATTGCACATAATATACCATATATATCCAGGGAAAATATTTCTTTAACTATTACACAGTCTGTAAAATTATCAGTTTTATATTTACTGATTTACAGGTTTTTTAAAGCTAAAAAATCAATTTGGAAAATCATACATTCTTACTGTCACCTCTCCGCAGACCTGACCTGTAACTTATGGCGAACCATCCACCAGAATTACTTGTATTGTCACTTAAATAACAATAACGAAATGACTATTGACTAATGACTATTTAAAAATACATTTGTCAAATGATTTACAATTATTTTAAGGCTGCTACTATAATGTATTCTTCCAACATTATTACTGCAGTTTATGAAAAAATATGCAAAAATATAATAATTGTGTAAAAAATGCTTTAAGTAACTGTGTGGATACCTCTGTTAAAGCATAATACAATATCCCTTCTAAAGTTTTATGCTGCTTCTAACAATGTGTCAAACGAGTGTAGGATCAGCTTTTATGGCTCGTAGTCTCGTGAGTGCTGTTTTAATGAGCTTAGCGCCCAGATGCTAATGTTTGAAAAACCCTGATGTAGGGGATTAATAACAGTGAGAGCCACACTATCGTAATCACACGGTGTGTTCAAGTAGCCATGGTTTTCAGCTTCCTGCTATACACAACATTTCGAGGACCTTTTCAAATCATGTAATATTTTGTTATGAATTAATCGCCATGGCAACAGTCATACTTTTTTTTTTTTATCATGCTGAAACCCATGGATAGGAGGACGCTGCTACTTGTGTGTCTGTTTTTGGAAATGCAGTGCAGTGGAAAGAGCAATGTCACCCTACACACACACGGCGCCCCCTTCTGTTACACATGGAGGGTGTCAGTAATGGGTCTCTAGGCAGAGGTCTGTGTGCCCGGGTGCTCCAAGCTCAGGTCACTCCCATCACACAGGCTGTGGACCAGGACCGAGAGGATTTAAGGGAAAGAGAACTGCTGCATTATGGGTAATGGACACAGACAAAGGGCTAGATGTGCTGGAGAAAGCCAACAATACACCACTGAAATAGATACATATAATACCACAAATCTGTAAAAATCTATCTATTTATTTTAATTTTTTTTTAATGCAGTAACATCAACCTGTCAGGGAGCTACATGAGGAAACTAGCATCTTGACTTTAGCAGCACAGAACATTCCCTTTTCTAATTGGTCAGTGCATTGTATGGTGTTCCTGCATAAATAAATAAAAAAGATAACAAATAAAGTACCACGATATACTACTCAACAAGCTGCAATGACATAGTCTGGACTGATATATCTCTGAATTTGTTATACATAAAGATATCACAAGATAGAAATGACTACTATTGCACATTTACTACTGAAATTACTACTACTTATTCTGCAAAAAATCTGCAGTATTTTTTCTGCCACCTTCTTTCCTTTGTTTTCCTTTATTTTCAACAAACCGTGCATCCCCTTATTGGCTAATCCACCTGTCAATCACAACCTTCTAAACTCAGTGAGCTATAATGGGTGCTCAGACTCACATCTTTGTAAAATATTGGAGAAGGATATTTTCTGGATCCCAGGCAAGCAATGACATTGAATATTTGTAAAATAGTTCAGTGCATTGTCAGCTGTCTTTGGTTATGATGTTTCTAAGGGCCTGTTTATATGAGAACGCTTACGGGCAAAAAGGACAAAAAATTTTATCGGAAGTGCCTTTCGTTTAGACGGTGATGGCGTTTTGGGGGCTTAAAAACGCAAAAAACTGCCCAAGACGCAAAATTCTGGTCAAATCTGCTGACGTCGTGTACGTGTTTACGTCACATCGGCCCATATATCAGTGTACTTTGTTTGGCAGGACTCCCAGTCCACACCTTGTTGCGCCTTTGTTGCTTTGTACTAGTCTAACGTGGTCTGAAGCAATAGTTGAACTTCTTCGTCTGACCGCACAAATTTGTTTTTGCTACCAGTAGCCATGTTTTGTTTTGCTTTTCGCGGCGCAGATGAGAAGAAGGAAGATTCTACGCATGCGTGCAGACATAATGATAATGTATCACAGCACCACCTAGCCACCTGTCATCCATACCCACTCGAATTCCACACACTTTTTCATCACTGTATGCACACAGATTTCATCCCGAAAATGTTCGTCTAAACGCAGAATAAAAAGTGAAGATGCGACGCCACTTTTGCGTCTTCTGTGCAGCAGGGCTCTCAAGGCTCACGCTTTGAGAGTGTGACACACGCAATTCGACGTATTCACACGCGCACACGCCACACATGGCATTTCTCACGCTGATTTGTGTTATTTTTTTTATTTTTTATTTTTTTGTGCCCAGAAAATCGGTCTGTGTGGCTTAGTTTATGCACACGTGTTTTCAGTGCCGCCCCCTCCCCCTGCTCCGGGGGAGCTCCGGGGGAGCAGGGGGAGGGGGGGACGGCGTCTGCTCCCGACCGTGCGGTCCGAGCGGATGCCGGAGGAGACGCGCCGTCCCCCGGGCACGTCCTGAGCCTCAGTCCCGGTGCCACGTCTCCTCTGAGACGCACCGACTCCGGTCCCCGTGTCTCCGTCTGTGCGTAACGTGTCCCCCCCGACGGCTTACGCGCGGAATACGCGCGGCCCAGAGCCGAACTGCCCGTGGTGAGACGCGGGCCCGGTGCATTAACCAGACTCTTACATGAATCCGTTAAAAATGTCCCGCTCCCCCCCGCCCCGGTCCCTCCTCCCCGCCCCTCTCAGCGCGCACTGACAAAGTGCGGTGATGATAAAACAAACTGAGAACCCTGTGTGCAGACCGTCATCATATAAATGTAGCCTACTTGTTTAGAACTTATTGTACATCTTAAAAGAAAAAATGAAAATAGGCAACAAGCCATCTACCATTTTTAATAATGATACTACTGATCGTTCTGCAACAGACTTTTACATTACGTTACGGTTTACGTTATAGTGATAAAATACAGATTGTGAGTCTAAAGCACACTGGATTGAATGCAGAATAGGTTGAACAATTTTGCTGATAATTTTGGTTCAAACAATAAGATGATTTTTTTGTATCTGTGCTTTATTTTCTGTTCCTTTGACGCCTCTCTCCCTTTGCTCTCACACCTTCTCCGACAGGGCTATTTTCTGCCTGTCAGGAGGTTTACAGACAAGTGCTGTTTTCTAGTCTGCTGAGAGTCCAGAGCAATGCCCCAAACAACTGGCTCTTTGATTCATTTTCACATTTGTGTGTATTAAACTGCTGTGTGTAAGAGGGGGAGATATCAATTGTTTCCATGTTTGGTCATTTGACGAAAGGCAAGGGCCAAGATTATTAAAAAACAACAACATATCACTCTAAACACTTTAAAAACTGCTGCTAAGAACTACTGTTGCACATTTATTTTTATCTTTGCACATTCTATTGCACATTTTACTGCACATTTCACTGCTGCATCTTCCATTGCACATTTTGATGCACACTGCACATTTTGGACATCTGTAAATAGGTATTTATTTATTCTTTGCACTGCTGTTAGATTTTTGTCCTTAGATAGTTTTTGTATTGTCTTTATATTGTATTTTGTACACTGTCTTTTTTGCACTGCTTGGCCAGGGAGAAACGGACTTTCGATTCACTATATATCGAACACATATGGCAGAATTGACAAATAAGTGAAGTTAGTTTTTGACTTGACTATTCTATGTGGGAAAGGCAATGATTTTGAAATGACAGATTCACAAATGTTACTTGATAATTTGTAGATTTGGGGATAGTGGGTTTCCTCCGGGCACTCCGGTTTCCCCCACCAACCCAAAAAACATGCACCATAGGTACCTCCAGCTTAGGTCCTGACCAAGCCGAAGCAAGAAGATCATGGAGATGGTCCCCGGGCGCCCTAATGTGTGTGCTGCCCACTGCTCCTAATATATGTGTATATATATATAGGATGGGTTAAAATGCAGAGAAGAATTTCTCCAGTGTGAGATCAATAAAGTTCACTTCTTCTTCTTCTTCTTCTTCTTAGATATTTTGTTCAGAAACTTTACATCATCCACTTGACAACAGCTATGTGTCTTTGATTGAACGATACAGCAGTTTTTTCAGTTATGATTGTTAAAGGTTGATTGTTAAAGATTGTTTCTAATGTTATTGCTCTCCCTGGAATGTTCCACAGTGTGACATTATACAGCTCTACCTCTCCTTACCTCCAAGAAAGAGAATCCTTCCTTGAACAGAAATGGAGGTCTCAGATATCATTTGTTTCCCATTTATAACTCTATCCTCAAACCTAAATCAGAACAAACAAAAAAAAACAATAGGACAGCCAGGTCATGTCCAGAGGTGTGAAAACATCCATTATGGCCCTGAATGGTTCTGCTAACAAGACCCCACACTCCCACTACATATTGAGTAGGCTTATCTAACTAACAGAAACTGTAAACAAGTACGCAGGTGTGGTAGTTTCAGAGTAATTTCATTGTAGTTATCTCCTCCCTTCAGGCACTGTCCACCAGCGTCTGACCAGAACTGAAGAAGAAGCTTGGATGAGCTGCGAAACGTATTCGACCAAGTACACTTTTATCCAGTTGACAAATTGAATTTCTCCTTTTGCCAGCTCTACCTTACATTTATTCAATTGCAGGTGGTTTTATTGTGTAAAAATGCCTAAAAAAGCAGGCCTTCCCAGTGTGAGCAGGGTTGCCTCTCCCTAGATCTGACCTGTAACATTCCAGACGAAACAGTAACATCTTCATGGAGAAAAGCATCTGATGGACCCCCCACCAGTGCATCTTTAACGTCAGTTCATTTGTGTCGACAGAGAAGACAGTGAACTTGGTGCCAATTTAGTCTCATGTGAATATGCACCATTATTACAGAAATATTAACCATAAACCAGGATAACACGTCACCATTATTACAGTTAAAGCTTAAGATTGTGTTACAGTTCTGCTTTCACAATACGCTTGAAAAACTGAATTTATGAGAAAATAAGTGGGGTACTTCAGATTTAACCGTAAACCACAACATAATTCACACGTTTTAATATCCAGGCAGTTTACAATGTCCTGTTTCCCTGTTGAGACTGTGTTGAAATCCAAGCTGACATCCCCCCTCTCCCTGCTCCAGCATATGCCCCTCAGCAAGACCCCCGTGAGGCTTTGGGAGAGGGACAGAGCAGCAGCCCAAAGACAATGGAGCCCGGGTGAGCGAGAGAAAGCGAGAGGGGGGGAGAGAAAGCACCCCCGCTGCGTTCCCTTTCCAGTCCTGCTAGCGTTGGCATGTGTTAAATGTAAAGCTGCCGGCTGACTCACCACGCCACCAGTCTCCACGCAGTAGAGAGACGAGCAGGTCCAGTGCCGAATCAGCGCAACAAGGCCCGCCAGAACTGCACAGCTCTCTACACTGCCTGTGCTGGGTTACTGTAATTTTTTGTTTCATTTGTATACCTCTGTGGTTTGCTGTACGTATGGAATGGAACAGTGGATAAACCTAAAACATGGGGGTGGTGATGCCAAAAAATGAATAGCACAATTTTCTTTGAGCCAGTTCACGATTTCACTTCTATCTTGATTCATATAAACTTCATACTACTATACTACTTCTTTTGTGTTTTAACTGGCCCATATTACGCTATATTCTGATAATATAATATACAGCTCTGGAAAAAAATAAGAGACCACTGCAAAATGATCAGTTTTTCTGATTTTACTACTTATAGGTATGTGTTTGGGCAAAAGGAACATTTTTGTTTGAGTCTATAAACTACTGACAACATTTCTCCCAAATTCCAAATAAAAATATTATCGTTTAGAGCATTTATTTGCAGAAAATGACAAATGGTCAAAATAAAATAAAATAAAAAAGATACATGTTTTCAGACCTCAAACAATGCAAAGAAACATCAAATTCATTTTAAAACAACATAATACAGTGGTACCTCACCTTACGAAAGACCCAACAAACGAAAATTTCAAGTTACGAAACGCCTTCACGTTAAATTTTTGTCTCTAGATACGAAAGAAAATTCAAGTTACGAAACGCGAAATCTCAAAAATTCAAATAATGCGCGCTCAGCCACACACATTATACGCTTATCTCAGACTGAATTTAAACTTTTCTCACATTTGTCTCTCGTTTAAACACTCAAACTTTCATAGATTTTCAACAAAATTATTAATAGTGAAGTGTGGGAAGGGAGAGGGGGGGAGAAAACTGCGCGCGGACACGTGTGATAGCGCAGCATGACCCGGTGCGGGGCTGCCAGCAGGTCTAGACCTGGATTAAACCAGGACTGGACCAGGACTAAACCTGGACTAAACTAGGACTAAACCTGGACTAAACCATGACGAGAACAGGTGGATTAAAGCGCCGCGTGCGGGTCTATTTCCTGGTTTCGTTTCGAGTCAAGGCTGAGGGGAGCAGCGAGGGGGACCGCACGCAGTCTGAGCGCATGAACAAACGCATGCAAGAGCCACGGTGGGCTAGACCTGGTCTAGACCAGGTCTAGACCAGGTCTAGGGGGGACCGCACGCAGTCTGAGCGCATGAACGAACGCATGCGCCGCGGTGGTCTAGACCAGGTCTAGAGGAGGCCTAGAGGAGGCACGGTTTGAGCACGGTTTGAGCACGGGTCTCGTTCATGCGCTCAGGCTGCTCGCCTCAGCCGTGACTCGAAACGAAACCAGGAAATAGACCCGCACGCGGCACTTTAATCCACCTGGTCTAGTCCTGGTTTAGTCCAGGTTTAGTCCAGGTTTAGACCTTGGTCTAGACCTGGTATAGTCCACGTTTAGTCCTGGGTCTACAGTCTCTACGCATAACACAATGTTACACTATAAAAAAAAGTTACACTATAAAAAAAAAAACTTGGATCGGGGCCTTGGAACGAATCAGGCTTTTTCCATTGAAATAGCTACTCAACTTACGAAAAATTCACGTTACGAAACCACTTCTGGAACGAATTAATTTCGTAAGGTGAGGTACCACTGTACTAACGTTTACACTTAAAAAGAGTTCAGAAATCAATATTTGGTGCAATAACCCTTATTTTTAATCACAGCTTTCATGCGTCTTGTCATGCTCTCCACAAGTCGTTTACATTGTTCTTGGGTGACTTTATTCCACTCCTGGTGGAAGAACTGAAGTAGCTCAGCTTTGTGTTTGTGTTGGAATTCAACAGACGCTGGAATGGAATGGCTGTAATACATGTAGAGATGCTGATTTCAGAAAGAAAATGCACTGGTCTCTTATTTTTTTTCCAGTGCTGTATAATAATAATAATAATAATAATAATAATAATAATAATAATAATAATAATAATAATAATAATAATAATAATAATAATAATAATAATAATAACAATAACAATAACAATAACAATAATAATAATAATATATGCTTTTACCTCATCAAAAACATACCTGGAGTTGTGTTTTGCTTCATTCACACATGTTTACCACACAAGTTCTGGGTATTTAGGCTGAATTCTTCTCTCTGACTGAAATGTCATGCGATAATACAGCAAGTGCTTTAACTCCATACAACTTCACTACAATCATTCAGATAATTTAATTTAATTTCAAGCCATGTTACAAAAACACACCACAAAACCGCACACAGCAACTTGACAAACCTGATGTGATGTGCAGAAGTTTCATTAGCCGATTATGCTCAGAAGGGGGAGGGACTTTGCATAGAGAGCAGAGGGAGGGGACGCTCAGAATCAAAACTTAAAATGAATATTATTAAAACACATGTAAATGCATACAGTTCACAAGAATCCAGCTTCTGCCTATCATACGATTATGGTTAAAATCACCAGTGAAGATCCCAAACAAACCAAAAAGAAACATGATACAGACACAGACATGACACAGACATACTTCAGCCTATTTGAGCAGAAACATGTGGAATGAAAGATGTCTGTGTTACAAGGTTCCATTTTACCCTATTTTCTGATCTATACAACGTTGTGTCCTAATGTGGTTTCCTCATCACAATCAGACCTGGAGTTGTGTTTTGTTTCATTCACACATCTTTAACAAACAAACCCTGAGTGCTCTCAAACAGAAAACAGTCTGTTCCACCTTGTGATGTCATGTGGCAATACAGGAAGTGCTCCACTGTGTTTTTAAAGTCCAGATATCACGATTGGGTCGCCATACTGACCCAGCCCTACATGCACAACAGACTAATTCTCCAGCTATGTACAGTAGTTATGACCAAACTCATCAGAAAATGGGCTCTTTCAAGGTATTTTTGAGACATAAAAAACTGTAACTGGATAAATACAAGATAGATATATTTAATGCCATACTGTGGAGCATTCTTCTTAAAGTAATAACATCTTCATCAAGACAAGCAAATGACCGACTCGCCATTAAAAAAAGTTACATAGTGCACCTTTCAATGCTTTGACATTATTAGTTAATGCTAATACAATGTGGTTGAGACAGAGCCAAGTATGTGCAGGTGGTTAGAGTTTTACTGGTTTAATTCTGTTGTTTTGTTTTCCAGGCTGGAAAAGTGCTTTATTTTCCTGTTGAAAATCCTTTCTATACTAACACATGAGGATGAAAACAGGTCCATGGGATAAATACACAAACTCTAGATTGAGTGTTTTGGCAAATAGTTAAAAAGATGGTGGATGAAAACTATAACTCAAAGTGTAACTCAAGGGTGCTTGGATTTTATCTTTGAAACGTTGTACACACCCTGCAGAACTTTCTATTTACACAAAGGTAATATGTGCATTAACCATATCTTTCTGCTTTGGTGAAGAAAGGTCACTGTGTTGAAGAGGGAGCTGAGCCAAAAGGCTCACGTTTACGTTCCTGCCCTCACCTGTGGTCATGAGCTTTGGGTAATGACCGAAAGGACAAGATCGCGGGTACAAGCGGCCCAAATGAGTTTCCTCCGCAGAGTCTGCTGGGGGCACCCTTAGAGGTAGGGTGAGGAGTTCAGTCACACAGGAGAAGACCCAGGACACGCTGGAGGGACTATTATTTATATTTATATTTATTTTATTTATATCACTTATTTGTCCCCGAAGGGAAATTTGTCCTCTGTATTTGACCCATCCTTTATTCAGGAGCAGTGTGCAGCACATGACTGCGCCCGGGGACCCATCTCCATGATCTTATTGCTTAGGCTTGGTCAGGACGTCAGCTGGAGGATTTTACCTATGGAGCATGTTTTGGGCTGATGGGGGAAACCGGAGTGCCCGGAGGAAACCCACCCAGACACGGGGTAAACATGCAAACTCCACATAGAAAGGCCCGGACGACCTGGGAGATGGAACCCGGAACCTTCTTGTTGTGAGGCATGAGCTGGAGGAAGTGTATCCGGGGTGAAAGAAGTCTGGGAGTCCCTGCTTAGACTGTTGCCCCCATGACCCGACCCCGGATAAGCGGAAGAAAATGGATGGATGGATGGATGGATGGAGGTCACTGTAGCAACTAGACTTTGAACATTTAGTTGAGGGGTAAATGTGTCTAAAAAGTGTAAGTGATTTCATGTGACGGTTGTATAGAATCCACTGTAATGTCATTGTTCTTGCTTAATGGCATCGGTTAAAGTGCCTATATCACACTATTTTCTGTTTCTTCCTTCTTTCTCCTCATCACAAACATACCTGGAGTTATGTTTAATTTGCACATGTTTAACACACAAACCTTTATTTAGAGAGTGTTCTTCTAAGTTCCACTCACCTTCACCTGAATAATTTGGATGATTTCAGCTCTGGAATAGCCAATCTCTACTGAACAAAAGGTAAAAGGTAGCTGTTGATTGAATTATACCACTTAAATACCACTTCATGACATCACAAGTTGGAATAGATGTGGACAGATGTTTTTGATGAGGTAGAAGCATTATAACATGGTTTAAAGCTGTTTGTAACATAAGACCTTTATTCTGATTTACGGTCCATGTGATTGAAAATCTCTTGCTTGGATTTTTTTTTTTTTTGATTCATAGCAAAAATATCTTTTTCTTTTTGTCCTTTTTTTGCTGCAGTGCAAGAATGACTATTTTAGCAGGACAATTGAAATGAGTTGTTGATAGCCTGTTTGACTCAGGTCCCTGGGGTATGTTTGGAGGTACATATAAAGCCTTTTAAACGATACAGGAGAGGATATGAGCATGTGGGTGCGTCGGGGGCTGGGCTGATCATCTTTCAAACTCATGTCTATTACGTCTTTGAACCTGTTTTCACTTGGGACATAAACCCAGCTCGTATGCAGCACGCTTCTCCGTATTTTAAGACTCTCTTGATGGACGTCATACCTACTTATACAAAAACGTGACAGCAAAAACATAAAAACAATATAAGACGTAACCATTTTGAATCGTTGGTACATTTTCAGCTGACTTTTGCTTTTGAGTGAAATATTGCCTATTGCAGAATGTGTTGGGGGTGAGAACAGTGAAGGGCAGTGGGGCTCGGAGGGGGTGGGTGCTGGTTTACCGTGTACAGGGGGATAATGTAATGTGCATATGTGCATGAAGGTGATCTGCCCTTAATGTATGCTATGGCCTTGGATAGAAACATACACTGCACAGTCACATTTTAATTGAATTATATTGGTGCTGTTTGTCAAATGAAAAAACAAACAAACAAACATTGTAGTGTTGTTATTGGTGACATCTATAGCAGAAAACATGGGTGCAAAAACAAACACATTTTTACATGAATATTTTAGAAAAGTTTGATATACATTCAACTCAAGAGAGACTCGAGACTCGAGATAAGTGTGGATCAGATTATAAGAGATAAGATAAGATAAGATAATCCTTTATTTGTTCCACAATGGGGAAATTGCAGTGTCACAACGCAAGTTTCAGAAATAGTTGGAAAAAAGAGCATGCATCAAAAATTAAGATAATAATATAATAATATTAATAATAATATAATAATATAATAATATAATAATAATAAGAATGTACAATCAACTAAAAAACACAACACTGTAAGGTTAAAAGGCACAGGAACGCTGCACAATAAATGTCTTTGATTCTGAGCAGTGAACAAACAGCAGTTAAAGTGACTCCAGTTCAGTAATATATAATATCACTACAATAAAGTGACTCAGATGATTGTGTACAGTGCAGTGATGGACAGTGGTTGTTACACAAATAAGTAGCAGGTAAAGTGACTTTAAATAATATTGCACATGTAATTATTACTATGGAGATGACACATGGTTGCTATGGAGATGAACATGACTAGCATTGATCATTGTACAGTCTGACAGCAGCAGGAAGGAAAGACCTGCGAAATCTCTCTTTAACACAGCGAGGGTGAATCAGTCTGTCACTGATGCTGCTCTCTAAAGCCGACAGAGCGTCCTGCAGGGGGTGACACTCATGGTCCAGCATAGACATGAGTTTAGCCAGGACCCTCTTGTCCCCCACCTGCTGCACCAAGTCTAGAGGACAGCCCAGGACTGAGCTGGACTTCCTGATGACCTTGTCCAGTTTCTTCTTCTCCCTCTCTGTGACGCTGCTGCTCCAGCAGACCACACCGTACAGGATGGCTGATGCCACCACAGAGTCATAGAAGGTCCTCAGGAGTGGCCCTCTCACTCCAAAGGACCGCAGTCTCCTCAGGAGATAGAGCCGACTCTGGCCCTTCCTGTACAGTGCATCTGTGTTATGAGTCCAGTCCAGTTTATTGTTCAGATGAACACCCAGGTACAGTGGTAACTCACCTTACAAAATTAATTCGTTCCAGAAGTGGTTTCGTAACATGAATTTTTCGTAAGTTGAGTAGCTATTTCAATGGAAAAGGCCTGATCTGTTCCAAGGTTGTTGTTTTTTTATAGAGTAACATTTTTTTTTATAGTGTAACGTTGTGTTCTGCGTCCTGATTGGCTAAGAGACTGTAGACCCAGGACTAAACGTGGAATAAACCAGGTCTAGACCAGAACTAAACCAGGTCTAGACCAGGTCTAAACCAGGATTATCCCTGTTATTATTATAACATGGCAGTGCCGTTGGATGAGCGCGTTGCTCGTGTCTCCGCGCACCTTGCACGTTCCGCGCTAGAGCTAAGAGGCCGAGAAAGACGCTCTTTCAGCGGGAATAAGAGCGGGGCGGGGCGGGCTCTGGTTCTATCTGACCTCCAGAGCCGGGGCGCTGACACTGTGAGCTAACAGGCCGAGAAAGGTGGTCTATCGGCGGGCAAGACCGCGGGGTCTCGCTCGGGGCGGGCTCTGGTTCTATCTGACTTCTAGGTCTAGACCTGTTTTAGCTCTGGTCAGAACTAAACCAGGTCTAAACCTGAACTGGACTTGGACTAAACCAGGACCGGACCAGGTCCAGACCCGGACCAAATCGGGACCAGACCAGGATTAAATCACCCCGTGCTCGCCCGCGTGTGCTCGCCCGCGTGTGCTCGCCCGCGTGTGCTCGCCCGCGTGTGCTCGCCCGCGTGTGCTCGCCCGCGTGTGCTCGGCCCGCGTGTGCTCGGCCCCGAGGGGGAGGCACGGTAATCACAGTAATCCTGTGTCTCCGTTCCCCTCGCGTGTTCGGCGCTACCCCCACGCTTCACTATCAACACATTCCGTTGAAAATCTATGAAAGTTCGAGTGTTCAAACGAGAGAGAAATGCGAGAAAAGCCCAACTCCAGTCTGAGAAAAGCGTAGAATGTGTGTGGTGAGGCATTTACAGCCCTAAAAAGCCCTAAAACATGTAGAACAATTGCAAAATACAAAGTTGTCCTACCTCGTGGACCTCTCCCACCGCGGGCCACCTCTGGAACCTAACCCCGTGTGTGTTGATAAAGTGTATTTACGTTTTGGGGCGTGCATCTGAGCGCGCATTAATTGAATTTTTGAGATTTCGCGTTTCGTAACTTGAATTTTCTTTCTTATCTAGAGACCAAAATTTAACATGAAGGCGTTTCGTAACTTGGATTTTTCGTATGTAGGGTCTTTCGTAAGGTGAGGTACCACTGTACTTGTAAGAGTCCACTCTCTCAATGTCCCTTCCCTGGATGTTCACTGGTGGTGGGGCAGTAGAATGGCGTCTGCGGAAGTCCACCACCATCTCCTTGGTCTTACCCGCGTTGATGAGAAGGTGGTTCCGCTGACACCAGTCCACAAAGTACAGTATATCTTCAACCAGATATGATCAGAAGTGTGGTTTTGATGTGCAAAATTAGCATCACTTGATATTAATATAAAATCAAAACTTAAGAGTGCAGTCTTCCAAAGTAAGTCATTTTTCTGCATTGTTTGATTTGACAATTCATATTATTATTGGAGAAATCCCTCAAATAATTTTATATCTATTTTAATAAGCTACATGTTTTTGCTTAAAAAACAGCAGGTTTTTGTTTTTGTTTTTGCTAAAAAAAAAAAGCAGGTTTAGGAACAGTTTCTCTCCTACAGCTCTTTCTCTGCTGAACTCTACCCCCCTGCTGAACCTCCATGTCCCCCTACTATGCCACCACTCTCGCCCCCTACCATACCACCACTACCACTAACTCCATGCCACGACTCACTCCCTTTCCCTCTTCACCTCTCCATCTCTCCCAATGTCAATGAACTCTACCCAATCCCTGCATCCATTGGCACTCCACCCAAACCACATGTATGTGATCAATACTGTATATCCTCTGTGTTATAGTTCATCCGGTAGATATCTTGTACATATTGTTCATACATATCATATTTATTCACTTATATATTTATAGCACACCTGTATATTTGTTTATAGCTCATCATATATCTTAATAGCTCTACTGTATACTTGTTTATAATACTTCTGTTTATATCCCCTTCACAGATTAACAACAAAGTGCTCCCACGTGTTCATATCCTCCTGGGACCCGAAGAAAAAAGTGTATCTAAATTATTATTATTATTATTAACATTTTTCTATTTGGAGGTGAATGAACACCTTAGCATTAACATTTTGTTAATTTTATTTTTATTCATAATGTTGTAACATGTCCTCTGTAATGGACTGTAATGGTGTTAAATCCACGTGAAGTTAACAACCTAACAAAAACATTTTGTTTTGTTTTTGTTTTGATGACCAGCATCTCTGACAAGCTTCTACAGTCACCTCAAAAAGTTTTTAGATTCACTTTAAATTTCTTATTTATTTATTTATTTATTTATTTACTTATTTGCTTATTTATGTATTTTTATTTATGTATTATTTTATTTATATTTTATTTACTATTCATTTATTTGCGTACTTATTTATGCATGCTTATTTATTATTTTTATTTATATTTTTATTCGTACTTTATTTATTTATTTACTTATTTACTTATTTATGTATTTATTATTATTATTATTATTATTATTATTATTATTATTATTATTATTATTATTATTATTATTATTATTATTAATTTATTTTTTTCATAGTGCAGCCGCAAACTAGAGTCTATCTCAAAACACTTTAAAGACAGACTGGTTAACTCAATGTCCACTATAAAGGACACAAATGAATGGGCCGGGTCTCAGGAGGATATTGCCCTATTTATTTATACATAATTCACTAAAACCATACTGTCTCTATTGTATATTGTATATACTGTATATTACTGTGTACCGTATATAATATAATATATACAGTACTGTATATATCGCACTTGCTGCTCCTTGCACTTCTGATTAGATGCTAAAGCACATTTCGTTATCTGTATTTATACATGTGTAATGACAATAAATCTGAACCTAACCTAATCTAAAAAAAGACTCATGGGCAGGGTGTACTGGATGCCCCTGCCTCTCTCCTGCCCCTCTTACCTGCCCCTGCCCCTCTCACCTGCCCTTGCCTCTTACCTGCCCCTGCCTCTCTCCTGCCCCTGTCTTTCTCCTGCCCTTGCCTCTTACCTGCCCCTCTCTCTCTCCTGCCCCTGCCCCTCACCTGCCCTGTGCCATATTAATCCTGTACATTTTGCTTGGTAGCGTTGCCCTGACCTCCATTCCCTCCTTTCGGTTGCTTCGGCAGCACTTCCACACTCACTCCTCCCGTACTCCCGTTCTCCACTGTACCTGCTGATCAGCGCCTGATGACTACACCGGCTCCAAAATGACTCCACTTGCACTTTTTCCTCTGACATCAGTGAAACGCCGCCGCAGCAGCCTGTTCTCTGCTCTGATTGTGAGCTGAAGGAAAGTGAGCACATAGACTGTAGTGCGCATACAGCATGACTGATGGTGGGCGCAGCCAGGCATGTGAAATGTCATGTGTACTACACCCTGAAAAAATGGACGTTCGGAAGATTGCGCTAAGGATCCGTTCAGCAAATTATAACAACATGCTTTTTCTACTTGTGGAAAAGTAATGAGATTTTATCATGCAGAGCCAAGGCCCACCATTTCTTGATAAACTTTCTAGTTGCAGTTGCAGTGGCTGTAAAAGTACCAAAATGTAGTACTATAATTTTGAAAAATAAATTGTTTTCCACAGTAAGACATTAACTTGATCTATCTTGCGCATTTATGTGTCTTATGTTCTTTATTATTGTGAGCATGCTTGCCTCTCCATAAATCTGACTTGTAATTTAGCCTGGTGGCAGTATCTGCTTGTCTCCATACCATAATGCGGAACATTCCAGGCAAGCAAATAACAGCTCTGGAAGACAATAAGAGACCACTGCAAAATCATCAGTTTTTCTGATTTTACTACTTATAGGTATGTGTTTGGGTAAAAGGAACATTTTTGTTTGAGTCTATAAACTACTGACAACATTTCCCCCAAATTCCGAATAAAAATATTATCGTTTAGAGCATTTATTTGCAGAAAATGACTGTTCTGCCTTGTCTCTTTTGCCTATTTTGTATTTTGGTTTGGTCTGCTGGCCCTTTAAGTGGAAAACAGGAAATTGCCCCTAATGGTCATGCGCGGTAGTACATGCAGGAAAAAGCACATGTGCTACTACTTCGTAATGAGTTCACAGAAGGCATTCCCTGTAAGTAAACTATAAATATGTATTATAAGTTTAAGGTGTCCATAATAAGATGTGCGGCTCTATGTTTAATTTGATTTGTATAGGACCAAGTTTTTTGCAAGTTGATTTGCATGCTAACACGTTGAGTACTGTACTGCATTCGGGTTGGAATTAGCATAGGAGAATGTGGTTTGCTGTATTTCTTTGCGTTTAGATTCATGTATATTCTGTCGTGTTGTTACAGTTTCACACCTGCCATATAAAGAGAAGTCTAAACCCATCCTGGCGTCAGTGACTTATTGTGTGGAGGTGTTTAACTCCTGGATAGTAGAACGGGGTTCTACGAGGCCAGTACAGTGAAAAGGGACACCCTACAACGAACTCCTGACACGCTGCACTGTTACACGCTGCATCCAGGTCAGCACGACAGACGCAGTCTCGTCAAGTCAGCTTAAAGGCGCATCACGCCAGCACCATGGAAAAAGACCAGTATGAAGTTAGATCTTCAACTTCAAAGAAATCAAGCCGCTCCTCTGCTGCAAGTGTCATATTAGCAGCCGCCACTGCACGTGCCAAAGCTCAAGCTGCCCAAAAGAGAGCTGAATTTGCAAAGAAAGAGGGAGAAATTAAAATAGAAAAGGCCAAATTAGACGCAACGCTTGATGTTTTAGCAAAAGAGGGTGAAGCTGAAGCTGCAGCCGCTGAAGCAGCAGTTTTGGAGTCCGTTGCAGCAGGTTTGGATACAAGTGATGATCAGCCGATCCTGCCACAGGAGCTGCAGAGTTCCTTTGAGCGAACTGCAGAATATGTAAAAAGGCACCAGGCATACAGTGATACAGGTAAATCAAAAGGCATTAAAACGGAAAGTTACATGAATCCAGTACAATCTGAAAAATATCAAAATGAGTTGCCCGCAGTAAAAGGCTATCACTCACCTAGGCCCCCAGATCAAATAAATCATTCACCTGAAAGACAGAGAGGAGAGCCACACCCTGTAAAGTATCAGCAATACAAAAGCCACGAGTCTCCTGGGTATTTGCTTCCCACTGCTGGGCGTTTTCGGTATGACACCCCTGCTCCAAACCACCCCAGTAATACTAATGAGCTTGCCAAATATTTAGTGAGGAGTCAGTTGTTAACATCAGAACTCACCAAGTTTGATGACAAACCTGAAAACTATTTATCTTGGAAATCATCCTTCATCAACGCTATTGATACACTTGAACTCAGACCATCAGAAGAAATGGATCTCATGATAAAATCACTTGGCCCAGAGTCCACTAAACATGCACAACGCATTAAAGCTGTGAACATAAACAAACCAGCTTCAGCATTAGAGCTTACCTGGGAGAGACTAGAGGAGATCTATGGGTCACCAGAGGCCATTGAAGGCGCTCTTTTTGCCAAACTGGATCAGTTCCCAAAAATAGGACCCAGAGACAGTCAAAGGCTAAGAGAACTCAGTGATTTACTACAGGAGATTGAGTCTGCAAGGCAAGAAGGGTACCTGCAGGGACTCTCTTATCTCGACACTGCACGGGGCGTCGCTCCCATCGTGGACAAGCTGCCGTTTGGGCTACAGGACAAGTGGATGATGGAAGGCTCCTACTACAAGCAGCGATATCATGTGACTTTTCCTCCATTCACCTTCTTCCTACAGTTCATACAGACACAAGCAAAGGCACGCAACGACCCGAGCTTCAATCTCTTGCCATCATCCACCTCTGTAGTTAAAAGGGACAGGTATGGAGAGAGCAACAGCAATAATCGCAGAACGGTTTCAGTGCACAAGACTAATGTTACAGTCCCACCCACTGAAGGACCAGATAAATGCTGCCCTGTGCATAACAAACCACACAGCTTAGAACAATGCAGAGCTTTCAGAGAGAAAACACTACAGGATCGAAAGACAATATTAAAGCAACACAGAATATGTTTTAAGTGTTGTGCATCTAACAAACATTTGGCTCGTGACTGTGAAGCAAAAGTTAAATGTTCTGAATGTGACAGTGATAGGCATCCGACAGCCTTGCATCAAGATGCTCCTTGCTCCCCCAAATCCCCCCAGCCTCCAGCTGAGCACGGCGGGGAGAGACAAACACAGGAGGTAGCAGTTGTTTCAAGTTGCACTGAAGTATGTGGGGAGGGTTTTTCTGGAAAGTCATGTTCCAAAATATGTCTGGTTAATGTTTACCCTGCCAATGACTCCAGCAAACGCCAGAAGATGTACGCCATGCTGGATGACCAGAGTAACGTATCTTTAGCACGCTCTGAGTTTTTTGATGTGTTCAAAGTCAATGGTAATGCAGCCCCCTACACTCTCCAGACATGCAGTGGTATAGGCCTCACCTCTGGCAGAAGAGCCTATGGTTACGTGATAGAGGCCATAGACGGCTCCCTTGCTATACCCATGCCCATGTTAATCGAGTGCAACATGATTCCCAATAAAAGAGAGGAAATTCCTACCCCATCTGCTGCTCATGCACATCGACACCTAGAGACCATAGCACACAAGATACCACCTTTGGATAACGGTGCTGACATTTTGCTATTGCTCGGAAGGGACATTCTAAGAGTCCATAAAGTGCGCAGCCAGATTAACGGCCCACATGATGCACCATATGCACAGAGACTAGATTTAGGCTGGGTAATAGTTGGAGATGTTTGCTTAGGTGGCACTCATAAGCCTTCGCATGTCACCACTCTGAAGACTCACATTCTGACAAATGGGAGGCCTACCCATTTTCCCCCATGTGAAAATCACTTTACCGTCAAGCCAGACACCAGTCTCTCACGCAGACAAATAACCCTCAGTGACTCAAATATGAAAGGCAATGCACAAAACGAAAATATAGGAAACAATGTGTTCTGCCAGACAAAAAATGACAATAAACTTGCACCTTCAATGGAAGATCTGCTGTTCCTCAAAATAATGGACAATGAGTGTTTTCAGGAAGAATCACAAAGCTGGGTAGCTCCGCTACCATTTCGCCAGCCAAGGGCACTGCTGCCGAACAATCGCCAGTATGCTATCAGTCGCCTCAAATCACTTGAACGAACTCTAAACAAAAATGTTGAAATGAAAGCTCACCTGATAGACTTTATGCAGAAAATGATGGACAATGGGCATGCAGAGCTTGCACCCCCTGTACAACAAGGTAAAGAGTACTGGTACTTGCCCTATTTTGGAGTATACCACCCACAGAAGCCGTCACAGATTCGAGTGGTATTTGACTCCAGTGCACAGTTCGAAGGTACATCACTGAACACAGTGCTGCTCCCAGGGCCTAATCTAAACAATAGTTTATTAGGTGTGCTCATCAGATTCAGGAAGCATCCAGTTGCAATTACCGCAGATATCCAACAGATGTTCTATTGCTTCCTGGTGCGTGAGGACTGCAGAGACGTCCTCAGGTTTGTCTGGCACAAAGACAATGACCTACAGAAAGAACTGGTTGACTATAGAATGCGGGTGCATGTGTTTGGTAACAGCCCCTCACCTGCTGTAGCCACATATGGGCTGAGGAGAGCTGCTCAACAAGGAGTGGCCAAATACGGGTCAGATGTATGCCACTTCATTGAACGTGACTTTTACGTTGATGACGCTTTAAAATCTGTCCCCACCAAACACGACGCCATCAACCTTCTGAAACGCACACAAGGGATGCTGGCAAACTCAAACCTCCGCCTCCACAAAATAGCATCTAACGAGGTTGAGGTGATGGATGCATTCTCAGCCCAGGACCGAGCCAAAGACCTCCAGGATCTGGATTTGTTCAAGGACGACCTCCCAGATCAGCGCAGCCTTGGAGTAAAATGGAATATAATGAAGGACTATTTCACCTTTCACATTCCTCATACTGAAAAACCTTATACACGAAGAGGAGTCCTTTCAACTGTGAATAGTGTGTTTGACCCGCTAGGGTTTTGGTCCCCAGTCATCATCCAAGGACGACTGCTTCTCAGAGAACTATCGCTACAGACAACAGAGTGGGACTCACCTCTTCCAGAGGACCTGAAAAGCCAGTGGATAGAATGGCAACAGTCCCTCCAATGCCTCAGCAAATTCCACATCCCACGCACATACACTAAAATGTCACTGTCTCAGGCTAAATGTGTAGAGCTTTGTATATTTTCAGATGCATCTATGAAGGCGATATGTGCAGTCTCATACCTGAAGGTCACCGCTCAGGATGGCACAACAGAGGTTGGTTTCGTCCTAGGTAAGGCACGACTCGCTCCACAGCCTGAGCTCACTGTCCCTAGACTCGAACTCTGTGCCGCAGTAATGGCGGTAGAAATGGCCGAGGTCATAAGCGAAGAGATTGACCACCCCATAGACAAAACTAGTTTCTACACAGATAGCAAGGTGGTCCTCGGTTATATCCACAACCAGTCCAGGCGCTTTTATGTGTATGTAAACAACCGCGTGTGCCGTATTAGAGAATCATCTACTCCAGAGCAATGGCATTTTGTTACTACAGACCAGAACCCTGCTGACCATGGCTCACGATCCATCCCAGCTGCTGAGTTGCAGAACACAACGTGGCTCACAGGACCAGCCTTCCTTCAGCGCTCATCAGACATCCACCCAGAGCCTCCTGAATTTGAGTTACTGGACGCAGACAATGATGCAGAGATACGCCCAGAGGTAAAGATACTTTGCACCAACATCTCAAAAGACATTCTGAGCTCAGGACGTTGGGAGCGCTTCTCCACATGGCGCTCGTTAAGCAGAACAATGTCAAACCTGATTCACGTGGCACAATGCTTCTCTCAAACTAAAACTGGCCCAAACTGTACAGGATGGCACATATGTAAAACAGCCATCACTCCTGAACTGTTAGAGCAAGCAGAGACATTAATCATAAAAAACATGCAGTCTGAAACATATTTAGAAGAAATAAAGTGCATCACAGAAAAACAGAACCTCCCTAGAAACAGCCCTATCATAAAGCTCAACCCCTTCATTGGAGATGACAAGTTGTTGAGAGTTGGTGGTCGTATTAGACGTGCAGGGCTGGGGGTAAAAGAAACAAACCCTATAATCTTACCAGGCAGTCACCATGTCACAACCCTTCTTGTAAACCACCACCATGAAAGGGTGAACCATCAAGGCAGGCATTTTACTGAGGGTGCTGTTCGTGAGAGTGGCCTGTGGATTGTAGGAGCAAAAAGATGCATTGGAAAGGTCATAAGCAAATGTGTGACATGTAAAAAGCTGAGAGGGAAGTTTGAGGAGCAAATAATGAGTGACTTGCCTGTAGACAGGCTCCGAGTAGAGCCTCCCTTTTCTTATGTGGGTATGGACATGTTCGGCCCATGGGAGGTAACCACAAGGCGAACAAGAGGGGGACAAGCAAATAGTAAACGTTGGGCAATACTATTCACGTGTTTGAGCACAAGGGCCGTCCACATTGAAGTAGTGGAGGAGATGAGCTCTTCAAGTTTCATAAACGCACTGAGGCGTTTCTTTGCCTTGCGAGGTCCTGCAAAACAGCTGCGCTCAGACTGCGGCACTAATTTTATTGGTGCCCACAAGGAAATGACTGCTAACACACCAGAAAAAGAGAAAATACAACACTTCTTGCAAGATCAGAAGTGTACCTGGATTTTCAACCCACCCCATTCTTCCCATATGGGGGGAGTATGGGAACGGATGATTGGTTTGGCACGCCGCATACTCGATAACATGCTGCTGCAAGCTGGTCGTGTTCAACTTACCCACGAAATCTTAACCACGTTCCTTGCAGAAGTCACAGCCATATTAAATGCACGTCCATTGTTACCAGTATCATCAGACCCTGAGCATCCCTACATTCTCTCACCTGCGATGCTGCTGACACAAAAAACACACATTGTGCCCCCTATCTGTGACAATGTTGACCCCAAAGAAATGCTCAAAAGCCACTGGAAACGTGTCCAGTTCCTTGCAGACACCTTCTGGGGCAGATGGCGCAAGGAGTATCTCAGTAGCCTCCAACTTCGTCAAAAATGGCACAATAAGAAGACTGACATCAAACAAGGGGATGTTGTTCTCCTTAAGGACAAACAAACAAGGAGAAACGAGTGGCCAATGGGTGTAATCGTAAAGACAGTTCCGAGTGAAGATGGGATCATAAGAAAGGCTGAAGTTAGAGTTGCTTCCCAAGGGACTGTTAAAACTTATTATAGACCTATTGCTGAGATGGTTTTCATATTATCTAGTGATGTTTAATTTAATAGTTTGTGGTATCTCTAAGATACCAGACGGGGAGTGTTCTGCCTTGTCTCTTTTGCCTATTTTGTATTTTGGTTTGGTCTGCTGGCCCTTTAAGTGGAAAACAGGAAATTGCCCCTAATGGTCATGCGCGGTAGTACATGCAGGAAAAAGCACATGTGCTACTACTTCGTAATGAGTTCACAGAAGGCATTCCCTGTAAGTAAACTATAAATATGTATTATAAGTTTAAGGTGTCCATAATAAGATGTGCGGCTCTATGTTTAATTTGATTTGTATAGGACCAAGTTTTTTGCAAGTTGATTTGCATGCTAACACGTTGAGTACTGTACTGCATTCGGGTTGGAATTAGCATAGGAGAATGTGGTTTGCTGTATTTCTTTGCGTTTAGATTCATGTATATTCTGTCGTGTTGTTACAGTTTCACACCTGCCATATAAAGAGAAGTCTAAACCCATCCTGGCGTCAGTGACTTATTGTGTGGAGGTGTTTAACTCCTGGATAGTAGAACGGGGTTCTACGAGGCCAGTACAATGACAAATGGTCAAAGTAACAAAAAAGATACATGTTTTCAGACCTCAAACAATGCAGTGGTCTCTTATTTTTTTCCAGAGCTGTAGATGGTGGACCCTCCTTCAAAAACTTACATAGCGTACTTGTAAAGTGAAGGAACAATGGAGACATCAGTTATTCAAAGTGACAGAAAAAAGAGAGTGGTGCTGTGGGATCTCATATTTAATTTACAGGTGTACTTACATATGAAAACTGTAATCTGCATACTTATCTCTGTATACTTAGAACCTCCACCTGGTTCTTCTGTGTTTTAACCATGTGTTCTGTGAACAGCTAAGTGTAACTCGATACCTACATAGACTATCCTGGGCTGTGTTGACATCACCTGCTCCCTATCCATCAATATTTTGGCTGACTATTGGGAAAACTGGTCTTCTTAGCTAAAGCTGGGGAGTTCTCTACATGGTCTGCATAGCTAAGCTATTCTCCTATAGGTTAGCTGCTGCTGAGGTCATAAATAGTCAACAGTCTGTACTGTATTTAAAGACAGACCCTTGTGGTCATTTGTGTGTGTGTGAGGGGAGGGCCCCCACTACGTCCCTCTTCATGGCCGATGTCTCTCTGCTAAGCTGATAACATGGATGAAGATGCCTGATGACACCATTCTGTTTGTATTTTGCTATTTTGACATTAAAATGCTGAATAACCTCAATTTCGACTATGCCTTCCTTCAGACCTCCTTCTGACCCACATTTTTATGAAACTGACAGTTTGGCGCCCAACGTGGGGCTCGAAGGAAAGGTCAATGTGAGGCACGAAGGAGAGGTCAACATGGGGCTCGAGAAAAGCAGAGAAAAAGTTGAAGAAGAGGAGATGCTCCATGCACCCAGAGGTTTCAGGTACCGATCTCTAAGAATTTTTAAATTAATTGTGATGATGAACAAACTGGGACTTCTGAAATAAATTATTCGGTGATGTTGTCTAGCCATACAAGATGAACTAAAATTGCATGTTTAAATTTTATATTTATGGTTGCTGTAATCTGAATCTGTAATGAATCTGTAAGAATCAGTAAGAAGAATCTGGGAATCTGTTGTTTTGATGCTTTTTTATGTTAAGAAATTTGGATTTTTTTGGTTGGTTTTGTGTGGATGGACATCAGATCTAAATGGGTAACTAAAATATAGGAGATCTTAAGATTGCCTGTTCAGAATGAACATGAGACAAGTTGCTGTAAAATACTCGAAGAGTTAATCTGCAGATAATTAATATGTTAAACCCTGCAAGAAGCAGAGAGATTAATAAAGGTAAAATCCAAGTGGTTCAACAAAAGAAGATGTTTTTGTTTCGAAAATTGAGCTCTGAAAATGTGCGAGTTAGTTTCATCTTAGTTCTGCAAAGGATGCAGATAGATGTTTTTTGGTTATTTGGGGTTTTTGATTATTTGTGATTCATTATATGTATCACCTCTGGTAATCTAAATCGATCAAAATGAGATTAATATTCTAGTGAAAGGTGAATAGGAGTTCTATTAAACTATTAAAAATGAGGTTGTTTTAGCTGATGTTAAAATGTTACTGTTGCAGATAAATATAGTTCATTAGATAGATCAGACTGTCTATTTTTTTGATAAACATTTTTAGGGGTAATTTATATCACTATGTCCCAGCTTGTGTCATGGTTTCAATTGATTTGAATTCTGAGTTCAGGTACTGGAGAAGTTGACTGAGCAAATCAGTTTTTGCTCAAACGCCTGGCATGCACCTCAGAAGTTGTGAAATCTTACACCACAAAGTCCTTGTGACATCTGAAGACCAGTCTATTCTGGCTGTTTTTGTGAGGAGAATGAAGGAGCTTCACCATTTTTGGACTCAGAGATGTCTGTTTTTAATGTCTGTTCATTTTTTGCTGATGTAGGCAACTGTGCTCTTAAAACAGCCTCAACCCAGTATCAAACAGGAGTTTGATGAGAGTGTTCAACAAATCAGAGAGATTTTTGCATTATAATTCTCAGATGACAAAAAGCTCATATCAAGGAAACAGACTCTTCAAACTGTAAAAGAAGCTGTAAAAGCTGCAACCACACAGCTGGAGCGCGTCGTAAAAGAGTGCTCAGAAGGACGACACCTTTGTGGTGCAGGAGAAGGCTGTGTTAAAATCCAGTCTGCTTCTTTTTTATCTTGATGGACATTTTTTGATAAGTGTGAATAAACTAAATCTAGTTTGTTCACTGAAGATTCAGCGTCACTTATAGGTTCAATGGTGATGCAATTGGACATTGCTGGCTTTGAAATCTTTGAGTACAACAGCGTGGAGAAGCTGTGCACAAGGAGACAACTGTGCTCTTTCCTGTCAGCTGAGTTATTTCAACAATGTCGGCGACGTCTGAGTGTGACATCATCTAACACTCTGTTGAATCCAGGAAGTGAACGATTGGTGATCTGAGAAATATCCTTCCATCTGCTGATTTATAACTCCAAAGGGAGGAGAACACTTTTCCAGGAGAGTCCTGTATTAATTTCTGTGTTGATGGTTACATTTTGAAAGTTAAAGTCTAAAATTGGAGTTTACTGAGTTACATTCATATGTAAATTAAATATTCTGTTGTTATTGGTGAGCACATGTGATTATGTGCTCAAAGGGAGGAATTGTGGGATCTCATATTTAATTTACAGGTGTACTTACATATGAAAACTGTAATCTGCATACTTATCTCTGTATACTTAGAACCTCCACCTGGTTCTTCTGTGTTTTAACCATGTGTTCTGTGAACAGCTAAGTGTAACTCGATACCTACATAGACTATCCTGGGCTGTGTTGACATCACCTGCTCCCTATCCATCAATATTTTGGCTGACTATTGGGAAAACTGGTCTTCTTAGCTAAAGCTGGGGAGTTCTCTACATGGTCTGCATAGCTAAGCTATTCTCCTATAGGTTAGCTGCTGCTGAGGTCATAAATAGTCAACAGTCTGTACTGTATTTAAAGACAGACCCTTGTGGTCATTTGTGTGTGTGTGAGGGGAGGGCCCCCACTACGTCCCTCTTCATGGCCGATGTCTCTCTGCTAAGCTGATAACATGGATGAAGATGCCTGATGACACCATTCTGTTTGTATTTTGCTATTTTGACATTAAAATGCTGAATAACCTCAATTTCGACTATGCCTTCCTTCAGACCTCCTTCTGACCCACATTTTTATGAAACTGACAGTGCATACCCCACCAGACCCCACCCCACCAGATATGAGTTATGGGAGGTTGGAGGAGCTGATGACAAAGATTAACAGAAAAGATGCGCTTTAAGAGGCAAAAGGAGAAATTCAATTTGTCAACAGGACAAAAGTTTATTTGGTTGAATACGTTTTGCAGCTCATCTAAGCTGCTTCTTCAGTTCTGGTCAGACGCTGGTGGACACTGCCTTATATCTGTCTGAAGGGGAGGAGCTAACTACAATGAAATTACTATGAAACTATCACACGTATTTGTTTACAGTTTCTGTTAGTTAGGTAAGCCTATTCAATATGCAGTAGGGGTGGAGTGGGGGTATTGTTAGCAGATCCATTCAGGGCCATAATGGGTGTTTTCAAACCTCTGGACCTGACCTGGCTAACCCTATTGTTTTCTTTGTTTGTTTTGATTTAGGTTTAAGGATAGAGTTATAGATGGGAGACAAATGATGTCTGAGACCCCATTTCTGTTCAAGAAAGGGTTCTCTTTCTTGACAAAAATAGCCTCTTTAACTCCTCTCTCAAACCAGTTGTCCAGTTGACAAATTGAATTTCTACTTTAGCCATGGATTCTACCTGGACGACAGAGGGATTATACACATACGGTTTCAAAAGAGTTCAAAAAAGCATAACATAAAACCTTTTCAAGATGAGGTGCATATGACATAGAAAAAAATGGATTTATGTGTACGGGCTTCTTACCTTACTCCTCCTGCATTGGCTTTTTTCAGGAAACCCAACCTGAAACAGTGATACTGATTCTGATTCTCCTGCGATGCGTGGATTACTAAACAGTACACCAGGCTGTTTCAATTAACGCATGTGCCCCCAAGACTCTCTGTCTCCCTCCCCCTCTGAGAGACAAAGCTGCTCATGATCTTCAAACCCCCTTCAACAAAGCCCTGTCCTCCCGAGGCCTTCTATCCATCCCTCTCTCTCTGTGCTGTCTCCCCCTCTCTCTCTTTCTGTCTTTTTCTTCTCTCTCATTCTCTCTATGTGCTGTCTTAACCCATCTTTCTATCTCTCTCTCTCACCTCTTTTCTCCCTCTCCCTCTCTTTTTCTTTCTTCTTCTCTCTCTCTCTCCTGTCTCAACTCTTCTTTCTATCTCTCTCTTCCTCTCCCCGGATCTCTCCCTACACTTTTCCACTTTCTATCCCTTTCTCTGCTCGCCTCCTATTTCTCTCCTCTCCATCTTTCTCCCCCCCCCCCTTTCTTCCCTCTTCCTTTCCCCCTCTCTCTCTCTCTTTCTTTCTTCCTCTCTCTCTCTCTCTCTCCTGTCTCAACTCTTCTTTCTATCTCTCTCTTTATACACCTTTCTGCTTTCTCTCCCTTTCTCTGCTTACCTCCTATTTCTCTCCTCTCCATCTTTCTCTCATTCTCTCCCCCTCCGTCTTCCTTTCCCCTCTCTCTTTCTTTCCGTCCTGTAACACCTCCTCCCTCCTTTGGTCTCTTGTCTCACCTTCTCCCCTCTCTCTGTGTTTTCTGACCTCCCGCTGCCTCCGTGCCCTCCCTCCATCTTTCTTCCCGGATCAAGCACATCTCCCTCTCTGCTCCGTCACCGGGGACGACGCGCTCACACGTTCACGCCCATCCACGTCGTATTGCGATGGCTGGGAATTTCTTCGAGTGCCGGTCAAAGGAGGCGCTGCACCTTTCAACTTGCCCATTCCCGGGATCAAAGAAAACACAGGAGGTGAAGAGAAAGTGAAGAGGCACAGAGCAAAGTGGAACAATGGTGGAGCGCACATTATAAAGGCAAAGACTGAGCCGAAGTGAAATGACCGTCATAAAGATCAGAGACAACAGCGCAGAAGAAAGCACGACTGAATGTTAAACACAAGTGGAGCTGCCTTTACTCAGAACAAGTTAATGTGAAATAAGAAGACCAAAGTAAAACACCGTAGGCCTCGCTACAAAGAAACCTGGGCTGGCCTTTAAACTGGTGTGAAAGTTAGATAGATTTAGATTTTCCAGTATGAAATCACTAAAGCAAACTCCAAATACGCATTTTCCATTACACTTAAAATTAAAAAAGTAACATAAAAATTAACTAAGTGAGGCTACAACTCTGGAAAAAATGAAGAGACCACTGCAAAATTATCAGTTTTTCTACTTATAGGTAGGCCTATGTGTTTGGGCAAAAGGAACATTTTTGTTTGGGTCGATAAACTACTGACAACATTTCCCCCAAATTCCAATAAAAATATGATCATTTAGAGCATTTATTTGCAGAAAATGACAAATGGTCAAAAATAACAAAAAAGATACATGTTTTCAGACCTCAAACAATGCAAAGAAACAAGATCAAATTCATTGTATCTATCTATCTATCTATCTATCTATCTAACTATGTAATATTTGGCTAAATGTCTTTTTATTATGTTTCAGAAATACTGGTACATTCATAGTCATAGTCATAGTTGCTTTATTGTCAAAAAACAATCATATGTACATGTACATAGAGTGAATTCGAAATTTAGTTTCCCCACTAACCAGGCAGGACAGTATAGAGTGGTTAGGGGGATAGTTTGGGTTTTTTGATGTGAATCTGTATGGCATCCCCTTCAGCAGTGTCGTGCATTAACACTGACTTATCGCTGACAGTGTCCTCTGAGCCGAGTTCTGCCCCGGTCTGGAGCTGACGAAAGTAGGTCCGGCAGTTAATAAAGCTTGTTTTTCTTCTCAAAACAATATGTTTCCAAAAAGTGATATATGTGCGTCACAAAACAGTCAGAAGTCATAATCGCTTGGTGTTTTTTTTCTCTCGATTCCTATCACTGCTTGTATTATTATTATTAGCCTGTTCACTTGTAAGTGAAGAAGTGACGCCTCCCTCGGGTATGTCCCACCGGGAGGAGGCCCCCGGGAAGACGCAGGACACACTGGAGGGACTATGTCTCTTGGCTGGCCTGGGAATGCCTTAGGGTCCCCCTGGAGAAACTGGAGGAAGGTTCCGGAGTGAAGGAAGTCTGAGAGTCCTTGCTTAGACTGTTGCCCCTGCGTCCCGGCCCCGGATAAGCAGAAGAAAATGGATGGATGGATTATATATTATGCTCATTTACCACATAGCTTCTCAACCTAATTTTTTTCATAAGTCTACGGGGAACAAAATTAATGGGAAATTTGCTCCTGGTACCTTGTGGTGGGTGATCACTGTTGAGCTCCATATGTTTTTAGATAAACCTTTCCTTTAAATTTATAAAAACTTGTGTGCTACGGCTGAATAACGCCAATATCATCAAAAGCTTATTAACTGGACAGACTTGATGCAGTTGCTGGATGTTACATTCAGTGAAAAATTCCCAAGATATTTTGAAGCATTCATGAGGAATATGTATATCATTGGCTGTCCTTTTATCCTTGACACAGCAGTAACTATAGTGACTGGAGTCTCCCCCTCAGGACAGTGAACCCTGGACTCCCACCTCCCACATGGGGCCATAAGCATGTAAAAGACTGTACCTGTGTGAGGGTACAATAGCAGGTTGTCTTCACCTTGACCTGAACATGTGGCAACAATGACAGAGCTATCAAAACACGAGGAGCAAATGTTGGAAGTAATAAAGCTTAAATTGCCTGTGGAGAATGAATACATGGCTGTTTTAATGTCATAGAACCATGAGGAGGTTGGACTTCAAGGACTGTAGATGTCTGCAAATACTGTATGAATTAGTTAAGGAAGCTCGGCTCTATAGGAACGTGACAACATATTATTAAGATGACTATAAAATCAATAGAATAGAATAGAATCATATCACTTTTAATTGCATGTTTAACTGTTATAGTGTTTAAAATAGACTATTATGCATGATATATTCACTTTATATATAATACAGCTCTGGAAAAAATAAGAGACCACTGCAAAATGATCAGTTGTTCTGATTTTACTACTTATAGGTATGTGTTTGGGCAAAAGGAACATTTTTGTTTGAGTCTATAAACTACTGACAGCATTTCCCCCAAATTCCAAATAAAAATATTATTGTTTAGAGCATTTATTTGCAGAAAATAATGGTCAAAATAACAAAAAAGATACATGCGTGAAGAATCCCTCAGTCGTCCAGGTAGAATCCATGATAAAAGGAGAAATTCAATTTGTCAACTGGACCAAATAAACTGTCCAGTTGACAAATTTAATTTCTCCTTTTATCACAAAAAAGATACATGTTTTCAGACCTCAAACAATGCAAAGTAACAAGATCAAATTCATTTTAAAACAACATAATACTAATGTTTACACTTAAGAAGAGTTCAGAAATCAATATTTGGTGCAATAACCCTTATTTTTGATTTGTCCCTCCTGCCGAGGGACTGAAGATGGAAATTAGCCACGCTGGCTATAATCTTTACATATTTACATTTTAAATGTTCATTAATATGTGCTGTCCCTTTACAAATAAATAAATACAAATTTTTAATCACAGCTTTCATGTGTCTTGGCATGCTCTCCACAAGTCTTTCACATTGTTCTTGGGTGACTTTATTCCACTCCTGGTGCAAGAACTGAAGTAGCTCAGCTTTGTGTTTGTGTTGGAATTCAACAGATGCTGGAATGGAATGGCTGTAATACATGTAGAGATGCTGATTTCAGAAAAAAATGCAGTGGTCTCTTTTTTTTTTTTTTTCCAGAGCTGTAGTATTTAAAATAAGATAAGATAAGATAAGACTTTATTGATCTCACACAGGAGAAATTTACTTGCCACAGTAGCTCCAGGCAGGGACAGTTTGAACAAGAAAGAAAAGTGCATGCAGGCAAGAATGGAATAAAATAAGTAATAATAAAAATAATTAAGTAATAATAATAATAAAAACAGTAACTAGGAGAGTATGGAAAAGGAAAAAATATATATATTGCACGTTTGGACTTTAAAGTGTAGTTATACAGACTGATAAAATAAGTAATAATAATAAAAACAGTAACTAGGAGTGTATTGAAAATATTGCACTTTTGGACTATACAGTGGAGTTATACAGTCTGATGGCGGTGGGGATGAAGGATCTGCGGTAGCGCTCCTTCTTGCACTGAGGTGCCTCAGTCGGCTGCTGAAGGAGATGCTCAGCTCCTCTACAGTCCGGTGCAGAGGGTGAGAGGTGTCGTCCATGATGGACGTGAATTTGGCCAGCACCCTCCTCTCAGCCACCTCCTCTACAGAGTCCAGAATGATTTGTGAGACAATCCTGTGACAATTTGCTTTGATTCAGTGATTGTGATTTCATTTGGATTCAGTTATTCTCTTTTCAATATAGCTATTGGATCAAACACAGACGCGTTTCCCCACCCACTCCTCCTACTGGCCAGCCTCTGTAAGGCCCTGAGTGAGTGACAGGTGGATTTAACCAATCACAAAGCAGATAAGCAGATAACTTTACTTACCTCTTAATTATTACGTGAATAAATTGTGGTTAGATTAAAAAACATGATGTGGCTCTAAGAAGAAAATTGTGATATTACTGTTTTGGCAGCATACCATCATATTAACGGAATTAAATAAACGGTACCAACAACGCTGAGATCCCAAGCCCTATTCTATACACACTCATGAAACAAGTGCAAAGTCATCATTTTTCAGGGCTATAAGAACATTTTGCACCATATTTTATTTTAGATATAACCTTTAAAGCATCTCTGTAGTCATCGTGAGCTGTCTAGTCCTTATCTGCGTCTCTTAGTCTAATCTGGCCTGTCCCATAGAGAGCTGAACAGGTGGTCTGTGACAGCAGGTATGAGCCCACATCAAAGCACCGAGAGAGAGGAAGTGCGTACGACAGCGGGCGAGCGAGAGGACAAAAGAGGCGGTGGGCACCATAATGAAAGAAAAACTAAAAATGGACAAGATGAGGTTCGTGGAAGAGTCAGGGTCAGCTCTCCCAGAATAGAAGCACACCCAGTATTAACTGTGAAGAAATGTGTGGCAGTGGGTGGAGGGCTTATTTGGAGGGAGTGAAGATTGGAGAGCAAAAGGATCCCTGTTCCTTAAGGTTAAACTGAATTGTTGGAGCTTTTAACCTAATTTACACATACCCAAAGTTTTCCTTGTTTCATTTGGTTCATATATAGCTCTGGAAAAAATAAGAGACTACTGTAAAATTATCAGTTTTTCTGATTTTACTACTTATAGGTATGTGTTTCGGCAAAAGGAACATTTTTGTTTGCGTCTATAAACTACTGACAACATTTCCCCCAAATTCCAAATAAAATATGATCGTTTAGAGCATTTATTTGCAGAAAATGACAAAAAAGATACATGTTTTCAGACCTCAAACAATGCAAAGAAACAAGATCAAATTCATTTTACATTTTACAAACAGCATAATACTAATGTTTACACTTAAAGGTACAGTGTGTAGGATTCGTGGCGCATAGGTGGATATCGCTATTCCACTTCCTCTTTTGGCTACGGCAGACCTCGAGGGTCACCCGGGCGCGCCGTACCGCAGACAGCTCGCGTTGTTGCGCGCACCCGGCGCTGTGCGAACTACGATATAAATAAAACGCGGCCCCGCGGTCACTTTTTTTTTTTCTTTTCGCATGAAAACACACATTCCTGATCGTCTACCATGACACTCTACACATCAAATGAAACCTTACAGTCTCCTCTTTTTGACTATGCAATTCATTTCCCTGCACAACAATCAGTCCCCGAGCACATGGGGCTTTTATACGGAAAAGCACAAAACGAGGTTAGCTTACCTTAGAATGCTTTGCACAGGTCAAACTCTGTATTTCACCATAAACTTGCTCTCAATTTGTCCGTAAGGATCCAGCGAATAAAATCCAGTAAAACAATTTAGTCCAAAACATGTGTTAGATCCATTACGACGTCTGATCCGGCAGCATGCTTGTCAAAACCACGAGGCTCCCCCGTTCCCCCCTCCCCTTCCCCTTCTCTCCTCTCCTCCACTCCCTCAGGCCCCCTAGCAGCTGCTAGCAGGAGGCTAGGCGAAGGATGAGCCCAAATGTCCTTCTGCGGCTCTCGTATTCAAAATGGCTGCCTCTATATGGGGAAGATCCCCCTTTTATGTGACTATATCTAAGTCCAAAATAATATTTTGATTTCATGATGGAAGTGAAAAGGCTTGGAAAACAATGTATTTTTGAATGGGTATCTTCAATTTCAGTAATTAATGGGTAAAAATCTTACACACTGTCCCTTTAAGAAGAGTTCAGAAATCAATATTTTGGTGCAATAAGCCTTATTTTTAATCACAGCTTTCATGCGTCTTGGCATGCTCTCCACAAGTTTTTCACATTGTTCTTGGGTGACTTTATTCCACTCCTGGTCCAAGAACTGAAGTAGCTCAGCTTTGTGTTTGTGTTGGAATTCAACAGACACTGGAATGGAATGGCTGTAATACATGTAGAGATGCTGATTTCAGAAAAAAAATGCAGTGGGGTCTTTTTTTTTTTTTTTCCAGAGCTGTATGTCCAAGTATTGTCCTTTTCTATTTGTTGTAGATCTTATCTTGCTGTAATGTATTTAGTTGTGTTATGTGCGGTTAAAACAATCTTAGAAAAAATAAACAAAATAATATTAGTTTGGGTCAAAAAGCTTCAACACCATAATCACTCACCAGTTTAATTTTAGAATAGATCTTGTGACCTGAAGAAGATATGATCTCAAGTCAGCCTTTGAGTAACCAAGTTGTTTTTACTCCATGTAGTTTATTTATGAATATGTTTTCAAGTACACAAGAGAAAGCAACATCAGAATCACATTGTATTGCCTTTGTCAGGGAACAAAATCCAAAAGTGAGCATTCACTTGACATCATGTAGGCTAGATGTGGTCTCTTATTTTTTTCCAGAGCTATATAATCTTTTTTTTTCTTCTTCTTCTTTTTTTTTGTCCAGACAGCTTTAAGAAACTGGTACTGATCATTTTTGATTAGTGCTTAAAGCAAAGCTGCATTATGTAAATGTCCATGTAAATGGTCAGCTAACTGCTCCGCTACATGGACATGTAATCGCTTTATCTTATTTCCAAGCAGGTGACAGGATGCAAGCAGGTGATACTGTACCTAATGTTGCACAGCAAGATGGATTCTCACAATATTTGTAAGTTCACAAACTCGTGACAGTCCATCTTGACAAACTCCAGCTGTGAAGTTAAAGTTCACCCAGCAGCCGGCGGACCAATTGCAGAACAGCATTGAGGTTGTACGGAAGCCACGGGCGAAGTGATCAAAACAAACACGGCAACGCTGGCAGATGTGCTTTTCTTTGTAACAAAAGTTCGATTTTTCAGCTTGTTCCTTTGTTGTGATGCTTTCACCAGTTCACCTGTTTGTCACGATATTCCTTGTTTCCTGATTACTTTCAGCAGGAGTCATTCCAGATTTATAAATGTGTACCACTCAGATCAGGGTGCTACACATTTCAAGCTGGTCTGAGCCAGGTTAGGTGACACCACAGGTCATAAAACCACCTGTATCAAAACATTTAAATACTGTGGGATGTGCCAAGCAAAACAGTAACCTTGAGTGTTAATTATTCAGCCCTTTACCACTCAATAATTACCATAATATACAAATTAGTCAATATAGTAATTAGCTCTATGGGCCTATATATTACTAAACACCATGTTGAAAGAGTTAGGACAGGTGGGAACAGGGAAGAGGGAAAACAAAAAAACAGTAAAACTATGAAACATTCCGGGACGGTGTAACGAGAGGAGAGAGAGAGGTGGAGGACATGAGATCGGACAGTCACCAGGGACAGAGCAGCAGAGGACAAACATAGGGGGATGTACTGTATGTGAGCGCCTCAGGACAGAACAGAACACCCGGGTGTGGAGGTGACGAGGAAAGGAAATGAGGGAAGGAACTCAGGAAGGACACTTTACAGACGAAATAACGAGACTATGAAGAGTACGAAGAAGGACGGTCAGACGGGTTCCTGTAACCTCCACTTCCTGTCCGCTCTGCTGTGTAATATTCTACTACAACAGAAATGAATACATATCTTTTCACTGGTGTAAAGTTTTAACCAAATTATGTGATAGGAATCTTTTTTTCGTAACGTAAGTGTGAATAACATCAAGATATCTAAGGGTGGCAAGTTGATACAAATTTAGCTAAACTATTCAAAACTCCTCCAAATGTCACCTATAACCAGGAAGCTGAAGCCCATGAGTAATAATTGCTGTTATCTATTTATTCACCTGAAGTTGTATTTTAAATGATTTGTGCATGTTTGAGCAAACTTTAATTGCTTATTTTCCATGTATTTTAATGTTACACAGATAAAGGTGTCCTCTGCATTTGACCCATTGTTCAGTGCTGATGAGGAGCAGTGAATCTGGGGACTCGTCTCTGATCTTGTGTCTAGGCTTGGTCAGGATTACCTTAGCTGGAGGATTGTGTCTATGGTGCATGTTTTTTCGGGTTCATGGAGGAAACTGGAGTTCCCAGAGGAAACCCACACAGACACTGCAGGGGCAACCTGGGAATTGGACCAGGAACCTTCTTGCTGTGAAGTGCTAGCCGATCAATTCCCGTTTTCACCTCCAACAGTATACACCCACTGCTTTGTACTTTGTTCTACTATTTTACTTTGCAGTGGTACACGGCGGTGTCATAAAGTAATTTTGGTACAAATGAAAATGTTCAGTGCAGTTATTCATTGGAGGTCCTTCTCAGCTCTTTGTTGTGTTGATGTGTAGCTCAGTGTCTGGTCCCATTGGGCACTGCAGTTTTTTGTTGTTTTAAATGAATATTGATAGTTAAAATGTCCAAACATTCCAGGCAAAGCTATAACATCTCTAGGGAGACAAGGAGGCGATCAAGCCGAAAACACAGCACACCTTTAATTACTTCACAATTCTTGTATTGTCAAACTCCTTCAAAGTTTATTGCATCAAATCTCCGTTCCACGTCTACTCTGCTGTTATAGCTGACCAGTCTCACTCACTGCTCAGTCTCTGCTTGTGAGGTGTAATACTTACTCCCCTCACAGAAGAGTGGCCTCACAGCATCAGTGCATCCCTGTGTTCATTTAAGTCCTGAAATAATGTGTCACTCAGCCCACCCGCCCGTATACTGTCTGCTCTGTGCTATCCTCCCAGGCTCGGCTTTATATTTTATATATATATATATATATATATATATATATATATATATATATATATATATATATATATATATATATATATATAATGTTTATGAGTGTGTACGTGCAGAGCTGTCAATTTGTCTTGCCTAGCTCCATCCAAAAAGACAGACAGCCCATTGAGGCGTGCGCTGCACTGAAAAATAACAACTCCAGCTGACAAACACACTTTAGTCAGAGAGCAAACACACATGCCAAACTCCAAGATGTTGCTTTTGCATTTAAATTGAAGTTATAGTTTACATTTTGTACTTAGCGTAGCCTGTCTTTGCAAATTTGTCACCGGTTGGTTTTCTAATTCGGGGAGTTGATCGACGTGTGTGTGAGAGAGACAGTGCTTTGCCCAAAGGTCCACAAGAAAGTAGAGCTGATTTGATTAGAAAATTTATCACAATTGAAGTTTGGGATAATATAATAACTAGCAGGGTGGTGTGCCTTGATTTTGACTTATTTGTATAACTTAAAGGTGCACCATAATTTTTCTTCTCTGTGTCCATGGAGATGTAACTGCTTTGCTATGTTCCACAGTATAGCATTAAACTTATCTCCATGGAGACAACATTATATATATTTTTACATAGTCTATAGCATATGCATGCATTTTATTAATTTATGTAAAAAAAAAACGAAGCCTGACCTGTTGTGTTATATGATTTCCAATGCAAATAAAGAAACATCTCCATGATTTCTTGTTTAAATGTCTCCAAATATGATGTGAAAGTTACAGGTCAGGCCCACTCACAGAGAAGAGTGCATGTTCTTCAACTTCTATTTTTATAAAAATAGACCTACTGAAAAAGAAAATCTAGACAGATTATTTTAATGCCGTACTGTGGAACATTCCGTGCAAACTGAAGCAGGTAGCAGTGCATACGTGTGCGTGCGTGCGCGTGTGTGTGTGTCTGTGTATATATACTTAACAAAAATATAAACGCAACACTTTTGTTTTTGCTCCCATTTTTCCTGAGATGGACCCAAAGATCCAAAATTCACTCCAGATACACAACACTACCATTTCTCTCAAACATTGTTCACAAATCTGTCCAAATGTGTGACAGCGAGCACCTCTGCCCCGCCGAGACAATCCACCCCACCTCACAGGTGCGCCACATCAAGATGCCGATCCGACATCATGACCAGTGCACAGGTGCGCCCTAGACTGCCCACAATAAAAGGCCACCCCGAAATGTGCATTTTTTTTTTTTTTGCTTTATTGGGGGTCTGGGGACTCAGAACCAGTCAGTATCTGGTGTGACCACCATCTGCTTCATGCAGTGCAACACATCAATTGTGGCCTGTGGAATGTTGGTCCACTCCTCTTCAAAGGCTGTTATGGACGAAGAACACAGGTGCATTTTATTGATGGCATTTTGAATGCACAGAGATACCGTGATGAGATCCTGAGGCCCATTGTTGTGCCATACATCCATGAACATCACCTCATGTTTCAGCAAGATAATGCATGACCCCATGTTGCAAGGATCTGTACACAATTCTTGGAAGCTGAAAATGTCCCAGTTCTTGCATGGCCAGCATACTCACCGGACATGTCACCCATTGAGCATGTTTGGGATGTGCTTGACCGGCGTATACAACAGCGTGTACCAGCTCCCACTAATATCCAGCAACTTCGCACAGCCATTGAAGAGGAGTGGACCAACATTCCACAGGCCACAACTGACAATCTGATAAACTCTATGAGAAGAAGATGTGTTGCACTGCATGAGGCAAATGGTGGTCCCACCAGATACTGACTGGTTCTGAGTCCCCAGACCCCCAATAAAGCAAAAAAAAAAAAAATGCACATTTCGGGGTGGCCTTTTATTGTGGGCAGTCTGGGGCGCACCTGTGCACTGGTCATGATGTCGGATCGGCATCTTGATGTGGCGCACCTGTGAGGTGGGGTGGATTGTCTCGGCGGGGCAGAGGTGCTCGCTGTCACACATTTGGACAGATTTGTGAACAATGTTTGAGAGAAATGGTAGTGTTGTGTATCTGGAGTGAATTTTGGATCTTTGGGTCCATCTCAGGAAAAATGGGAGCAAAAACAAAAGTGTTGCGTTTATATTTTTGTTGAGTGTATATCGCAGTTTGGTTCTATCCCAAACAACCACAGGGAAGACACCAGACAAAATAAGCTTGCAGTAGCACAAGGAGCCCGAGTCATTTGGAAGCTCATTGTTGGAGAGGTTAGACCAGGTCAGAGCACTGCTGCGAGCGTTTGAGACAGATCTATAGTTCAACACAGACTTAGCCTTCCACTCTTTGGCAGATATTACAGCGCTCTTATTCACATGTAATGTAAGTGCTATAGGCCTCCACAGTTGGATGAACAGTGCACTCAGAGAAAACTTTTTTCCCCGACAAGATGCTCCACTTTACAAGCAGCTAAGAACCAGTGTGTTTAATTATTTTCCCCTCGCGCTGTCTGGGGTATCTGATAGAAAGGAGCTGAGGAGGAGTTTCATTGTGGTGGCTCTGTGGTGTTCATCATCCCCACTCTCGGCTTTTATTGAATAAAGGATATACTCTGGAAATCTACCAAAGTTTGACTCTGTTTGAACTGTGTTGCCTCAGTTCACTTGAGTCTCACTTACGACCAGACACTCCTATTGTTTTATACTCATCCATGCAGTGAACACACATCAGGTTTATTTTAATACTTTTATTTTGTTTGATTTGGTGACTGCAAGGTCAGACATCTCTTGGTGAGAACTGTTTTTCTGATGAGGTCTAGGTGACTATAAATGTCCAAAAAGACACTTCCTGCTGATTCCCTGAAACGTGACAGAAGGACTAGAAGATAGACTGCACAGTGGCACAGTGGTTAGGCTACAATGTGAGCCCCAAAGCAAGAAGGTCCCAGGTTTGATAACCAAACTTGAAGGAGCCTTTCTGTGTGGAGTTTGTATGTAAGAATAGGACTTACTTTTATTTATCCCCAAAAGGAAATTCATATCTATTTACAAATGGTTGCCTCATGGAGCAAGAACCCTGAAAATGAAATGGGGTTAGGGAACTTGTCCACCAACCCAAAGGTCAGAGGATGGATTCAGCTTAGACCAAGTTCTTCTGTTGTTTCTTTAGGCAAAACACGTATGAATGTTGTATGAACTAGTATGAATATTGGCGTGAGTGATTGGTAGTGGTCAGAGGGGCCAATTGCACAGATTGACAGTTTTGCTTGTCTACCCCAGTGAAACATCTTTGGCTACGTTCAGACTGCAGCCTGAAGTGACCCAAATCTGATTTTTTTTGGCCCTATACAACCTGTATCTGATGTTTTAATGATAGTCTAAACAACACAGATCTGATTTTTTCAAATGCGACCCAGGCCACTTGGATATGTGGTCCTAAAACCGATACATATCCGATCTTTTGACTTGCGACTTTAGTCTGAATGACCAAACTGAACAGAACTGGCCCGTACTTTAGGTCAGTGTTTCCCAACCAGGGGTACAAGTACCCCTAGGCGTACGCGAGCACACTGCAGGGGGTACTCGGCAGTGTCGCTGCCAGGCGCAGGGGCAGATTTTTTAAATTCTAATTTGAGTATACAGTGGTACCTCACCTTACAAAATTAATTCATTCCAGAAGTGGTTTCGTAACGTGAATTTTTCGTAAGTTGAGTAGCTATTTCAATGGAAAAGGCCTGATTCGTTTCAAGGTTTGTTTTTTTTATAGTGTAACTTTTTTTTGTTATAGTGTAACATTGGTTCTGCATCCTGATTGGCTAAGAGACTAGACCAGGACTAAACGTGGACTAAACCAGGACTGGACCAGGTCTAGACCTGGTCTAAACCTGGGCTGGACCTGGACTAAACCAGGACTGGACCAGGTCTAGGATTAAACTACCACGTGCCGCTCTTTGCTGGTTTCGTGCGGCTGGTTTGTGGCTCGGGCTCCAGAGGACGCGGTCCGGGCGCCGCGGTTCTATCTCGTGCTCGCAGCCCCGGTGCCGGTCGTGCAGACCAGGACTAGGGGTGCTCCTCGCGCGGTGCGTGCTCCTTTTATATATTTACATATATATTTTTAAAAATGTGCTCCTCACCTTCCACGATGGTTGGTCTCTCTCTCTCTCTCTCTCTCTCTCTCTCTCTCTCTCTCTCTCTCATCCAGCTCGGGTCCTCTACCAGAGGCCTGGGAGCTTGAGAGTTCTGCGCAGTATCTTTGCTGTTCCTAGTACTGCACTTTTCTGGACTGAGATGTCTGATGTTTTTCCTGGGATCTGTTGTAACCACTCCTCCAGTTTGGGGGTTACAGCCCCGAGTGCTCCGATCACCACGGGCACCACTGATGCCTTCACCTTCCAGGCCTTCTCCAGCTCTTCCTTGAGCCCCTGGTATTTCTCTAGTTTCTCGTGTTCCTTTTTCCTGATGTTACCATCGCTTGGTATTGCAATGTCCACCACCACGGCTCTGTTCTGTTGCTTATCCACCACCACTATGTCTGGTTGGTTCGCCATCACCATTCTGTCAGTCTGTATCTGGAAGTCCCACAGGATCTTGGCTCGGTCATTCTCCGCAACCTTCGGAGGTGTTTCCCACCTTGACCTTGGGGTCTCCAGCCCATACTCTGCACAGATGTTTCTGCCTGCCACTTGGTTGTGTCGCTCCATGTATGCTTTCCCTGCCAGCATCTTACACCCTGCAGTTATGTGCTGGACTGTCTCAGGAGCCTCTTTGCACAGCCTACACCTTGGGTCTTGTCTAGTGTGGTAGATCTGGGCCTCTATTGCTCGGGTGCTCAAGGCCTGCTCCTGTGCAGCCAGGATGAGGGCCTCTGTGCTGTCCTTCAGACCAGCCCTCTCCAGCCATTGGTAGGATTTCTTGATATCAGCCACTTCAGTTATGTTTCGGTGGTACGCCCCATGTAGGGGTTTGTCCTGCCATGATGGTCCCTCCAGCACCTCTTCCTCTGCACTCCACTGTCTGAGGCATTCCTTGAGCACATCATCTGTCGGGGCCTTGTCCTTGATGTACTTATGGATTTTGGATGTTTCATCCTGGACAGTGGTTCCCACACTCACTAGTCCTCGGCCTCCTTCCTTCTGGCTCGTGTACAGTCTCAGGGTGCTGGATTTGGGATGGAACCCTCCATGCATGGTCAGGAGCTTTCGTGTCTTAACGTCTGTGGTCTGTATCTCCTCCTTTGGCCAGTTTATGATTTCTGCTGGGTATCTGATCACTGGCAGGGCATAGCTGTTTATTGCCTGGGCCTTGCCATTTTGCCTTTTGCCATTGAGCTGACTTCTTAGGACTTGCCTTACTCGTTGCAGGTATTTGGCTGTAGCCGCTTTCCTTGTTGCCTCTTCAAGGTTGCCATTTGCTTGTGGGATACCAAGGTACTTGTAACTGTCCTCAATGTCTGCTATTGTTCCCTCTGGGAGTGAGACCCCCTCTGTGTGGACTACCTTCCCTCGCTTGGTCACCATCCTACTACATTTCTCAAGCCTGAATGACATTCCAATGTCTGTGCTGTAGATCCTGGTAGTGTGGATCAGTGAGTCGATGTCTCGCTCACTCTTAGCGTACAGCTTGATGTCATCCATGTAGAGGAGGTGACTGATGGTGGCCCCATTTCTGAGTCGGTATCCGTAGCCAGTGCTTTCAATGATTTGGCTGAGGGGTTCAGACCTATGCATAACAGCAGTGGGGACAGTGCATCTCCTTGGTATATGCCACATTTGATGGACACTTGCGCAAGTGGCTTGCCATTGGCTTCAAGGGTGGTTTTCCACAACCGCATCGAGTTTGCAATGAAGGCCCTTAGAGTCTTATTGATATTGTACAGCTCCAAGCACTCAGTGATCCATGTGTGTGGCATTGAGTCATAGGCTTTCTTGTAATCAATCCAGGCAGTGCACAGGTCGGTCTGACGGGTTCTGCAATCACGGGCGACTGTTCGGTCAACCAGGAGTTGGTGTTTGGCTCCCCTGGAGTTTTTGCCGATGCCCTTCTGTGCTGCGCTCATGTATTGATCCATGTGCCCACTTATCTTAGCCGCCATGATGCCTGACATGAGCTTCCATGTTGTGGAGAGACAGGTTATTGGCCTGCAAGTTGCTCAAATAAACATATCTAACTGATAATGAAATGTGTAAATACGGTTTCAGGGGTCTTGCATTAAAATGGTTAACTTCTTATTTATCTGATCGGTGCCAGTATGTTCAGCTTGGGAATCATAAATCAATACACCAAACAATATTAAGCGGAGTTCCTCAGGGTTCCATATTGGGTCCAAAATTATTTTTGCTTTACATAAATGATTTGTGTTTAATATCTGATCAATTAAAATTTGTATTATTTGCTGATGACACAACAATAACCTGCTCAGGAGACAATTTACAACAACTCGCGTATCAAGTTACAGCTGAAATGAGCAAAATAAAAACATGGTTTGATATAAATAGAGTTTCATTAAATGTCACAAAAACTAAATTTATTGTATTTGGAAATAGAGAAGTAAAATCAAAGATACAAGTGTTGATTGATAATGTTGAAATAGAAAGAGTTGATGAATTCAAATTTCTTGGAGTGACACTTGATCATAAATTAAATTGGAAATCCCACATCTCAAACATCAAATCAAAGGTGGCCAGAAATGTTTCAGTGATCGGAAAAGCAAGATTATTTTTGGACCCTCAATCCCTCCATATCTTATACAGCACGTTGATTGTTCCCGACTTGAGCTACGGAGCACAAGTGTGGGGAAACACCTATAGAACCAACACTGATTCATTATTCAAAATACAAAAAAAGGCCGTGAGAATTCTACATGGGGTAGAACATAGAGAACATACAAACATGTTGTTTTACAAATCCAAAATTTTAAAGTTTGAAGATCTGGTTAAATTTAAAACCTTACAAATTATGTATCAAGCCTGGTATAAACAACTACCAGGAAATATTCAAATATTATTTAGCAACAGAGAAGGAAATTATAACTTAAGAAATGAATTAAATTTTAAGAAATGATTTTTCCGTACAACATGCAAAAAAATGTGCATAACAAGATGTGGAGTGGATTTGTGGAATAATTTGAATGATGAAGTTAAGAGTTGCCCAAATAAATACCGTTTTAAACATCTGATGAAAAACATTATACTTGATCATTATTTAGACATGGGATGAGTTAAGGGGATATATGTACAGTATGTGTATGTGCGTATGTGTGTATGTATGTATATATGTGTATGTATGTAGGTATGTATGTATATGTGTATGTATGTGTATATGTATGTGTGTATGTATGTATGTATGTATGTATGTATATGTGTATGTATGTGTGTATGTATGTATATATGTGTATGTATATATGTGTATGTATGTAGGTATGTATGTATATGTGTATGTATATATATATATGTATGTATGTATATATGTGTGTATATATATATATATATATATATATATGTATGTATGTATATATGTGTGTGTATATATGTGTGTGTATATATATACAGTGCCGTGAAAAAGTATTTGCCCCCTTCCTGATTTCTGTGTTTTTTGCATATTTATCACTCAAAACATTGTCAGATCATCAAACCAATTTTAATATCACACAGAAACAACCCAAGGAAAGACAAAATTCAGTTTTTGAATGATGATTCCATTTATTAGTGCACAAAAAAAATCTAAACCTATCTGGCCCTATGTGAAAAAGTAATTGCCCCCTTAATCTAATAGCCAGTTGAGCCTCCTTTGACAGCAATAACTGTAACCAAACGTTTGCGATAATTGGTGATGAGTCTTTCACACCGCTGGGGAGGGATTTTGGCCCACTCTTCTATGCAGAATTGTTTCAATTCTGCCATATTGGAGGGTTTTCTTGTATGAACTGCCCGTTTAAGGTCACACCACAGCATCTCAATCGGATTTAAATCCGGACTTTGACTTGGCCACTCCAAAACCTTAATTTTGTTTTCTTTGAGCCATTCAGAGGTGGACTTGCTGGTGTGTTTTGGATCATTGTCCTGTTGCATGATCCAAGAGCGCTTGAGTTTGAGGGCACGAACTGATGGCCGGACATTCTCCTTCAGGATCTTCTGGTAAACAGCAGAATTCATTTTTCCGTCAATCACAGCAAGTTGTCCTGGTCCTGAGGCAGCAAAGCAGGCCCAGACCATCACACTGCCACCACCATGCTTTACTGTGGGCACCATGTTCTTTTTATCAAATGCTGTGCCATTTTTACGCCAGATGAAACGGGCTGCAGACCTTCCAAAAAGTTCAATTTTAGACTCATCGGTCCACAAAATGTTTCTCCAAAAGTCTTGAGGGTCATCAAGGTGCTTTTTGGCAAAGGTGAGACGAGCCTTTGTGTTCTTTTGTGAAAGCAGTGGTTTTCTCCTGGGAACTCTTCCATGGATGCCATTTTTGGCCAGTGTTTTTCTAATGGTGGAGTCATGAACACTGACCTTAACTGAGGCCAACGAGGCCTGTAGTTCTTTCGATGTGCGTCTAGGTTCTTTTGTGACTTCCTGAATGAGCCGTCGTCGCACTCTTGGAGTAATCTTAGTTGGTCGACCACTCCTGGGAAGGGTTGCAACTGTTCCCAGTTTCCTCCATTTTTGAATAATGGCTCTGACAGTGGTTCGCTGGAGCCCCAGAGCTTTGGGAATGGCTTTGTAACCTTTTCCTGAATTATAGACTTCTATCACTTTTTTTCTCATTTGTTCTTGAATTTCTTTGGATCGTGGCATGATGTGTTTGTTCTTGAGATGTTGTAGCCAACTTCACTTTGTTTGACAGGAACTATTTAAGTGATTTCTTGATTCAACACAGGTGGTGACAATCAGGTGTGGGTGTGGCATGTAGAACTGAACTAAGTTTTCTCAAAACTGTGGTTAGTCACAGTTAGTTTGTGATTTAACAAGGGGGGGCAATTACTTTTTCACATAGGGCCAGATAGGTTTAGATTTTTTTTGTGCACTAATAAATGGAATCATCATTCAAAAACTGAATTTTGTCTTTCCTTGGGTTGTTTCTGTGTGATATTAAAATTGGTTTGATGATCTGACAATGTTTTGAGTGATAAATATGCAAAAAACACAGAAATCAGGAAGGGGGCAAATACTTTTTCACGGCACTGTATATATATATATATATATATATATATATATATATATACATACATATATATATATATATATATATATATATATATATATATATATATATAAACTATGTATAGTGTTTTCTGTTCAATTTATTGGTAAAAGCAAAGTAGTATTGTATAGATATATACTGTATATGTATATAGTATGTAGAGTTGTACAGGACAATGATGAGAAATGTATATTGTATTATATATTATATTGTATTGTATTATATTACATCATATTGTACTATATTGTATTGTATTATATTATACTAAATATATTATAATAGCTGTCAATATGGAATGTGTGAGAATATGGAGCAGGAGTACATAAGTCTATACTTCCACCTGCTCCATTTTGAGCAAAAGGAACTGCAGAGACATGTGACATAAGTTTGTATTTGTTTGTATTTTGAGTTTGTATTTGTGAAATTTTGCTTAAATGGAACCTGCAAGTTGCTCAAATAAACAAATAAACAAATAAACAAATAACCGATAACCGATGTGACCTCGTCGTGTCCTCCAATGTGCATGCGGGACATTTCTGGGGCATTTAAAGTTCACACTGGAGATCACAAACAAGTCACATTTAATTGGAAATGTGAACGACCTAGCAAAAAAATCGGATTTCACAGAAAAATCCGAAATGAACATTAAAGCCCTGCAGTGTGAACGTAGCCTTTGTCACATCTGTAAATCACATTACAAGCGTAAGACATTATTTTTATCCTCAGGTGATAACTGAAATAACATGATTTTTCATCAAAGTGGACACCAATGGGCCTGTTGTCTCATAAAATACTTTGTTTACCTTTTAAATCTTTAGTTTTATGAGTTGCTGTTTGCACTATTTCTTCTCCTGTACAGATAAATTACTTTTTTACCCCTCTAAAACTTTACATAAGACTTTTTGTGTTTTACCCATGATTCCTTGCTTCTCTCTAGCCACCTGTCCACAGCAGAGGGAGAAAGATGCTAACATGTAATAAATTATGAATGTGTTCTATAGGCTCAAACGTGCTACCAACTTTACTGCAGCGAATGATGAAAACAAAAGCAATAAATCAGAGGCGCTCCACAAGTCACGGCCAACAGTGGAGGAGCATAATTCTGTAGTCATCTCCCCAGAGAGCGGCTGAAATAACTCTAATCCCTGTGCTTACCCTGATAGGCCCAGCACTATCATGTTACCAACAAGCAGCCGATAGTTCTGCTACGGCTCCAGGTAAGAAAACCAAGACTGTTCTCAAGAGCTATACAAAAATAAGAACAGAAAAGAGGAGGTATATGATTGTGTTATTTTTTCATACTTAAAAATACTTTTGGACACTTTAAGATTGTTGTTTTTTCACACACGTGGATCAGTAAATATTCGCGTCCAGATGAAAACGGAGCGCTGAGTGAAAACGATACATATGCAACACTGATATGTGGTGCTGTAAACAGGAAACAGCCAAAGCCAACGGAAACGCAATACTACAAAGAGTGCATGCGCATAACGTCCTTTCTCTTCCGCAAACATGCATCACGATGTCATTGTTTTCCCAAAAGCTGAGTTTTGCTCATCCACATGACAACGCGACCCCGGCATTTTCAGATTTCTCCACTCTGGAACCCGTTTTCAAAAAACGCCAGCACCGTGTGGGCGAAAGGCCAAAACGAATAAAAACTTCTCAGTTTCTACCAAAAAACGTTGTCGTGTGGACGGGCCCTCAGTACATACACATGATGCATGGAAAACAAACAAATATTAGACATCTAACATTTATATTTAAACAAATTCACCTCAGATTAATGGATTCATTATCATTACAATATCCACTGTTAAAACAAGGGCCACTGAGAGAAAAAACATTGATCTGAGTCTCCTGTGAGTCTCCAAGTTGAATCTTGCAGTGATTCTTGAAGCAGGATGTCTTCAAGTCCCAGGTTAAATGAAACTGTGTGTGTGATGGACAGACTCCCATCAGCCCACAGTGTCACAGTCTCTCCTGCTTCACACAGATGCAGGTATGAATAATACAGATGCACTGTTTGCTGTGTGTAAACACATCTGTGTCTGATGTCTCATTGGTAAAACAAAGCCCTCTGATTGTGTTTGCTGTAAACAAAATGTGTCCACTCGATATGAAAGGTCATTAAAAGAACCTGTCCAGTGCTTTGGGGGCTTCTGTTTGTACTGCTGATAATATATGGATATGAATATGGAAATATTATTGTCAGCAAGCTTTGGAACTTAACTTTTTTTTCTAAACATATTAACTTGAATGCGTATAAGTACATGGAAAGTCAAGTACTAACTTCATAATTCATCACAGTGCTGGTGCAATGCAGGATTTGCAGTTTGCCAAAAGAGCCTAACTGTGTTGTAATATTTTTTTTAACCTAATTTAGCCATTGTTTTGACACTGTGTTTACATTAAAGTTTTCAAAGAACATTTCATCATAACATCATAACATCATAACAACATAATATTGCTTTCCAGTATTACATGTCTTGTATCCGAAATCATAGGCATATAGATGGATAAATCAAATTAAACATTTATTTTAACACTGTCCTGTATTTAACATCGTGCGGTGTACTACACATCCGTCAGGCCGTGTAGGAGATATTTGCCTGTTTTCTCCTCTGTTTCTATAGTTGTCCATGTGTGGTCATTAACATAAAGTGTTGTGTTTAAAGCTCTCAGCTGCAGAGACAGTGTGATCCAGGCTCATTACAGTGTAATAGCTCTGGTGTCACATACGAGGCTCAGGCCAATTTAAAACATATTAGAGCTGGTGTCGAGGAGGGACCAGACGTGAACCCAGCTTCTACAGGCCTCAACAGTCAAAGTGTGAATAACCCGCGTTAACCTGTAAGAGTCAAAGCCGAGTGTAACAAATCTGTAATTGAAAATCTGCTTTCATAATTAAGATGATACAGACAGGGTCACTACACATTACAGGTTATCTCTTTATTGTGGCAGTTTGGGTGTAATAAGCAAAAGGTGATTTTATCTTCTGTCTTGTGCAAGTATTTTTAGTTTGATACTGGCAAAACATGTTAACCTTATGCTACAAGCTGGACGTTGCAAGGTTTGAGATTTCAACCTTTAGTGAAGCAAAACGTGTTTTTTCATGAACATTTTATTAATAATCTCTAACTGTATAGCAAGGGTGAAAACACTACACATTTATTTAAAGATCCCATGACATGGTACTTCTTGATGCTTTTATATGGTGCCTTAATGGTTCCCTAATACTGTAAATGAATCCTTCTTCAAAATCAACACTTAGTGCATGAGAAAGACACATGTACAGAGTCAAAAAATAACTCTCTGAACGACTCATTCTGGGCCTTGTTGCTTGAATGCAAATGAGAAGGACACAGATTGGTTAGAGGAGCGGGTGGGGGGGTGGGCAAATGCACCGCTGGTTCCTTGTTTTAGCGGTGCGCTGTGTCTGGCCCCACTTCCACGTGTGTAAGCGCGAAGGAGGAAAGGAGAGCCTTTTCAATGAAAAAAAACACATTTTCACAGAAAATAAAATTAAACCACTGCTGTTTCAGAGGTCCAGAGGGTTGGGTAAAGGACTTCCGAGTCTAGAAACACTTGCATGTGCCTCCAGGCAAATAAAAAAACGCATTTCACATTGCGTAGCTCCTCCGCAGTCCAAATTCTCTGGGCGTGATTTCCAGAGACAGGAGGTGGAGATCCAGACGGTGGTGGAACTGAATTTGCATTTCTTTTTCGATCTGACGTCAATAAGGTGCCTTGTCCAGAATCGCCCATTTGAGCTGTGTTTTTTTCAAACGCAGAAAAGGATCGCAAATGCTCAGTTTAGACATTTCGCAACTTTTAGCCATTGGGGGGGGCCTAAACAGGGTAGGGGAGCTCACATTAACGTTCAAAAACCTCAGAAAGTGAAAATTTCATGCCATGGGACCTTTAAAATGTTATTTGTTTATCTACTCATTTGATTATGTTTTGAAGCATGGCTATGTCCAACTAATTGTGACTTTGACTGTGACTCTGTTCCCCTTCTTCCCAAACAATTTCAGCACGTGCCATTCCAGATATTATACAGCTAAAACACATCTCTATTGCTGAAGACTATCCCAACTCACCATTCAGCTATTGGCTTTCCTAATGATCCTAAAATAGGAGAAAAAGTTCATAATCTCACATAAGACAAAGGACTAACCCTTAACACAAATTCATCAAACCTAAAACATGTGTAATAGGATAATCAAGACCTTGGCTACAGAACTGGCTTTGCATTCACTGCTTGTGACTGGGTGAATGATGAGTCAAAACCATTAAAAAAAATAAAGTTACATCTTGTCCATCCACTCCACACATCATCTATTTGCAGTCCCACCACCTCACACTCCTTCACAGTGCCAGTGTATTTCCTCTGTGTTTCCTGTGCATTAACTCTGTACATATGCCACAGCAGAGGTCCTCCACTGACCTGACAAGGCTCTCCCTTTGGACCCCTCACATCCTGCTCCACTCATCAGGAGGTGTCACTCAAACCGCCCGATAATCACTTGTGACATACGTTTCATCATCGCTCTTAAGCTGAAAGAGGAGAATTTTGACCTGAGTTTACCTGCAAAAGCAAAATCCGTGGAAATTTCTTCACGTGGCGTCATTGTGCACTTTAACGAAGCAGCCGTTGTAAGAGGGATTTTTGCCAACTCTTAATCAGCTCCTCCTGACCTCAACAGTTCAGAAAAAAATCAAAGTATAATAAACATGTCAATCTCCCTGGTCCAGTATGCTTTGTCATTTAAAAAGTTTGCAACGCCTCAGCACAATCCCACAGCAATGCACCCCCATAGGAACTCTGTTTTCTGAGGAGTACCGCCATGTTTTTGACAATAGCTATTTGCCAACATATGTTTGACTGACTTTCTTAACAAGCTGACTCCTGCTGCTATTTTGTACCTTATGCTTTCTGTAATATTTTGGTAACTTGTTAACATACGCAGCTATAGAGCGCACACCTCCACAAAGGCAATGCCCCTATTTCGAAATGATAAAGATCAGATTTACAAAGTTTATAAATGAAAGAAATAAACTGATAAAAAAGGCTATAATAATGAATTACAATGACTAACTTCAGACTTAAGTAATTCACATGAACTGTGAGCATTAGTCATGTTGTAAATTATTTAAAGGTGCACTATGTAACTTTTTAATGCAGGGTACGTCACCTGCTTGTCTCCAGGGAAATGTTCTTGTTCTGCTTGGAATGTTCCACAGACTGGCATAAGTTATCTATCTTCAAGAACGTATTTTTCAATTGTTTTTTTTTTTTAGGTGGTGCATTTTTCACTCGAAAAGTTACAGAATTCACCTTTTTAAGATAAGATAAGGTAAGATAAGACTTTATTGATCTCATGCAGGAGAAATTTACTTGTCACAGTAGCTCCAGGTAGGGACAGTTTGAACAAGAAAGAAAAGTGCATGCAGGCAAAAATGGTATAAAGATAAGTAATAATAATAATAATAATAATAATAATAAAATAAGTAATAATTGAATAAGTAATAATAATAAAACAGTACCTTTTACACCTTTATACACCTTTTTGCATAGTGTATATTCCGTAAAGATTGTTTCTATTTGATTTTTTTTTGCATGCTTCTCTTTATCTTATTTATCTATATAAATTTTTTGCATACTCTTGGCATCCAGTGTGGGCAGCAAAGTAAGAATTTCATTGTACAGGGAAACGTGTTTCTTTACTGTGCATATGACGATAAAAGCTTTGAATCTTGAATCTAAAGGTGCTATGTTATGCAAAATAGACTCTTTAAGCTTTAAAGGGACAGTGTGTAAGATTTTTACCCGTTAATTACTGAAATTGAAGATACCCATTCAAAAATACATTGTTTTCCAAGCCTTTTCACTTCCATCATGAAATCAAAGTATTCTTTTGGACTTAGATATAGTCACATAAAAGAGGGATCTTCTCCATGCAGAGGCAGCCATTTTGAATACGAGAGCCGCAGAAGGACATTTGGGCTCCGCCTTCGCCTTCGGCAAGGCTCGTGGTTTTGGGTAAACAACACAAGCATGCTGCCGGATCAGATGTAGTAATGGATCTAACACGTGTTTTGGACTAAATTGTTTTACTGGATTTTATTCACTGGATCCTTACGGACAAATTGAGAGCAAGTTTATGGTGAAATACAGAGTTTGACCTGTGCAAAGCATTCTAAGGTAAGCTAACCTCGTTTTGTGCTTTTCCGTATAAAAGCCCCATGTGCTCAGGGAGTGATTATTGTGCAGGGAAATGAATTGCATAGTCAAAAAGAGGAGATTGTAAGGTTTCATTTGATGTGTATAGTGTCATGGTACATGATCGGGAATGTGTGTTTTCATGAGAATATACAGTAGCGGCGCGCGGCTCGTGCGCGCGCCCGGGTGACCCTCGAGGTCTGCCGTAGCTAAAACAGAAAGTGCAATAGCACCATCCACCTATGCGCCACGAATCCTACACACTGGGGCTTTAAGCTGTTTTAGATGATTGTTACCTCTTCAAAAACTTTTTATTATTAGTCTGTCTACAGCTCCAAAGCTCAAAATGTTCTGTTCCACCTTGTGATGCCGTCTACTGCAGAGATGGGACAAAGTCATTGCTGGGCAAGTCCCAAGTAAGTCTAAGTCTTTTGCACTCAAGTCCGAGTGAAGTCCCAAGTCAAGAGTATCCAAGTGCCGAGTCAAGTCCGAAGTCAAAGCTCACAAGTCTCAAGTCGAGTCCAAAGTCCTAGCATTTTAGTTTCGAGTCATTTCGAGTCCCCTTTACAAAGAAATACAATTTCTACAAATCATATAATGTCTGCAAGATCTGTATTCATTTTACCTTTTTACACCATATCAAATAACATTAGGAAAAAATGAAAGGATCCAGGTGTGAAAAACATGTTAATGTAATATTCCCAAAAAGTCTCATGGTTGTATTAGCTCAAAGCTGTGTTTCTACTAAATACTGAACAAAAAGTTCTGAAAACTTATGACAGTGATTTCAGTTTTTAATACAAAAACTTGGAACTTAAATGATTTTAGCTAATGGCTACAATATAAACAGAGTGAAAACTTAAAAGGGTCTGAATACAGAGAGAGAGAGAGAGAGAGAGAGAGAGAATTTGAGGGAGCGATCATTCATCTTAAAACTCAGAGACTGCTTGTATTTCAACACTACTAAATGCAGCAGCTAGTAAGTTAGCCCTTAGCCGATAAGGTAGTCTAATCATTCATTCAAAAGACATTCTTTCAAAACTTACCTTTCTTTGTGCAGCTTCAGGTGCCGAACAAAATTGGACGTTGTGGAAGCTCCGTCTGTAATCTTTGACCCGCACGTTCTGCATATTGCCGTTCGTTTTTTGTTGACAACTTAGTAGTTTTTATAACCAAACGAAATCACCTTCGGCATCATTTTGCAAACTGGCGCGTGGATGCTTTTTTCCGCATAATTTGTTGTGCAATTTGCCTTGGATGCGGTCGAATGAAAGCAACGTAGATCTAGAATTGGATGTTGTGCAAGCCGCGCGCACATGCTCTTTGCATACATTTTCGCAGATTCACAAGTACAACGTGTGCGGTCCTTATCAACATACTTTTAGAGTTTTTTTTTTCATTGGACGTGGCAAATCATCACAAGTCAAAAGGCCTAAGTCCAAGTGAAGTCACGAGTTATTGATATTGAAGTCCAAGTCGAGTTGCAAGTGTTTGTACATTTTGTCGAGTCGAGTCTAAAGTTATCAAATTTGTGACTCGAGTCTGACTCGAGTCGAAGTCACATAACTCGAGTCCACACCTCTGCCGTCTAGTTGTAGTTTTCAAGTTAGCGATACCTTTAGATCTCTAGAGATTCCACGTTTGAAATGATCCAAATGTTCCTAATGAAGGTGTGTGGAGTTTAAAAACACAGTGGAGCACTTGCTGTATTACCATGAAGTGGAATAGTGTGTTTTCAGTTTGAGAGAAGAACTGAGCCTAGATATGCAGAGTTTGTGTTATATATATACAGTATATATAGTATTTAATTATGTTTGGAGGATGCTGATCAGACAATTCCCGTGGTTTATTAATAATGTGACTAAGCAGTTCTGACGGCATATGCAATCAAAACTATGTGCTCAACCAGTGCTACAGGTTCAATATAGCAGAGAACTGTACAAAAGCACTTCCACTCCCACAAAGAGGTTGTCCAGACAGCACGGCCTCTCTACAGAGAGTCTATTCCTCTAAAATAGTTCTGATCAGCAGCTTATGATACAGGTTATTAAGCAGAAAAAGTTCCCCACACAGAGCTCCGGTGTTTTTGAACTGCAGCCTTGTAAGGGATTGTTCGGCTCAGCACCTTCACATCTGATTAATTGACTTGTCAGCACAGTATTTTTATCCCGTTCCCCAGTGTAACGCTCACTGTTGGACTGCATGCGAGCTCAGTCCTTTCCAGTGTCCTTTCTGTACTGGTGAAATTCCCCAGGCGTTATGGCAGCTCAACCTATAGAGAGAGGGAGGGAGAGATGGAGAGGAAAGAGGGAGTAAGGCAGAGAAAGAGAGGGGGAGGGAGAATTTTAACATTGGGCATGCCTAAGGGTGTTCTCCTGCTATAGAGCTGCTGGACTGTGATTGGACAATGTCTTAAGGCACTTCCTGGTCTGTTCCAGGTGAAAGTTTTATGTTTGTAATTGTATATGTTATATATTCTGGTTAGTTGGTGGTCGGTCAGCCACGTGAACAACCCGGATTGTTCAAGCGCTTTACATGAACGGAACACTCACACGTTCATACACCAATGACACTGGGGGACGAGGCAGGTTAAGTGTTTGCAAAACGGCACAATGACAGTACAAGTCTGAAAGGTGAGCAGCAAGTAATACAAGATACAAGTTTCAGAGCGCGTTTATAGAGGTATAAACTACAGGGTTAATAATGTATTCCATAAAATGCAGAAACAATATTTCTTTGGTTTGCAGTAGACATTCTAATAACCAACAGACTGTGTATTCCAAGGACCATAAAATGATATTTAACTCAATTTGTCAACATCATTAATTAGGACAAGATCACGGATACAAACTGACAATGATAGTGTGGGAATTTGGATCGAAACCTGAGTGCCAACCTGTGGGTCTAACAACTATCAGCGCTTCAACTATTTGAATGCTGGGAGTAGGATTTGAACTGCAACGCTTCAGATCTGAAGTCAAACAAACAAACAAAAAAAAGCTTTGATTTTTTTCCTGAAATTGGGGCTATTGTGTCAAAGCTGTGTACAAAGCTACTGTTAAAGGCAAATTAACGTTTTTTTACAATCTGAGCCTTCTTTCGGCAATAAAACAAGTAGTTTTACTCACCCATAGCATTTTTCTGTCAATTGGAGCAGTATCGCAGAACTTATGTTGAGCCATTCTGTTCTAGTAATGATCCCGTATCCGTTAACATGGTGCTCATATCATATGCTCGGGGCATTACTTTGCAATGTCCAAATAACACAAACTTTAGCACTTTTCAAATCATAGAAGCCCGATGTCTTAATGTAAGATTTCGTTTGAAGCAAAAGTGGCCTGTAATCCGAGATTTAGCCATAGTTTTCAGCTTTGCGTTTCATGTTTGGGTCCCGGGAGCTGATAGCACACTCCGCGCATGCGCACTGGCGTCCTCATCTACTCGAAACTATGGCTAAATCTCAGATTACAGGCCACTTTTGCTTCAAACGAAATCTTACATTAAGACATCGGGCTTCTATGATTTGAAAAGTGCTAAAGTTTGTGTTATTTGGAGACCGCAAAGTAATGCCCCGAGCAAATGATACAGCACCATGTTAAAAGATACGGGATCATTAGTAGAACAGAACGGCTCAACATAAGTTCTGCGATACTGCTCCAATTGACAGAAAAATGCTATGGGTGAGTAAAACTACTTGTTTTATTGCCGAAAGAAGGCTCAGATTGTAAAAAAAACGTTAATTTGCCTTTAACTAAATCTGATTTAAAAGCCTCAAGTGTTTGTCTGTCATTGGAGCCTCTGTCTTCTGAAGTTGCCATAGCGATTAATCAACTGACATCTCATTTGATCATTTTATCTGATGACACTTACTTTATTTAGGTTTTCAACACTAATTATTCATCCACTTCCCATTTACTTGTAACATCTAGATTCTGTACCTTCTCTATTCACAACCAAAAGCGTCTTGCCCAAGTACACAACAAAACATCAGTGTTAAAGGTTCTTTATCACGAGTTCTTCTCTCAAACGAAAAACGTCATATGGTAATACAAGAAGTGCTCCACCGTGTTTTTAAACTCCACTGGAATTGCCGATCTCTACTGAACTAAAGGTAATAGTTTTCAAGTTAACAGCTACATAATACTTCATGATATTACAAGGTGTTTTCAGTTTGAGGCAAGAACTCAGCCTAAATATGCAGCAGCGACGTGCAGTCAGGGGAGGCAGTCATTTGGGGGATAAAAAAATCTGCTCCGTATCAATAAGAAAGACTTACTTATACATATATATATATATATATATATATATATATAGATAGATATAGATATATAGATGTATATATATATATATATATATATATATATATATATATATATATATATATATAGATAGATAGATAGATAGATAGATAGATAGATAGATATAGATATAGTTATTTACCATATTATTGGCGATTTCTTGTAATTTGTGGTGAGTTCTGTGGTTTAAAAAGCAAAATGTCCCAGTACTTGCCGATATAATGCAAAGAGAGAGGAGGTGAGGCAGCCACATACACACTGCACAGGGCGTGTTCATACAGCGCGCTGCCTCACTGTTTCTCCATTTAAACTTATCAAATAACTTATATATGAACTGTTGTCAAGTGCTTTGTCTTCTTATCATCAAGACAATAATCTTGTGCATGAAGAAGCACATTTAGTGAGTTAATCAAACAGCGTTTAGTGAGGCCGAGGTGAGGCTGTCCTCTCATCTCTGTCTCACGGGGACGTCCACATTTACTACACAAATATGGACTAGAACAGGGGTCGGCAACCTTTACCACTCAATAAGCCATTTGGACCTGTTTCACACAGTAAAGAAAACACTGGGAGCCACAAAACTCTTTTGAAATTTAAAATATAATAACACTGCATATAACGGCTTTTTTTTTTTGCCTTTGTGCCATAGATTTACATTTTGAAAATGAACAAACTAAAATAAAATACATTTTAATCAAATACAGTGGTCCCTCGCTATATCGTTCACTTTTCGCGGCCTCGCTGTGATTTTTTTATAGTGTATCAACGTGCATTGTGTTCTGCGTCCTGATTGGCTAAGATTGGCTGTAGAACTTTGCCGATTCGTCAGTCCTTCTCCTCCGTGTCTCAAGATTCAAGATTCAAGATTGTTTATTTGTCATATGCAGAATCAACACAAGGTCAACAATGCAATGAAATGCTTAGGATCAGAAGAACCGTTGACTCGCTAAGATAGTCAAGAAGTACTAATAACATGCAATAATAGTACATGGTAAAAAAAGTGTTGCAAAGTGCAGGGGAAGAAGTAAACAATATAATAAACAATATAATAAACAATATGATAAAATATGTAATAAAATGTAATAAAATAAAAAAGCAAGGTACAATGTACAAGGTGCAGGTAGGATTAAATCAAGATCAAATAAGGTGTAAGTATTTCACAGATTGCACATAATATGGTGTGGTGTAGGTGTTGCATGTGGATTTCGTATTGCACATAGTATGATATAAATATTGCACATAGGTTATTGCACTGATTATTGCACATGTAACAGTAATTTACAGTGAGGTAGTGACAGACATGATATATTCATATAGAGCAGCAGTAGTAAACATAATTATGCATAATGAAAGGTAGTTTAGTGCAGTATTATTGAGAGTTCAGTGTTATTTAGAGTATTACCCAGAGTTCAGTAGTCTGACAGCTTGGGGGTAATAGCTGTCTTTGAGTCTTTTTGTGCGTGCTGGCAGGCTCCTGTATCGTCTACCAGAGGGTAGCAGACGGAAGAGTCCTTGTGCCGGATGAGTATGGTCCTTAGTGATGCTGCGTGCTTTACGCAGACCCCTGCTGTGGTAAATGTCCTGGATGGAGGGGAGACTGCTGCCAGTGATGTCCTCTGCCGCTCGCACTACCCTCTGTAGTGCTTTGCGGCTCTGAGCGGTGCAGTTCCCATACCACACTGTGATGCAGCCCGTCAGCAGGCTCTCGATGGTGCACCTGTAGAAGTTTGTGAGGATGCTGGTGTTCATACCAAACTTCCTCAACTTCCTCAGGAAGTAGAGTCTTTGTCGGGCTTTCTTAACCACAGTGTCTGTATGTAGTGTCCAGGACAGATCCTCAGTGATGTGTACCCCAAGGAACTTAAAACTGCTGACCTGCTCCACCTCAGCGTTGTTGATGGAGATGGGGGGATGCTGGTCTACACGCTGTCTCCTGAAGTCCACGATCATTTCCTTAGTTTTGCTGACGTTCAGAGAGAGGTTATTTTCCTGACACCAGCTGGTCAGTGATTTCACCTCGTCTCTGTAGGCGCTCTCATCGTTGTTGGTGATGAGGCCTAGGATGGTGGTGTCGTCAGCAAACTTGAGGATGGTGTTGGACCTGTGCCTGGCGGTACAGTCATAGGTGAACAGGGAGTACAGGAGAGGGCTGAGAACACAGCCCTGGGGTGCCCCAGTGCTGAGGACACGTGTGGAGGAGACGTGGCTGCCGATCCTCACCGCCTGTGGCCTGTTGGTGAGGAAGTCCCATATCCAGCAGCAGATGGACGTCCCCAGGCCCAGGGCGGTGAGCTTAGAGACCAGTTTTGAGGGGATTATGGTGTTGAATGCCGAGCTGTAGTCGATGAAGAGCATTCTCACATATGTGTTTCCTCTCTCCAGGTGACTGAGAGAGGTGTGGACTGCTAGAGCAATAGCGTCGTCTGTAGACCTCTTTGCTCTATATGCAAACTGCAGGGGGTCCAGGGTGTCGGGGAGGGAGTCACAGATGTGTCTCTTCATGATTCGTTCAAAGCACTTCATGATGACAGATGTGAGTGCTATGGGCCGATGCTGGGACAAGATGCTGTGGGGGTCTTTGGGATGGGGACTACAGTGGAGGTCTTGAAGATGGTGGGCACGATAGACTGGCTCAGAGACAGGTTGAAGATGTTGGTGAACACCCCGGTGAGTTGGTGAACACAAGCTCTCAGCACCCGTCCGGGGATGCCGTCGGGTCCTGGTGCTTTGCGGGGATTCACTCTCTTGAACGCCCGTCTCATTGTAGCAGTGTCTATACAAAGTACAGCGTCTTCACTGTCCACATGGGGTCTGGTGACAGGCGTGGTGTTATCTGCATCAAACCGGGCGTAGAAGGTGTTGAGTTCGTCCGGAAATGATGCGCTGGACAGTTCCACAGGCCCGCTCCTCCCCTTGTAGTCAGTGATGCAGCGTAGCCCATGCCACACCCGTCTCGGGTCATTGCTCTGCTGGGCAGACTCCACTCTCTCCCTGTAGTCCCTCTGGGAAGTCCTGATGGTCTTTCTGAGGTCGTACTTGGCTGCTTTGTAGGCTTCGGGGTCTCCTGAGTTGAAGGCGGCAGTGCGAGCTTTCAGTTTAGCACGCACCTCCGGTCCCGCCCAGGGTTTCTGATTAGGGTAAGTGCAGATGGAGATTTTGGGCACCGTGTCCTCAATGCACTTCCCTATGTAGCCTACGACAGAGTAGGCTACAGAGTAGGCTACAGAGTAGGCTCCTGTACAGGACAGAATGCATCAGCCAAGTTTATATAAATGTTCGATCGCAGTGTGACTCTGAAGTGCTGTATGTTTGCAAGTTTTCTCTCCGACAAAACCCGCAACATCGAAGCGGCGCCAGGATGAACAGGCTCGGGCAGAGGAACTTTGAAATACACGCAATATGTTTAGGGCCTGAAAACAGGTTTGGATCTTTGGTTTCATTCTGTAATATCTTTCGCAGATTTTGCCTGTCGCGGGTTATTTTTAGAACGTGACCACTGCGATAAACGAGGGACCACTGTTCTGAGCCGCATCAGAGGGATTAAAGAGCCGCATGCGGCTCCGGAGCCACAGGTTGCCCACCCTTGGACTAGAAGTTTAAAGTAGATGGTGTCACATTTCACTGCACTGTTTAACTGAGCCTTTTTACAACTAAAGAATTAGTAATTAGTAAACACATTATCTATAGTCCTAATGTGGCAATTCTGTCCACAGATTATTTGCAGTAAGGTAATGTGAACAACTGATTTACCCATGCTGTAATGGAGTTTAACTCAGTTATAATAATTAATTAATAATTCATTGCATTTATATAGCACCTTTCATGACACCCAAAGCGCTTTACAGTTCATTGTTCATTCACTTCACACTCAGAGGTGGTAAGCTACTTTCTGTAGCCACAGCCCCTCCGACCACCTCCAACACTCACGCACACTCCACTTTCATACTAGGCAAATGTGGGTAAAGTGTCTTGCCTAAGGACACAGCGACAGTTTTTTGCAACTGGCGCCCCACTGTGGCACCTGGAATTCCCAGCGGTCTCCCATCCAAGTACTAACCAGGCCCTGCCTTGCTTAGCTTCTGAGATCTGACAGGATCAGGATCAGTTGGTTAATCTGCTTCCCTTTAGTGTGAACAATTGTAGTCCAAGACTTGCATTAGAGTTTCATTTTCCCCCCTTTTGTTTATAAACCAAATGTTTTTATTAGTAAAGGTGATTCTTATGTGTTTGTAAAGAAAATATAAGCAGTTTAATGCCCATCAAGTGCCTACTGCACTTTTCCTCACCAGCTGTAAACCTCACCGCACGTCACTGAGGATTTTGAATCAAACAAAATACAGCTCTATATGTGTTTGATGAGGAGAAAACACAGCATAAATCAGAAAATAGTGTAATATGGGCCGTTTAAACGTGTGAATGAAACACAACTCCGGGTATGTTTTTGATGTGGTAAGAACATTATAACATGGCTTAAAGCTCACAAGAGTCAATTTTGTGTAATATAAAACCTTTAAAAACTGCTGTTGCGCCAAACAAAACCAATGTAATCTTCTTTAGCTTGCCGTTTAGGTGCTGTAGTACCCTATAGCGCTCAGTATTGGGCACGGTCCCAGGCCCCAGAGGCAGCATTTTCACAGATCACCATCATTAAACCATTAAAACAATAAACATCTGCTGCTTGTCGCGCGCATACTGCCACAGTGTGTTGCAGCATCACCTAATTAAAAGTTCCTTTGTTTCCACACAGATTTTATACCAGCACCGTCTGAGTCAACTGCCTGCACACTGAGACATTAAATATAGACGCATATTAAAGAGTTTGGGGGAAATTAAGAGAAAATCATAAAGAACTTGAAAACTCCCATTTCCAACCACCCACTGGGACAACCCTGGCTTCTCTTTGCCTTCACAGCCAATCAGGAGCCAGTCGGAATAAGCTCCACTCATGAGAGGACTGACTGATTGGTTTGGGGCTCTGAGCACAAGATAGACTAAAAAATCACCGCAGAAAGTTTTGCAAAACTCTCCATTCTTATCGTGTGTTCAGGAAGTTTGTTTACTCCGAAAGAGACAGGAGTAAGCAGAATGTTGGCCGCGTCGCCATGGTTACAGCGTTTTGGGCAGTGCGGCGGTGATGCAGTGGGTAATTTGTGACAGTTTGGAGCTGCCCAGAGGAGGCTGTGTGCAGATTAACTGTGACAAGTGGATTAATGTTATTTTTAATGTAAGACGCAGCAAAAAAGAGACATCCCACCAAGTGCAGGCTTAAAATTAAATGTCAACTTCAATCAATGGAGACTTGGTTGATGATGGATGGTGGTTGGGTCAAATGTAGTGTTACCCGTCACCCCTTACAAATTCACAGAGATCATTTGTCAAATACAAACTGGGGTAACTAACTTTATTCTTTTATGATTTGTTCAAAGAGTATTTTGCAAAGTGTATGCAGTTTATGACAAAATCAGACCAATGTGCACTTTCTCTGTAAGCTTCACTTTGAAAAAAAAAGAAAACTGTAGTAAAGCTATGCACACATGCAAGAGCTGAGGATTATAACAATACGTTTTATGGTTTGAAAATGTGTATTGCAATTTTAATGCAAGTCAACTTTCTGGAGAAAATCTGAACTTGTTGCAAAGCTGGTCACGTGATCGGCTGTGAGCTGGAGATATTTGTCACAGTGAAGGACAGGAGGACACTGGACAAACTGCTCTCCATCATGGATCTTATTTGATATTGTATTTTATATATTATATATTATTATATATTATATTTGATGAGTGAGTTACTGCACCCAAAACAATTTCCCTTGTGGATCAATAAAGTTTGTCTAAATCTAAGTCCAAACATACACTAACCACCATGCCTTCTATAAATGTATCACCTGAAAATAGTCATATCCATAATGTTGTAATTATCCTGGTTTGTGATCCCCATAGTGGCTAAATAAAGATACCTATATAACTGATTAGTTTATGTATTTTTCGTGTACTCCGTTCATACTTTATCCTGCTTTGGGACTACAACAAACAATAAGTGAAGATCTACATTATAAACAATTTGGTATTACTGTATATAACTTTTTGGTTGGGGGTCTGTCATTGCTCTACATCTTATTTGATCTTGTATTTTATACTTCGTTACTTACTTTTCTATTTAATTCCAATTTGTACATATACATTTATTTATTTATTTATTAAAATTTGTATACTTATGTCTCATCTGACACTGGTCTATTGCCCTTTGGTTGCTATTCCATCTATTTTTTGTTACCCTCTGTTATACAGCTCTGGAAAAAAATAAGAGACCACTGCAAAATTATCAGTTTTTCTGATTTTACTTCTTATAGGTATGTGTTTGGGCAAAAGGAATATTTTGTTTGAGTCTATAAACTACTGACAACATTTCCCCCAAATTCCAAATAAAATATTATCGTTTAGAAAATGACAAATGGTGAAAATAACAAAAAAGATACATGTTTTCAGATCTCAAACAATGCAAAGAAACAAGATCAAATTCATTTTAAAACAAAATAATACTAATGTTTACACTTAAGAAGAGTTCAGAAATCAATATTTGGTGCAATAAGCCTTATTTTTAATCACAGCTTTCATGCGTGTTGGCATGCTCTCCACAAGTCTTTCACATTGTTCTTGGGTGACTTTATTCCACTCCTGGTGCAAGTACTGAAGTAGCTCAGCTTTGTGTTTGTGTTGGAATTCAACAGACGCTGGAATGGAATGGCTGTAATACATGTAGAGATGCTGATTTCAGAAAAAAGGGCAGTGGTCTTTTATTTTTTTCCAGAGCTGTATATTATATTTGATGAGTGAGCTACTGTACCCAAAACAATTTCCCTTGTGGATCAATAGTTTGTCTAAAGTCTAAAGTGTAAGTTTTATAGCTCAAAAATACCTGAAAAACAGGCATTCTGACTGTGAGCAGGGTTGCCTCTCCACATATCTGACCTGCAACTTGGTCTGGTTTGGTCTCCATAACAGAAAATATCATAAAAGAACCCCCCCAAAACAGTTTATATTTTATTACATTAGTGATGTACATATTAAATTGGAATGGTCTTGAATTAGTGCCACTATGACTTCCCTTTGCCCTGCCTTATGCACACACTTCTGTCTCTTGTATTGGAGCTGTGGAGGCATTCACTGGTATTCCCTCCCCGCTGCTCCTGGGACCATAAACAGGGCATCCATAATTAACAGCACTCCACTTGTATTTGGAGTCACTCCCTCTGCTTTAGAAAGAGGAGAAAAAGACAATCACCGCCACTGTGTGCAGGTGGGGGGCGCCAATGAGATCACACCTCCTCACTGGGGATGACAGGATTCACATTTTGCCTGCAGCTCTGTAAGTAGCTTTTAATGTGTTTAGATAGAAGCACCTTTGTTTCCTATCTTTTTTATATACCACCCCATACGTTTATAGCTTTAGAAGTCTACACGTGTACCGTAATACATGCTGCGTCGTGCACGGGTAAACTTTAGTTCAACCTGAGAGGAGCTTGATTTCGTATGCCCCAAAGCAAATCTAATGTAAGTGGATTTTTTGAAGAGGTAGCAGTGGCATCTTAAACTTTGGATTGGAAAGAGGCAGTCGGGCAGCATTTGAATTTGGACATAACTTAACATGCTAACCCACGGTTAACAAGGCCTGAATGTCAGCAGTACTCTAGTGGAAAGCTGTTGCCATGTTTGGTGCAGGCTGGTCCACTGGGAGGGCACCATAACTCGCCCAAGGACATAATGACATTTTAAGCACTACACACTGAATTCAAAGAGGGCACTGCAGTATTTGAAAATACTGTTAATTTGATTTTTCTGACTATTATGATGCCAGTAAAATTCAGCAATGCACATTTAACATAACGAAAAGTCTGAACTCTGCTTCATGCTTTTACTGACAGAGGATTGGCTGTTGACCTCTCAATTCAGTATGCCCTTGACCTTTTTAAAAATATTTGGCCTCAATTCGATTACATTTTATGCAATGACACCTTCCTGTCCAGGGGAGTTAACATTTGAGACAACAGAAGACTGAAATGTGAGCAGCAAGTAATACACGATACAAGTTCCAGAGCTTGTTTATAGAGGTCTAAACTACAGGGGTTTCCAGAAAATGCTAAATATTTCTTTTGTTTGCAGTTGGCATTGTAACCAACAAACTATGCATTCCAAGGACCATAAAGCGGTACTTAACTCAATTTGTCAACATAATTAATTAGGACAAGATGGCGGACACAACCAGTCGAAATGAGTTTCCTCAGCATACAGGAGCCAGCTGAGGTGGCTATAGTATCTGTTCAGGATCCCACTGGACCCCTCGGGAGGCCCCAGGGAAGACCCAGGACATGCTGGAGGGACTATATCTCTTGGCTGGCCTGGCAATGCCTTGGCGTCCCGGTGGAGCTGGGATCCCTGCTTAGATTAGTATAGATAGTATAGGTACAACTCTTTACTCATCTTTTGTTTAAAGGTCCCATGACATGGTACTTCTTGATGCTTTTATATGGCTCCTTAATGGTTCCCTAATACTGTAAATGAATCCTTCTTCAAAATCAACACTCAGTGCATGAGAAACAGAGATAAGCTGAGAAAGAGTAATTTTTCTCACTCAGAACACTCTATAATGGGCGTTGTTGCTTGAATGCAAATGAGGAGAAAAAAGCTGGCCAATAGTAGAACGTGGGGGCGTGGCTAAACGCTCCGCTCTCTGCTCTGAGCGCTCTCTGATCCATTTCCTTGTTTTTGCATGGGGGAGAGAGTTGAAGTGTTTCACTGAAAAATAAACACATTTCCACATAAAATAAAATTAAACCACTGCTGTTCAAAGGTCCAGAGGCTCAGATAAAGGACTTCCGAGCCTAGAAACACTCGGACGTGCCTCCAGGCAAATAAAAAACGCATTTCGCATTGCCTAGCGCATTCGCAGTCCAAACTCTCTGGGCGTGATTTACAGAGACGCTGAGTTCAGAGAGACAGGGGTGGAACTGCATTTGCATTTCTTTTTTCGATCTGACGTCAATAAGGTGCCTTGTTCAAACTCGCCCGTTTGAGCTCCTATTTTTTGTAACGCAGAAAAGGATCGCAAATGCTCAGTTTAGACATTTCGCAACTTTTAACCATGGGGGGGGGCCTAAACAGGGTAGGGGAGCTCACATTAACGTTCAAAAACCTCAGAAAGTGAAAATTTCATGCCATGGGACCTTTAACCATGAGAACCTACTTTTATAACTATATTATAGTTATAAAACTAGGTTAAAGTTCAAAGTTCAAACTCAGCTTTATTGTCACAAAACATATGTACAAGTTGCACACACAGGATTTGAAAATGCAGCGCTCCCTAAGCCCACAGTGAACATAAAACATCTAATAAACAAGACTAAAATATCACATATACCCATAGCAAAAAGTACAGGACAATAGACATGGACACAGTATACCAACGAGCTTGTAAAGTCATGCATTTTCTTTTCAGAAAGTTCAGTCAAGCCAAACAGTAACCAACCACAGAGTGAGGCTATAAAGTCCATCACAAGCAACAAAATCCACACCACAGCCATAAAAGAACAAGTAAAACAATGACACTGTAATAGAAACAGATTTTGGCCCAGGTTCTGTTGCATTGTGAACCATTGGCAGTTTAACACACTTCCACATGCTTTGTCTCTTCCATCTTCTTCATTATAGATGTGTGTTGTGCATCCAAATCCAGGCCAGTTGTCATGGGTACAACCACAAGTCTGGTAAAACAACAACACTAGAGCGAATCTGGCACTGAAACTAGTCCTATTCCATTGTGTCTCCACTCTCCTTCCTCCTCCATCCTTCTTTCCTTTCCTACATCCTCCCTCCCTAGTGCCCTCCACTCTTCTGTAAAATCTATACGCAATCATCCCAGTGCAGCAGTCTCATTTAAATGTGGAACAAATGTAGTGACAGGCTAAAGCCGGATACACGTCCTTATCCGCAGAGTAAGAAGTGAATTATCGTGCCTGTGTGAGCCGCTGACACATCCGGGTGTCTGGTCTCCATGAAGCCAACCTCTCTGTCTATCTATTAGTCACCGCGGACTCCTATAATTCTTTAATTTGACACTGGTCCGTTAAGTTCCCACTGAGCGGCAAGGACACCTGTAGAACACTGTTTAAAGGAGACATAAAGAAAGGCACGCTGGGAAATGAAGTTCTGGTTCAGTGTCTGCAGCTCAAATGTACACAGTTTTGTAACTTTTTTGAAGCCAACTTTTCTGGTGGGGGTTCACCTGCTTATTTCCATTTTACTGCTTATTTCCAAGGAACAGCGTTGTCTGGAATGTACCGCAGTATGACATTATTATTATTATTATTATTATTATTATTATTATTATTATTATTATTATTATTATTATTATTATTATGCCATACTTGCATTTATTTAATTACATGTGCTCAAAAATATCTTGAAAAACATGCATTCTTACTGTGGACTGGGTTGCCCCTCCACAGAACTGACCTTTTAACTTGGACTGATGGTGTCACTTGCTTGTCTACAATGAGAGTTTAATGCAATACTGCGGAGCATGCCTGCCAAAGCAATAACATCCCCATGGAGACGAGCAGAAAGATTACATAATGCACCTATAAAAGAAGCAGTGGAAATTGTTAACAGTTGAACAAAAACGAAGCTACAAAATGGTGAATCAGTGGAGCCAATTCTGACCAAAAAAAACAAAAAAAACATTACGCTTTTCTGTTTGTAGATTCCTTTCAATACCAAATCGCACGTAGACTTACTCAGGACCACATTTCTATCTAAAATTATGACATCAAATTCTCAAATGCCGTCAGCGCAACCTCGTCTTTGGCACAGCTCCAGGTAGCAGCTGTCAAGTCATTTGGCGTGTATTTATAGCATAATAGCCACCAAAAACAGTTATGAAAATGTGTGACAATAACTTCCACCCCAAAAAAGATAATGTGACTCCAAAATGAGGCCCCGGCACAGCGCAGTATAATTGTTTGCTGCAGACAACAGTTGTTTATCAGAGAATCCGTGTTGCTGTTTGCCAGCCAAAGTGTTTTTATTTTGGGTCATTCAGGCGGGATGATCCAGATTGCTGCTGTTACAATAACAACACATCAATGTTTAATAGTCTGCAGTGGCGTGATAAGGCTTCTGATAGTCACACTCAATCTGTCTGCTTGTGAGCATATTTGCATGCCATTGTAACCAATAGAAAGGATTGCGATAGGCACAAACTATTAAACTGTTTGTCATGAATATGTTAAATACAGTTTACTATACCTCAGTTTACCCCAATTAGGCCTAATGTTATGGCTGCTGTAATGTTGTGTGCTACGACCACCAGCCAAGTATTAAACTGCTCTTACAACAAATTGGGATGTATTGTGACAGCTCAGTGGTGGAAGAAGTACTCAGTCGAGTTACTTAAGTAGAAGTACAGATACTGGAGCAGAAAAAGTACACAAGTAAAGGTATCACATGAAAAAATCCAAAGTAAAAGTATTAAAGTACCTGTTTTAAAATGCACTTAAAGAGACAGATTTTGTCTTATAAGGCTTCAGAAGTACTGAATTCCTAGTTGTTTTTGTTTTTTATATTTTGTTGTGTTAAAAAAATAAACCTTCATGCTTTTCAGCAGGTCTCAAACAATAATAAAAAAAATACGTTTACTTTTTAGTCCTGTTAAAAAAAATGTAGTAGAGTAGAAAGTACAGATACCTGCTCTCAGATGTAGTGAAGTAAAAAGTATCCACTTTCAAATGTACTTAAAGGTGCATTGTGTAACTTTTCTGGTGGAGGCTCTGCCATTTGCTTGTTTCTATGGATATGCCATTGCTCTGCCTGGAATGTTCCACAGTATGACTTTAAACAGCTCTGCTTTACATTTATTCAATTACAGGTGGTTTTATAACTCAAAAATACCGAGAAAAACAGGCATTCTGTATGTGAGCAGGGTCCCCTCTTCACAGATCTGACTTGTAACTTGGTCTGGTTTGGTTTCCATGATGATAGAACAGTTTAATACCACACTGTGAAACATTCCAGACAATGCAACAATTTTCATGGACAAACCTATTTGACGGACTCTCCACCAGTTACTTTTCACCACTCTAAACAATATTGGCTTTTCTTTTTAGCAGTTTGGATTATAGTGGTTTGTTATTCAATTAAGTTTACAGTCATACAAATCGTTGTCATGGCAGTTCCTTCCTTCCACTGCTTCTGATAAACACTGTCCAGTGGATCATGAACAACTCATAATAGCTGCCATTTTGGAGAGGTTCTGACCAATGCAGCCAAGTAATTATCCAGGACAGTTTGTCCTTCAAAAGCATCAAAACCATTGGTTTTGTGGCAGCACCTGTGCAGGGCTCTGTGTCAGACTCAGCGTTGTTCTGACTCTGATCATTTGCTGAATGTCTCTCCCTACTCTTCAACATTTCATTTATTTCTGCTTAGTGCACTGTCTACTAATACAGATGAGAACAAAACATGTTAAAATCCTTACTCCATCCCGTTGGTTTGCAAATTCTCACACCAAGTACCACGTCAGAAATTATTTAGTTTTCTAAGTAGTACCAGATTCAAACCAGGTCTAAAACAGGACTATTCTAGGTCAAAACTAGGGTCAAACCAGCTCTAAATTATTATTATTATTATTATATGGGCTAGCTGAAAGGAGAAGACACATGTGGATAAATTATTGATGTGACATTTGTGAACGAGTCTACTCTTTTGAATGGTTCCTTAATGTGAACAGTTGGAACTGGATCACTTTTTAAAAAAAAGAACTGAATCTTTTTTTTTTCTAATGTGCATGCATTTTTATACTGACTAAAGCTGAACCGACACAAGAATCAGCACAAAAGCAGAGCAGGCAGCTTTGTGTGCAAAAAAAAACCCCAAAACATTTGACATCATCATAATTACAGTTAGTTTTTTCATTATTATTGTAGTACATTTTATTTCGATTATGCATAATTTCAAAGGGTAAACACACTCACACTCTTAGTTTGAATGTATTTAAGCAAATCTGAGCCATGGTCGTTTCTCTGTGATTAGTTTGTGGATTAAAAGAGTCCTCACATTGCCTTCTGTCATGAAATAGTAAAAGAGACAGTCTTTGACACAAACTGATCCAAAAGATTCGGATCCCATAAAGGAGCTGAAAGTCCCATCACCAGGATAAATGGACTCTATTAAGACAACACTAGAACTGAAGTAGAGTCCTCGTATCACTAGTGTTCCACGTACCACAGTTTGAGAACCACTTTTCTCTATTTCTCCTGCTTCCAACAACTAAATCCTGAGATATTATGTTGCCTGTAGTTACAATGATCTAAGAATATTCCTAATTTTGACAATTTACATAATGTCTCTCCTTACTCGTCAACCCATCGCTGCTTAGTGCTGTCTAACATTTCCAATCAGCACAAAAGACATGCTAAAATACTTATGCGCTCATATTTCTCTTGCTTCCAAAAACTAATTGTTTTTCCTGACCAGCCAGTCCTTTCTACATTCTGTTTGAATCCAGAAGGGTCTGGAATCTGACCTCAAGTGTCTCTCAAATGCAAGACATCTCCTATATAGCTTCTTTTACCTGAGATAAATAACAGCTTTGATTGATGATAATGACAAAAGTTATACCGGGTATTTACTGGAAATGTTCTCTTGCATCTCAGACTACAAATACAAAAAGACAAGATATTCTGTTATGACCAGTGTTTCCTGTCAGCTGTTACAATGCTACACCTGATCCGTGCACATTCCTACTTTTGACCCATCTCTACAGGCTGTAAGTCAGGCGATTATTTAATGTGCAGACTTTTCAATCCCCTTTTCAACAGTTTCTCACTCTGCCAACAGGAACGGCGATAAGAAAGCTGATAGCGCTGCCAAGTCCTCAAAGAGCACACTACTGAAGACACACTACATGAAACATTCAGCACAATTTGGCACGGCTCCGTATAGTGTAAATAAATCAATTAGATATACTGTGCCCAGAATAAAACGCATTAGCCGGGACTCTGGGCCCATTTTCTGGTTCAGGGAGAGAGAGAGAGATGGAGCTCATTTGGCTGTAAACACCAAACAAGCATACTGCATTACATGTCCGACATCATCATTTAAACAAAGTGCAGACTGCTGTAAAACTGCTATGGATGAAGGAAAATGAACAGGAAGTAATTGAACCAGCAGTTATTAGAGATCCCACAACAGACAGCGCTGCCATAGTAATTAGGAATACTGTTATTGTCACCGCTTAGTCATGGCATCTTTTTATGGGGATATATTAGAAAAGTCAATATTTTGTCCCACTATTATGCAAAATTGACTTTTCAGGGATTTTAACCTTGTTATAGTTGTTTCCTCTTCTCATTTACCCTCTCAAAGTTGTATTTGAAGTGATTTGTATGTCTGAGCAATCTTTAATCACTTATTTTCAAAAGGCCATTTTACCGATGAACCCTGTTTTTCACCGCCGCTGTCATACTGCTATGTACTTAATACATTCTATAATTTTATTTTCTTAAATGGCGATACATGCAGGATTCGGCAATGTCGCGTAGTAATTTTCGTACAGATGGCAAAAAAAAACCCCAAAAAAATCCAAAACAAAACGCAAAAAAAAACAGCAGTAGCTCAATTGGTACAGCATTTGTCCACGGATCCAAAGGTTGGCAGTTCGAAACCCGCTCTCAACATAACATCCTTGGTTGAGTGGTCAGATCCACAGGTTGGAGGTACGATTCCAGCTTCCACAGATGAATGCTGCTGCTGCTGTTGTGTGCTGCTGTTGCCCCCACTTGTGAACTTCTGCCCCCGCGACCCAAACTCGGAAAAAAGTGGAAGAAAATGAAAAAAAAAAAAAAAATTTTTTAATCGCTAGCATGATCTCCAGCTATTCATAGGAGTTCCCGACTCTGTTGTAATGACGGTGATCATCTCCCATTGGAGACTGCAGTTTTCTAAAGCGGAAGTCGGCTTACTTGTTTGGATGAATATTACAATTTAAAATGTGCAAATTATAACATAATGATCCGCGGGTGCTGTTGATTATACCTATAGAGGAGGCTCAAGCACAATTAGACTTAGACTTCGACAAACTTTGTTGATCCACAAGGGAAATTATTTTGGGTACGGTAGCTCACTAATAAATATAGTATATAATATATAACAAAGGGTAAAAGACACACACACAAAACGCAGATGGAAATAGCAACCAAGGAGCAATAAACCAGTGTCAGATGAGACATAATTATACAAAGAAAAATAATGATAATCAATAAATGTATATGTACAAATCAGATTTAAATAGAAAAGTAGTAATAAAATATAGAATACGCTATCAAATAAGATGTACTGGTGTAGACTCATGCTGATTGATGTTTGTCACAGGGCAGCGGTGGCCAAATTTGAGAGCAAATAACTACCCGTTCCAAACCATTATTTTTACTTTTCGTTATTAGAAGTGTCAGAAAGGTAAGTCTAAAAGTTTGAACCATTTTTACAAATGTCAAAATGTAATAGTTGGATGTTCCTGTCCAGTGGTCAGTGGTCGCCCCAATTGAACTTCTCTGTGTAGTTTTCAGACACCATATTTTTACTTTTACTTCAGTAATATTATTTTGAAGTAACGGTACTGAAGTATTATTTTTTGGTACTCTATCCACTTCAAAAGTGGTTGCTTAAATCCAACAAACAACTGCTGTAGTTCACATTGCTTAGTTAGTCAGAGCGTATTTTCCATTATTTTCAAATCATAATTAAGGACTGATACTAATTCTGAGTTGAGCTTTTGTTTACAAAGCTGTTTTTGGTTACTTGGAGGACAAAATAACAGTTACATAACACATCTGGATCAGTTTTGTGTTAATATTTATGTTTTGAAAGAATGTTTTCACTCACCTCTGTGGTTTTAGAGAAGTATTGGAAGAAACCAAGTATGGACTCGTGTCAGAACTAAAAACGCTGAATCGATGCATCTCTATAGTTATGTTGTAAAAATTTGTAAATAAAACACCCCAAACCCTATATTATTCTGTTGTTTTCCTCTCGGACAGGTGACAAGAAGTTTGCAGCACATTTCTGTTGAGCCTCCATGTTTGTTTGAGATCAGTGTTGTCAAATCCGTGGCTCAAATTGTTCCGGTGCTGCTGCCTTTGTATGGCCCGAGGCAGCACACACACACACACACATACACAGAGCATGCACGCACACACACACACACACACACACACACACACACACACGCAGAAACACGCTCTGTCGCTCTCCGCCATGTTTGTTGTCCCCAGGGCCCTCACAGCAGTCAGGACAGATACACAAAACACCAAAAGGCATGTTTTTCTCACGTGTACCTTTCTCAGTCTTTGAACTCAGACAGGCGGACAGCTAACAGACTTTAACGCGCACTCGTCAAATGCGTTCGTTTTGTTGAGTTTCTGGTAGGATTTTAGTTCCGTTATCAAAACACTTCTTGACAGTGTAGTTCCTCTGTGCATGATTTATTGATAGTTTAAACACGGGAAGAGCAAGGAGACATTTTTCACATTTTTTGTTGTTTGTAGAGGAAGTGATGCTTTGTGAATGCTGTTTGTATCTATTCAAATCAATCTATCCATTTAAATTTGCTCTAGACTGTATAAACCAGGGGTGTCAAACTCATTTTGGTCCGGGCGCCGTATCCAACCTACTTTGATCCCAAAGGAGCCGGATTAGAAATCTCATGGCATAATATATACCCCAAAAATAGCAATAAGTCCAAATATTTGTCCAAAGAAATGCAAATCTATTACACACTGCTGTTTCTTCAGTCCCAGAAATAATTTGTTTATCTTCTGTCTTCTTAATTCTCCGTTCAAGTTATTGTACTGTTCAAAATGCCGTGTCTCATAGTGGCGTTTAAGATAATATTCCTTGAGCACCGCCACTTGTTGCAAACACACCGAGCATACAGGTTTCCCATTCACCTCCGTGAACAAATAGGAATTAGTTAATTTTTATTGGAAAATCCTGCACTCGGCGTCCACTTTTCTCATTTTTGACACTTTGCTGATGAGGGTGTCACGGTCAACAGTCAAAACAATGGTCCTTTAAGAGTGTTTGGAAAGAGTCTTCATTTGTGCTGCTCTGGTGGGAGGGGCCACGCACAGAGGCGCTGGAGGCACTGCTGTGCTAAACTGCACAGAATAGCAGTGCAGAAACTTAACAATATCTTAATAGAAAATTAAAATATAATTAAAATATTTTAATAGAAAATCAGCTGAGGGCCAGATTAAAGATCTTGGAGGGCCGGATCTGGCCCCCGGGCCGCATGTTTGACACCCCTGGTATAAACACTGCTCATTTCAAATTTTTTTTTAGCATATAACTTTTTATTTGCCTGGAAGAATCCATGACTCATCGCTGTACCAGCGAGTGAGTCTGGTAACGCTTGGTCCAAAATGTGCTGCGGTTGCGCTTAGACAGACAGCTAAGTGAACCAATCAGAGATTGCGCCATCTTGATTCAAAACTGAGGCGGAACTTCCGCTGCCTAAGAGTGACTTTGCGGGCAAAGGCGGGTGCACTGACGTCACCATCTTTGAACGAATCAGAATCGCGGAGTCCGTTGTTAACCGGAGGAGCGAGGGTGGATGGAGGGTGTCCAAATGGTATCGCGGTGTATAGGAAATACAGAGAGATATCATTTGGCTGGCCAGGTAAACTTTTTATAGTGAACCAAAATAACATTTCATAATTCTGTTTTGTCTTCTGGCTCAGTTGTTTTCTTTTTTTTCTTTTTTTTCTTCTTTAGCATTAATGTTTTGTGCTGAGAATGTAATACCTGAAGACAGCTAATCAAAAGTAATAGCTGTTCTCAAAGAAATCATTATATTTTCCTGTTTCATTTGTTGTAAATATTCGGACGTATACTTTTACCTGACATAACATCTTTACATTGAAAAATCCAGTCAACATTTCATTTTATTCAAAGGTGCCCTCACTTTGCAGGTGGAGACTTATGGCATTTAACTTTTCTACATAAGCAAACTGATTTACCAGGTGGAGGGATTTTATAGGCTCTGTTTTTTCCATGAAATCCCCCCACCTGGTAAATCAGCCTGAACCATCTCCAGATCTTCCAACATTTAGTTTCCAGGCATTTACTTTGAGTCAAGTTCACAAAGCACTAAAATCCTTGGATGTGCGCAAACCACATGGACCAGACCTAGTTGATGCTTATTTTCTGAAAAATGCAGCTGATTTTGTAGCCCAACCCCTGACATACATTTTTAACTTAACCGTGAGCACTATGGAAATCCCCAAAATTTGGAAATCGGCATTTGTCACTCCATTGTTCAAAGGTGGTGATCCAAAAATCCTAAATAATTATAGACCAATTTCCAAACTCTGTATTCTATCAAAAACTTTGGAATCTCTGGTGAATGAACAGCTAAAAAAAATATTTACACTCTAAAAATATTTTATCTAAACTTCAGTCAGGATTTAGGAAAGGCCATAGTGCTGTAACTGCAACTCTGAAGGTAATAAATAACATCTCAACAGCTTTAGACAACAAACAACACTGTGCCTCGTTAATCATTGTGCTCTGATACTCTCTCTGTGACAAAAGGAGTGCCACAAGGCTCTGTCTTGGGGCCACTCCTATTTTCTGTTTATATTAATGCTGTTGTCCAAAATCTCATTGATACAAATGATCACTTCTCTGCTGATGATATGGTTCTTTATTGTTTTTCCAAAACTCTTGCCACCAGTGTTGTTACATTGCGAAATGCTTTTAATATTGTTCAGCACACTTTCTTACAATTAGACCTCTCTTTAAATGCAGACAAGACCAAACTAATACTATTAACAAAGACAAAGAGTAATTCCAGAACATTCCTCCTGTTGTTACTCTTCAAGGGACAAAAATAGAAGCAGTTAAATCATTTAAATATTTAGGTATTTTAATTGATGATAGTCTTTCTTTTAAAGTACACATTGATCAACTTTAAAAAGAAGCTAAGACTGAAAATGGGCTTTTATTTTAGGACAAGTTATGTTTCTCTTTTAATGCAAAGAAGAGACTTGTTGCAGCAACATTTTTACCCATTCTAGATTATGGAGATGTTATTTATATGAATGCCTCAACCCAAGCACTAAAATTGCTGGACTCCGTTTACCATGCCTCTCTGTGATTTATCACAAACTGTAAGCCTCGGACACACCACTGTGAACTGTACACATGTGTTGGTTGGGCAGCACTGGACACTCGCAGACTAAGTCACTGGTACATGTTCATTTACAAAGGGATTATGGGTCTGCTCCCTCCATATCTATGTATGTACCGGTATATGCAACATAAAACAGATGGACATTATGCTCTGCGATCACAAAACTGCTTCTTTCTGTCCCAAGTGACTGCTCAGAGACAGGTAAAGTGGCATTTCAATATTCTGCACCTTCAACATGGAATAATTTACAAAAAGTCTTGAAATTACAAGAACTGACTTCAATAGTTCAGTTTATATCTATGTTTGGAAATTAAATCTATGATTTGTAATTGCTTTTAAGAATCCATTTTATGATATGTTGAAATGTCTGTGTGTAAATGTAATGTAACTGTGCTGCTGTCTTGGCCAGACTCCCTTGAAAAAGAGATTAGTAATCTCAGTGGGACTTTCCTGGTTAAATAAATGTTAAATAATAAAAATTTAAAAAAAGTATACGATCAGGCCAAGTCACAGGTCAGCTCTGTGGGCTGGCGACTCATGGTTAGAATGCAATTTTATTTTATTTTTTCCATGTTTTATAAGCAATAAAACACCTGTAATTAACTTTTTAATCTTTTATTTTTCCAAGAGTGGTCCAAAGTAGAGATGGTTTCAAAAGCAGTCTCATCCATCTCATTCCGGACCGGAGCTGGAAAACCTATGATTAAATACAAAAGCTCTGGAAAAAAAAAAAAGAGACCACTGCAAAAATATCAATTTTTCTGAAAGGAACATTTTTGTTTGAGTCTATAAACTCCTGACAAAATTTCCCCTAAATTCCAAATAAAAATATTATCGTTTAGAGCATTTATTTACAGAAAATGACAAATGGTCAAAATAACAAAAAAGATACATGTTTTCAGACCTCAAACAATGCAAAGAACAAGATCAAATTCATTTTAAAACAACATAATACTAATGTTTACACTTATGAAGAGTCAATACTTGGTGCAATAACTTTATTCCACTTCTGGTGCAAGAACTGAAGTAGCTCAGCTTTGTGTTTGTGTTGGAATTCAACAGACGCTGGAATGGAATGGCTGTAATACACGTAGAGATGCTGATTTTAGAAAAAAAAATGTAGTGGTCTCTTATTTTTTTCCAGAGCTGTAGTTATTCCCTCAACCATTCCAGAAAAAGCATAATATTTCCATTGAGACAAACAGGTTTGCAGACCCCCCAGTGTTAAAGTAAAAAGTATTGTAATATGATTTTCCTGGTTTACTGCAGACTCCCTCATACTGTCCTGTGATCTCCTCTGTTTGATCCCTGTGCTGTGGTGTGTCCCCAGTGTTTGTGAGTATGACTAACAGGTCCGAGCTGCACCCCGTCCCTTTAGGTCCTGGATCGCTGTGTTTGGCGACCTTGACAGCCTCCCTCTCTTTCTCTCTTTCTCTCTCTCTATTTCTCCCATCTCTCTTCTTTTTCTCTTCCCCCTCTCCCTCTGAGCTCCCTCCTGTTTCTCCTCTTGTCTCCTCTGCTCTTCTGGAAACCTTAACAGGCTTTTCGAGGTCAAGCGTCTTTCTCTCCTCACCTCTTCATACGGCACAGCTCTGTTACTTCTGCCTACTGTAAGTTCATCATGAGTGATTTTGACTGTGCATTTGAGGTAAAACGTGTACTGTTTGGTTGTGCATTGGAGCTGTCTGGTGATAGCTGTGGGCCACGTCATTTGGGGAAATCTATAGAAGAGGGAAGCAGGAACTGGTGGGGCGAAGACTGCCTGCAGCTAAACATTCTGAGAAATCCAACATGAGTTTTCTGTTCTCACACATGCCATAAACTCATACAAACCAGCAACAACTTTCTTTGTCTAATATAATGTATATATTGTACAACATATGTGACTGTTTATCAGTAAGGCCGACAACAGGACATGTTTCAAGTAATTAATAGTTGATAACAGAATTTGAAAATATGGACAGTTTTGCTTAGATTATTTTCATTTAATCTGACAACAACAGTGGGTATATAGACAATTAAAAATATAGAAAATTTATGCTGCCATTTCTGTGGTCGTTTCAACAGTTGCTCAGTTGGTAGAGATTTTAAGAGTTGGCAGAGAGTTTGATCCGAACTTTGGTGGTTTGAATCCCGCTCTCATCATGAAACAACATCATCGTGGGTAGTGCGAATGCTGTAGTTGTGTCATTGGGCAACACACTTAACCCACCTTGGCCTTAGTGTCTGCGTATGTATGCGTGTGTGTGTGAATGGGTGAGTTACACAATGTAAAGTGCTTTGAGTGCCATGAAGGTATAAGTGCTGTATAAAAATGTGACCATTTACGATTATACAATTTTTTTGCATTGTAATTTTGAAAGAAAAACTTTTTCATACCAGTCTTATACAATAAAAAACATCATTTTACTTTTCTTACCAATATGCCCTAAAATATGAAATCGCATTACCCCATGTGTGATTGAATAATTGCTTTAAAATCTCCTTTTAAATGAACAATGTTTATAATTTATATGATTTATGAAGTCTAGTTGTAATACATCAGAAAGGACACAAATAATGTCTTGACGTTGTGTCGGAAAAATACAGTAAGTCTCTGCGTGGCTTTGCACTTTTCTTCATATACAGTGAACCCTCGTTTATCGCGGGGGTTAGGTTCCAGAAATAGCCCGCAATAAGTGAAATCCGCGAAGTAGGACAATTTTATATTTTACAATTATTCTACATGTTTTAAGGCTGAAAACGCTTCACCAGACACATTATACACCTTTCTGAGACTGGTATTAACATTTTTCTCTTGTTTAAACACTCAAACTTTTGTAGATTTTCATTAAAATATATTAATAGTGGGGGGGGGGGCACGTGACACGCGGACACGTGCGCGCGGACACGTGCGCGCGGACACGTGTGTTTGTTTTGGTACCACATATCCATGCCATGTGCGAAAGTCGAGTGGAAAGCGACCTGGATATCATTTTGGGCAAGACTCAAGCCAATGCTAACAGTGCCAAACCGCTAACAGACGCCTGTGAGCACCAGTCCTCACCACAAGACCAGGTAACACTAACCTGCGCTCACAAGAGTTGGTTGCATTTCACCCCGGCTCGAAAATCAGACCGCTATCAATGCGTCGCCAATACTCCACAGCTCTCTAGGGTTCGTCCTCTCGTCCTCTCACGGGGAATAGCCACTGTCTCCTCTGTGCGCGCGAGTGTCCTCCCCCCGCTGCGGGCTCCCTCCCCGCTGCGGCTCCCCCGGACGCCGCGCGGCGTCCGGGGGGATTGATTCTTGGCTCACACCGGCTCGCACTCTCTTCCATGGCTCGTGCAAGTAAACAAAGGCCACACCTCCTGTCACCCAGGCGCTCTCGTGAAGGACATCTGAGACTCTGTCCCTACCATCCCTGGTCTAGACCTGGTTTAGTCCTGGTTTAGACCTGGTTTAGTCCTGGTTTAGACCTGCTTTAGACCTGGTTTAGTCCTGGTCTAGTCTCTTAGCTAATCAGGGCGCAGGACAGAATGTTACACTGTAAAAAAAAGTTACACTATAAAAAAAAAAAAAAAAAAAAAAAACAAAATTGGAAAAAAAAATCCGCGAAACAGCGAGGCCGCGAAGAGTGAACCGCGATACAGCGAGGGTTCACTGTATACAATTTTGAAACATTACAATAAAAAAGTGAAACAAAAACAAAAAAAACTCCCACACCCCACCTCTCTCCACACTACACAAAAGTACACACACAAATTGTCACTTGAGTCCAGTTTTGTATATATTGTGTAAAATTTGCATCACTATAGACTTACGTATAACAACATTTTATTACTATTATTTAGTTCTGACAACATGCTTGGGGTAAAAATATTTGTGTCTCTCTGCAGAGATGGTCTTTTATCTTTATGCCATACGTGTGTGTTTACTATAGTATGTGTATATATTCTTGTGTGTGTGTGTTTTTTTTTCCTATTTCTTGTTGTGTGTGTGAGCTGAACAGCCTGTTAGAGTGTGGGCACCTGCTGCAGCCACATGCTCCGGGCTCCTCCATAGCCTCCAGAGACGAGCCTGGATCCTCTGCTCACTGCACACCAAACCTTCATTCTGCTAAGTGGTGTCTCCCACTCGGAAATAAAACCTAGAATGACTTCAAACAGTGTCTAGTCTCAGATCGGGGTGAGCCCATAGACTGTATAAAAGAAGAGGACTAAGTGAGTGTGACGTCACCCATCACTGGTCTACAAGCAAAATGCTTCCGGAACAAAAGTAGTGAAATTTTTCTTGGTTTAGGTCACTAATAAAGAAAAAGTAAGTCAGAAGTGCTGATTGGCTATAGTTTTCAGGATATACACTCAACAAAAATATAAACGCAACACTTTTGTTTTTGCTCCCATTTTTCATGAGATGGACTTAAAGATCTAAAATTCATTCCAGATACACGATATTACCATTTCTCTCAAACATTGTTCACAAATCTGTCTAAATGTGTGATAGTGAGCACTTCTGCTTTGTTGAGATAATCCATCCCACCTCACAGGTTTGCCACATCAAGATGCTGATCTGACATCATGATTAGTGCACAGGTGTGTCTTATACTGCCCACAATAAAAGGCCACTCTGAAATGTGCAGTTTTTTTTGCTTTATTGGGGGTCTGGGGACTCAGAATCAGTCAGTATCTAGTGTGACCACCATTTGCCTCATGCAGTGCAACACATCTTCTTCGCATAGAGTTTATCAGATAGTCAATTGTGGCCTGTGGAATGTTGGTCCACTCCTCTTCAATGGCTTTGCGAAGTTGCTGGATATTAGTGGGAGCTGGTACACGCTGTCGTATACGCCGGTCAAGCACATCCCAAACATGCTCAATGGGTGACATGTCCGGTGAGTATGCTGGCCATGCAAGAACTGGGACATTTTCAGCTTCCAAGAATTGTGTACAGATCCTTGCAACATGGGGTCGTGCATTATCTTGCTGAAACATGAGGTGATGTTCATGGATGTATGGCACAACAATGGGCCTCAGGATCTCATCACGGTATCTCTGTGCATTCAAAATGCCATCAATAAAATGCACCTGTGTTCTTTGTCCATAACAGATGGCTGCCCATACCATAACCCCACCACCACCATGGGCCACTCGATGCACAACATTGACATCAGCAAAGCGCTCACCCACACGACGCCACACACGCTGTCTGCCATCTGCCCTCAACAATGTAAACCGAGATTCATCCGTGAAGAGAGCACCTCTCCAACGTGCCAGACGCCATCGAATGTGAGCATTTGCCCACTCAAGTCTGTTACAGCGACGATCTGGAGTCAGGTTAAGACCCCGATGAGGACGACGAGCATGCAGTTGAGCTTCCCTGAGATGGTTTCTGACAGTTTGTGCAGAAATTGTTTGGTTATGCAAACCAATTGTTTCAGCAGCTGTCCGTGTGGCTGGTCTCAGACGATTTTGGAAGTGAACCTGCTGGATGTGGAGGTCCTGGGCTGGTGTAGTTACACGTGGTCTGCGGTTGTGAGGCCGGTTGGATGTACTGCCATATTCTCTGAAACGCCTTTGGAGACGGCTTATGGTGGAGAAATGAACATTCAATGCACGAGCAACAGATCTGGTTGACATTCCTGCTGTCAGCATGCCAATTGCACGCTCCCTCAATGCTTGTGACATCTGTGGCATTTTGCTGTGAGACAAAACTGCACATTTCAGAGTGGCCTTTTATTGTGGGCAGTATAAGGCACACCTGTGCACTAATCATGATGTCAGATCAGCATCTTGATGTGGCACACCTGTGAGGTGGGATGGATTATCTCAGCAAAGCAGAAGTGCTCACTATCACACATTTAGACAGATTTGTGAACAATGTTTGAGAGAAATGGTAATATTGTGTATCTGGAATGAATTTTAGATCTTTAAGTCCATCTCATGAAAAATGTGAGCAAAAACAAAAGTGCTGTGAAAAAATATAAACGCAAGTTTATATTTTTGTTGAGTGTAGTATTGGGTCAAAATAGGAAATTTATGCAAAATAAGGCAAAAACGGTAGTTTATCAGAAGGTACAGTGTGTCTACAAGCAAACAGTGCTATCTGAAAGCCTACATTCATTTTAATATGTCTAGAGTTTTAACATATATCAATATATATAATATATAGTATTATTATATCATTACATATCTTGAATACATTAGCTAACCAGCACAGTTAATATAATCAATATCAATATAAATGAGATTTTGCCACTTTTATCTCGGAAGCAGATCGAGTTCAAAAATGTGTAGACCAGTGTAGCCTTCAGCTCCACTCAGATGAAGTTCCTGATGCTAACGGTTAGGAGCGAATTTGGAGCCAGGCTTCATATTTGGAAATCCGACAGCGAGTATCATAGCAACCACAAGAGCCAATTTTTATCTTTTATTATTACAAGGTACATATTTTAATACCACAATAACATTCGCAAAGCACTCAGAAGACACATCGGGGGATGTGGGCACGGGAATAAACACCACTGGGCACAAGGGCTAAGAGAAACAGGGGGAGTGTAGAGGACCAAAGGGATCTGGGGGAGAGCAAAGGCGATGCAGCGTCCAGGGAAGGTCCAGACGACAGGGTCCAGGGACGACAGCGGAGGGGGTACAAGAGCCAATCATGATTGGTGTTGTTAAATGTGCCCGCCCTTCTTAGTTACATTAGGTTATATACTACTACATGTCCGTACATGTCCTCCCGTGGACCCACCACTCGCGGGGGGATCCATGGGGGCTGGTGCGTTGAGATCTGGGCGGTGGATCTCTCTGGACCATTGCCCCCGCGACCCAAAAATACAGCGAAAGAGGAAGAAAATGGATGGATGGATGGATGTCCGTACAGATTATTTAACAAATAGATCAATGACCATTAGTTTATTTTATTGATTCATTTTATTGATTTTACTTACCAGAAAAACTGGACATGGGGTTCTTCGAAGGTCTGTTAGTACAATTAAATGCTGAACAAGCCATGACAAACTGTAAATTAACCTATATCGGTATATTTTAAGACTAATAGAACAAATTAACAATCTGAAAAAAAGTTGTCTCACAAGTCCTTGACGAACAATCAGCCAACACAGTTAAATAAAAAAAATGTCAGGGTCCATTGATAGTTTTTATTAAATGTCTTGATCCACTTGTTAAAAGCCCAGAAAAGTCATACTGTCATTGGATAAATGTAAATGTCATTCAAACCTGTCAAAATGGGGTGACACCCATACGAACATTTTAAGACCAAAATGACGAGGCTCACTGCAGCAGTTACAGAGCACGCGGCGACAAGATCCCAGTGTAAGCCAATGGGAGCCACGGTCAGTAGGAGCCCCCTGGAACACTTCCTATTTGGAACACGGCGGCCAGTGCGTTCGCTATGTCCATTCATACGGTTTATGGGTGAGCCAGTGCACTTCTCGATCCCTCCCTCTGCTTCCTCTCCTCTTCTCTCCACCTCTCTTCTCTCTTCTTGTTCTGGTGCGTCTGCTAATCCGTCCTCTCCACCCTAATTTCAGCTCTTTGAAGCCTTCAATAAGGACTCCATAATAAGCCTGTCCTCTCTGCAGGCAAAGAGAGCCTCCCAGAAGCGTTTCCCAACACTGCAGATGAGTTCATGTTCGCCATGCTTCCTGTTTGTTTATGTCGTATCGACGGGTTCATGTGTGCGGATATGTGTGGGCACGTATTTATCACATTGTGGGTACTGAAATCTGTATCATGTGGATGTGACTCACTTATGGGGATAAAAAGCAGGCTCCCATCATGTAAAATGTTTATTATTAGATCAACAAATTGGTTTAAAGTTCAGATAATAATAATTCATAGCATTTATATAGCGCCTTTCATGACACCCAAAGCGCTTTACAGTTCATTGTTCATTCACTCCACACTTGGTGGTGGTAAGCTACTTTCTGTAGCCACAGCTGCCCTGGGGCAGACTGACGGAAGCGAAGCTGCCGATCTGTGCCATCCGACCACCTCCAACACTTATGCACACTCCACTTTCATACTAGGCAATGTGGGTGAAGTGTCTTGCCTAAGGACACAACGGCAGTTTTTGCAACTGGCGCCCCACTGTGGCACCTGGAATTCCCAGTGGTCTCCCATCTAAGTACTAACCAGGCCCTGCCTTGCTTAGCTTCTGAGATCTGAAGGGATCAGGCTTTGGCAAGCAGGTATGGCCACAGATATGGGTCTCCAGGACTCGGGGGCGAGCAGGCCGGATAGCAGCTGACACTTCTCACCCTGGACATGGACTATTTGAGCCACTTCCCTCTGGTAGGAGGCTACGGTCCATCGGGACCAGAACCTCCCGTCACAAGAACAGTTCCTTTCCTTCTGCTGTTGGACTCATGAACAATTCATAACATCTGCACAAAGCTGGACACTTTATATCACGAGTCACTTTAATTACATCATGTTTGCACTACTGTTCTGATGCTGCTCATCTGGACCTTTTTGTTATTTGGATTGCTTATTGTTTTTTACTATATTATAGCTATATTTTAGTTATTACTATTATTTAGTGTCTATACTCTAGTTATTACTATTATTATTTAGTGTTTTATGTTTGCACCTTATCACCGAGACAAGTTCCTAGTTTTGTGAACTCTGTTCACTTGACAATGGCAATAAAAATCTTTCTGATTCTGATTCTGATTCTGATTCTGGTGGAGGGGACACTACCAGATTGTCTCCAGGTATGTGTTATTGCTTTGCCTGGAACAGCTGGAACTTTTCAAAATCAATGGCATATTGAGTTATCTACAGTATCTCCATGGAGGCAAGCAGGGGATAGCCAACTTACTGGTCACATCGGTGGAGAGGCAACCCCACTCACTGTAAGAATATGTGTTTTTCAAGGGATTTCTTGCCAATAAATTAACCTTTAATTGAATAAATGAGACATAAACTTACTGTAAACACTCTGTTCATCAATATTGTCTATATTTCACTTTTGCTCTGGCCCCCTCCCCATCCTCCCATAATGTAGACCAAACAAAAAAGATTCCTCACATTAAACCATCCCATTGTTTTGTCATATGTGTTTATGACTATTGTTACTAATTGGATATTGTATCTGCATTTTCTATTCTGTTCATGCTCTTCTATTTAGATGGCGCTGCTCTGCTGGCGACATGGAGAAGGGCTCTGGTTGCACGTTCTTTCTGTCTGTACTGCAACCTTCCCTCACCTCTAAGTCAAATTTCTCCCTCGTGGAGACTAATAAAGAAACCTTGAACCTTGTGGAACAATCTGCCATTAGGAGACAACAACATTAGAAGACATAACATCTCCATAGCGACAAGCATGACAAGACCCTCCATTAGACAAGCTGCACATTTAAGGTTAGGGTATGTTACGGTTAGGTAAGTAGTGACTAGTTGAGGTTAATGGTCGTAGATTATACGAGTTTGAGACTTGTGAGCTTTAAGCCAGTAAGTTATAATGCTGTTACCTCCTCAAAACATAGTGTTGTCTTTGTTTCATTCACACATGTTTGAATAACCTTTTATTATTAGTCTGGCTACATCTTCAAACCTCAAAATGCTCTGTTCCACCTTAACTTCAAAACTACTACTATGACAACGGCTACCTTTTACCTTTTGTTCAGTAGAGACGGGCAATTCCAGGGCTCATATTGTCCAAATGATTCAAGTGAAGGTGTATGGAGTTTAAAAACACAGTGAAGCACTTCTTGTATTACCACTTGACAACACAAAGTGGAACGGTGGAGCATTTTCTGTTTGAGAGAGGAACTCATCCTAAATATGCAGAATTTTGTGAAGGAAACACACAGCAACTCTAGGTATGTTCTGATGAGGAAACAACAATATGACATAGATCAGAAAACTGCGTAATATGGGCCTTTTAAGCTCAAGCTCCAGGAAATGAATGTAAGTCAATGAAATGTCTCCAAGAAGCGTGGAAAGTGAGCATGAGTGTGTGAGCAAAACGCTGTGAGGGGAAGCGAGTGGCAAACACATGAGAGAGGCACTGTGTGGCAGATTAAAGTGTATAAGTAGGTTATTGATGCAAGGCGTTCTGCTGTACTTAGGAGGAGAATTGAATGAGATGGAGTGAATTGACTGTTAAAAGACGAAATTAAAAAGCTTTTCATGTTTTTCTACAGGACACAGGGGTCTCGGTGATGACGCACACACAATGCTATACATCTGTGTTTGTGTGGGAAGGTGTAGGTGCCGCTGGAGAAGAATGCAGGTTGTGGGCTGTACATGTAATACCTGATATGAGCCGTCGATTGAAATAAGCCTGTGTTATTCTAACCTGTTTGAGGGTGATTGGAGATCGTGTACTTCAAAAAGAAAGGTGAAATGCATTAGAAACATTTAAAGGTTATTTGAAATGTTCTGTTTTCGGGAATGTTCAATCAGATGATGCACCAAGCCAAGTATAGGTCAGGTCAAGTCTGTGGAGAAGTGACCACTCACTGCTCACAGTAAGTTTTTATTTTATTTTATTTTTTAAGACATCTTAATTGAATAAGCAAAATAGATCATTTTGGAACATTCCAGGCAACCAATTAACAGAGCCACCTTACCTGATAAGTTATGTAGTGCACCTTTAACAGTGTATGATTTAGACTTAGACTTAGACAAACTTTATTGATCTACAAGGGAAATTGTTTAGGGTACAGTAGCTCACTCATGAAATAATAACAGAAGAAAATAGCTGGAATAGCAACCAAAGAGCAATAGACCAGTGTCAGATGAGACATAATAATAATAATAATAATAATAATAATAATAATAATGTACAAATCAGAATTATATAGAAAAGTAAGTAATAAAGTATAAAATACAATCAAATAAGATGTCCAATCCCAGCTATATACAGTTGTAGGCAGTTGTTGTACAGTTGTATGGAGTATGGTATGAACGTAGTCCTGTATCTCTAACTGTTTGAGCAGAGCTGTAGGAGCCTGTTGCAGAATTCTTTCTTTCTTTTTTTTCTTTTGGTAAGAATGAACATGAATTTTCCTGAAATAACGTGAGGTCCATATCATACTGTATCATCTGACAGTGAAGTGCACTTGGGAACAATTGCAGTACACAAGTTGGTGACCCTTTATTGTTTATCTCTATTATAAAATATTATAGTGGCTGAACAACATACAGTGATCATAACTATCCTTCAATATACAGTCATTTAGGTTCACCAAGTGTCCTCAGATCACACAGAATGACAAAAACCCAGTCTTTGTTTGTAGTATTACAGATGCATGCTCTGGTTGTGCAGGTGAAAGCTGGTTCATCTCTGTGTGTAGCCTGTAGTCTGGAGGCAGTCTGGTTAATGACCAGGGTTAAATATGATTGGTTAGTGCATGGCAGGCTTCAGTGGTGGGAATTAGCTCCTCGCTGCTCACTGTTGCTCTGTTTGACTCGTAATAGATTAGAGACTGACTTATGCACTCCGACAAACAGCAGCCCACAGCCCATTCACACAGGCACACACACACATACAGTTACATAGACACACTTACATAGACACAGACACACACAGAGCTGCAGGTTTATCTTCATGATGATAGTAATCAGTATGAGACCCAGTGGCTATAGCAGCAGACTGTTTGCTAGTCATTACTGTTAGCTTAACTGTTTACACCCGTTAATCAAATTAGCAGGAGCACACACACTCACACACAGATGCACACACACGCGCACACACACTGAGAGAGGGGGCTCGTGGTTGTGCTCAGATTAATTATCTATGTCCTGAAGCCCAGACACAGAAGGTGCAGGAGAGCTCCGAGACCTCCACTCTGCAGCAGCTCAGATTTCAGCTCAGATAAATGAAAGCACAGCACATGTTCATACACTGAGAACTGACACAGATCGAGACGGCCACTTCTGCTAATGAGAATTGAACAACAAATCAGGGCAACAGTGGCCAGGGTGGTAGTGCTCATTATATACGGGGAAGTTGTTGTTGCAATCCCTGCTCCGACTAGTTACTACTGTATCATTGGGTGCCCAAACTGTCTGTGTAAATAATCAAATCTCTACCATCGGCCCACTGACCACACACCACATTCATACTAGGCAATGTGGGTGAAGTGTCTTGCCTAAGGACACAACAAGAGTATGCACCAGATCACCTACTACTAAGGCTGCATCCCATTTCTCTGTCTTACCCCTTCATCTTACCCCTACCCCTTGGTTTTGAGCTTTCTTGTGAGGGCAAGGGGTGTCCTGATTCTAATTTTGATCAAGGGCTAGGGCCACGACCGAGGGCTACATACCCCTGAGCTCTCGACCAGACTTTGAAACTAAGGGGTACGCCGACAAGCTCAGGCAGGTTTTGGGATCAGGATGGCAGCGTCACATCGACCAGCCAAGGAGTCCCATAAATGTATTTTCAGCAGTTGTAATTATCGATTAACAATTTAACATGATTTCCAATGATGACACTTATGTTCTACGTTACTTTTAGTGAACTGTTGTTGCGGTTTTAATTGTAGTGATGTCTGTTTAGCCGACGTTATCATTTTCATCGAACTTTCATGCATATTTTTTGTCGAGCTGAGGCACCCAATAATCCTTGACATTTGTTTACGTTTGTTTGCATCAATTGTTGTCGCCTCTGTAGACGTAGCAGCCAGGTAGAGGCAAGGGATGATGATGCAAATGGTGATCGAGTGGCGTCCCGTTTCTTAGGAGAACATTCGCACCCCTAGCCCTCTCAGCTCGGTATCGAGGGGCAAGACAAAGACGTAGATAAAGGGGTAGGGGAAGAGGAAGAGGTAAGACAGAGAAATGGGACACAGCCTAACTCTGGCACCTGGAATTAGCCGTCTTCCCTCCAAGTACTAACCAGGCCCAACCTTACTTAGTTGTGATTCAACAAGATCTGGCATTCTCAAGGCGGTATGCTATAAGCTGATGGTTGCATCTGAGCAAGACACTCAAAATTACCTTTGAGTAGTTTTTTAAATTTGCGTAGCGACTTATAATAGAGCTGGTTGATTCTGAATGAGCACAGACATCACTGGATTTGAAACAGCGCAATGGAGAGATTTTATTCCTTTTACTTTTTCAGACTCAACAACCAAACCAAAATAATACACTTGTCAGCTGCAGAGCCATCTTTATTTTTTCTGTTTGATTTCTGGCTTCATTCTGCTTGTATAGAGTTTCTGTCAGTTCCATTACTTTTCCTGCGATACAATAAGTGCCTACAGTTCAGATGTAATTCAGTGTAGCCTCTGTCTGCCATGGGCCTAACCTATAATAAACTACTGTATAGAAGATTATTGCTCAGCTACAGATATAACTTCACTAAAGCTTTTTATTTCAAGATCCTGCTGAGAAAAACACACACCAGACAAATAAAGGATAAAACCCAGACGCTTCGAACCCAATTGGATTTTTATTACTGCATAAACTTACATATTGTACTATAGTAACCAATAACTGCATTATACAATACAATGCAATACAATGTTGTAGTGAGTCAGCAGTTACAATGGAAGCATTTTGTCACTGTTCGTCAGATATTTCCAGAGCTACATAACACTCATGGGGGGAATAATCGCTTTGCCAAGTGACTGAATCCAAAAACAAAAGGAGAATTTACACTTTCTTGTCCGGCAATCCATCAGGGAGGAGAGTCGGAATAGATTTCAATTGTTCTACGATTAGCAACAAAATACGAGAGGACAAATGTGCAATGATGTCATGTCTTCTCATTTTTAGATTTATATTTTAAAGGGCCCATATTACGCTATTTTCTAGTGTATGTTAGAATATTGTTTCCTCGTCAAAAACATACCTGCAGTCGTGTTTGGTTTCGTTCACATGTTTAACACACAAATCCTGTATATTTAGGCTGAGTTCTTCTCTCACATGTGATGTCAGATGGTAGTACAAGAACTGCTCCACTGTGTTTTTAAATTCCTTCACTAGAATTTGGATGATTTCAGCCCTGGAATTGCCAGTATCTACCGAACAAAAGGTATAAAAAAAATAAATAAATAAACATGACATCACAAGGTGGAACAGAGCATTTTGAGCTTTGGAGATGTACACAAACTAATAATAGTTTTACTCCAACATGTGTGAATTAAACAAAACACAACTCCGGGTATGTTAGATAGGTATCAACACTAAAACATGGCTTAAAGCTCATTGTGTAATATAGGACATTTAAAGCAACACTATGCCATTTTTGGTGGCTTCACATCACCTGCAAATGTTCAAACCATGCTTTCTAACATTCTCCATAGAGATAGATAATGACATACAGTGGAACATTTTATCCAAATCAATAAAATTTCCAAGTTTGAGTCAGGTTTGTGGAGAGCCATGTTTTTAGTGCAATAATAACATTCATACTGAAAATATATGATTATTTTAGTGTAAAGAGAAAAAAAATGCATGGATGGATGGATTTTAGTCTACTTTTTGGTTAAAATGGAAAAGGAAATGCTGTGTATGGAGAAAAGTGACACCACCAAGCCAAGTTACACATCATATCTGTGGAGAGGCGACCCTGCTCATGTTTTTGTTAAGGAATAAAAACATCTGTAAATGAATAAATGCAAGATACACCATATGGCCAAAAGTATTCACTCACCTGCCTTGACTCGCATATGAATTTAAGTGACATTCCATTCTTGATCCATAGGGTTTAAAATGCAGTTGGTCCATCTTTGCAGCTATAACAACTTCAACTCTTCTGGGAAGGCTGTCCACAAGGTTTAGGAGTGTGTTTATGGACATTTTTGACCACTCATCCAGATGTGCATTTGTGAGGTCACACACTGATGTTGGACGAGAAGGTCTAACTCTGTTCTATCGGGTTGAGGTCAGGATTCTGTTCAGGCCAGTCAGGTTCATTCACACCAAACTCTCTCATCCATCTCTTTATGGATTTTGCTTTGTGCACTGGTGCACAGTCATGTTGAAGAGGAGGGGCCATCTCCAAACTGCTCCCATAAAGTTAGGAGCATGGAATTGTCTAAAATCTATGGGTATGGTGAAGCATTCAGAGTTCCTTTCACTGGAACTAAGGGGCCAAGCTCAGCTCCTGAAAAACAACACCACACCATAATCCCCCCTCCACCAAACTTTACACTTGGCACAATACAGTTAGACAAGTACTGTTCACCTGCCAAACCCAGACTCGTCCATCAGATTGCCAGATGGAGAAGCGCGATTCGTCACTCCAGAGAACGTGTCTCCACTGCTCTAGAGTCCAGTGGCGGAGTGCTTTACACCACTGCATCTGACACTTTGCATTGCACTTGGTGATGTATGGCCTGGATGCAGCTGCTCGGCCAAGGAAATCCATTCCATGAAGCTCTCTACGCACTGTTCTTGAGGTAATCTGAAGGCCACATGAAGTTTGGAGGGCAATTCTTCTAAAACTACTGTTAAAACTTTTATCTGTTGTACTGCCTATACGTGTCTATGCATCTGACAAGCTTCGTACATTACAACAGTGTTTCCCAACCTTTTTTGTCTTGTGTACCCCCTGAGCCTTTTTGTCATACCTCGAGTACCCCCTGACTCATACGTGTTAATAATTCTCCGTGGCACAACAGATTATTAACTCATTGACTGCCGGAGATGTCTTTTTATGTCCCCTCGAATCCAAACGTAGACTGCCGTGACGTATAAAGACGTCAATTGAGTTTTTCAGCGGGGGCTGCTAGGTTACGACCTGGAGCAGCTTTGAAGATTAGATTAGATTAGATTAAGCATTTATTGGTCTCACACACTATGACACACAGTGACACACGGGAGAAATTTGACTTCTGCATTTGACCCATCCTTTTCAGGAGCAGTGAGCAGCCATCTTTTTCGGCGCCCGGGGGGCAGTACCGTGAAGGGTCTTGCCCAAGGACCCACACTGGTTAGCTCATTGCCCAGGGGGGATTTGAACCCACAACCCCAGGGGGAAAGTCAGTGACTTACCAGTTAAGCTAACCAGTGTGTAATTCACACCTCCCAACCTGTAGGTGGCGATGTTTTGTATTATTATCTGCCGATCAGAGACCCAGAAGAGAGGAAGAGTGTAGTGTGTGCAGTGTGTATTGGCGAGAGGAGCAAGATGGCGAGACGAGGGAACCCGGAAAAGCAGATGACTGTTGGTCAGCGCCTCCGGAGCCGTCTGATCGGTCTTGGGACCCAGGATCCCCGATCAGAGGATCGCAGAGACACGCCGGATCAAGCAGCGAGGTCGGAGCAGAGATCTGGTCTGCCCGAGGCAGGGGACGTGTCGTGGTCGCGCTGCGCGGAGCAGGGACTCAGATCAGAATTACGGCAGCGCAAAGGAAGACGAATACTGACTTGGAGCAGTAGATCCTCGTCTCCAGAGAGGCATGAGATGAGAAGAATTAAGTTTACATGATGCTGCTGTGTGGTAATTGTAATGAATGAAGTTATGTATGTGTACGTGCGTGCGTGTGTACGTGTGTGCACGCGTGTGGGTGTGCGCATGTGTGTGTGTGTGTGTAAAGGTTTATGCATGGGCTTGTGTGAATGTACATATATGTATGTGTGTGTGTGTGGGTGTGTGTGTGTGCGTGCGTGTGAGTGTGTGTGTGTGTGTGTGTGTGTGTGCGTGTGTGTGTGTGTGTTTGTGTGTGTAGTTTTTATTATGGGTCTGTACTCCGAGCATGCCTCCATTTTGTTGTGAATGACAAAGTTCTATTTAATATGAAAAGATATTATTATATCCTGTAAACATCTCTTGGCACTATTGATTTGAAGGATTTTTTAATTCACAGAGCCTTATATTAATAATTAAATATTAATAAATATTATATTAATACATAAAAAATGTACTTTGTCATCAAAAATCTCTTTGTTGTTTTAGATGTTTGAGGTGTCACTAAATCAATAAGTATTGACGTCAAAATCACTGATCTGCTAGAAATCCCTCTTTGCACAAAATGCTCGTTTTCTCCACTTTGTGGTGTTTTTGCTGAAACTACCCTATGTTCTACTATCACTTACTTGAGGACCGAAAAGGTTAGAAGCATAATTTTTTTTTTCCAAGTGAAAGAAGAGAGTCTACACTTTATTTTGATGTGTGCCATGTTTATATAGTCAAAGAACTCAGTATTCTGTGAGTCTTGTAAAATCTGTGAAAATGCAATAAAACCTCTGGCAGTCTGGGCGATTGAATTCTGAAAACAGGCCGGCAGTTTATGAGTTAAATGAAAATAATTTTATTTCATCTCCTTAATTTGAAAATGTAATTCTCAGGCATTTTCTCTCTTTTTTTTTTAACTAAAATTTACTCAAATTAGAATTTAAAAATTCTAAAAAATCTCCCCCTGCGCCTGGCAGCAAAACTGCCGAGTATCCCCTGCAGTGTGCTTGCGTACCCCTAGGGGTACTTGTTCCCCTGGTTGGGAAACACTGCATTACAACACTGAAAGACAACAGAGGCATTTGTGTGCTGTCTAGTCAGCAGAGCTTGTCTAAGTGCTTGATGGAATATATTGCAGGGGCCTTTGACAGGTGTCTGGCCCAAACATCTCTGACTATAAGTATAGTAAAAACTGTGTGCTTTGCTTCCCATATGGAGCTCATGGTGATACTGGTTTACTTAATTGGGCACTTCTATTAATTACACCATTTAAGGGGGAAAACAAGGTAGCTGTATATTCCTTACAACACCTAGTTATTTTTATCACAGTGTAAAAAGCAGCTTGTTTCTAGACACATGGGAAATTAAGAATATGGAAGAAGAAACACGGTAATCACCTCCATTTATGAGAAACATTGATTTAGCAAATGAACTGAAAATAAACTAAGCCTGATGCCAGAAATGTTATGACGCTGATAAAATGTATCTCAAAACAAATGCATTAAGTTTTCGACTCTTGTGCCGTATGGAATCCAAGCATCACCTCTCAAATGTAAGGGTCGATAACAGTCTGGAAGTGGTGCTAGTAAAACAATGGAGGAGCATTAATAATAGTATGCATCCTCCAATACAATTTAGTGCTATATTTTCATGTGTAATATTAACTTTTAACTATTTTCTAACCTTGTTTCCTCACCCTGAGATTAGTCAGAGTTATATTTCCCTGCATGTTTGAGTAATCCTGTATTCCTGCATTCAAGGCCTGACTGCTCAGAAAATGTCTATTCTCATCTACCCCCTATCTCCGCCCACTGTTGTGTAATTCGGCTACTTGCTGTTTCTGGGCTGTACATGTTCTACAGTTTTATATAGCGCTTTTCCACCATGAAGCCACTCATAGTGCTTTACATAAAGGAACCACTCACCCATTCATACACCAGAGTATGCAGACACTAGGGACAAGGTGGGTAAAGTGTCTTGCCCAAGGACACAGCAACAGCATTCCTGTGTGAGCTGGAATCGTATTGCCAACCTGTGGGTCAGTGGTAGTGACTGCTCAACCAATGATGTTTATATCAAGAGTGGGATTCCAACCGCAAACCTTCAGACCAGTGGACAAACGTTCTACCAACTGAGCTTCTGTCGCCCAACTGTTGCCTGTACATTTTCTGCATAAATGAAAATTTTGCCCATCTAATCAAACCGACTAATACAAATACACCTTGACCTATTAGATTTCAGCAAGCTAGAATTGACCCTGCGTGCTGTAATTTTAAGAAAAACATACACCAATATGACTTCTTTAATGTTTTTCTACTGTTGATTCTTTTAATATGAAACTGATGTGAGACATACAACATTATAAAATGAACCAATGATTCAGGTTTTGCACAGTCATTCACAAAATCCCTTGATGTGCCCAGACACAGTGCACAAAATCCCTTGATCTGCCCAGACACAGTGCAGCCCTCACACCTCTTCACTGCAGCAGACAATGCACCTGCCAGGTCCTGCAACAACACGAGGCGGACGGCCACACCGAGTTAACGATTATAACCACCGACAAAAGTGCTGCAAAAAGCAAAAATAAACATAGAGACATAAGCCATAGCTGCAGCTTCAGGGGGCGAGGAGTGGGACGAGAAACACCCAAACAAAAGAGTTCAATAGGACATCACAAACACACACATAAAACACACTCAGTGAACAGATTTGACGCAGCAGAAGCTTTTGGGCACAAGATGGATATGTTTTAACCATGAGGTATAAGGGAAACTAGAGAAATCATTGCTATTCTAACATATGGCAACCAACATCCAGTTTAAGAGGTCATGTTCTCAATGTAAGGGTCATAAATCCAAGCAAACGAAACAATTACTCATTAATCATAAACATATAATAACATATTTGTATTTGTGCTTCAGCCAATATTCAGGTTCCACCTTACTAATAAGAAAAAATATATTTAGTTTTATTTTATTCCTTTTGCCGTGAAGTAAACAAAGTAATTATGAGTGGTTGTGTCCATATGGTATAGTGAATATCTTTTTTATTATTCAAGGAAATAGGTCTTCCCATCACTATCAATGTGTTTCTGGACTATATTTTACATTATATTTTCTATTAGCATTTTGCTGATGTTACAGTGTCAAGATGGACGTCATATGTAAAAGCAACAGTAACCACAATGTCTCTAGCTTCTTTATACCTCCTTGTATTTGAGTGTATTCTAAGATGAAGTGAAGAGCATACAAAGGCAGTACTGTACCTCCAGTATGAGCAGAGCCAGTGGGAGGCAGTCACACAGACAGGCCGGTGTTGTGCTAATTGTGGACCTCTCCCGGTGCGAGTGGAAATGAGATCCTCAAATAACCATTTCCTGGTTCTATTTTCAGCTGAGGTCAGCGGCGGAGGAGTACGTGGCTCACTGTGAGGCGTGATGTGGCTCTGCTGGCATTGACCTGCACCTGCTGCGTATCCTTGACTCATTCACTGGAGGGTAAGTCACTCCAGCAGTACTCCCACAAACACAAACAACTGAGCAGAGACTGAGCACCACAACCTGCTACAGTTTCCTCTGTAGACAAATACTCACCTCTGTGGTTTTCACTCAGGCTGCTTTATCTGGTTAATAAGAATCATGCAAAGGTTTAAGTTAGAAATACATATAAGAGATGCCAGGATATCTACTGCACTGCAAATTTCTCTGATCGGGCCAAGATTTTAAAACTTATATCATGTTATTCATCTTGTTTTCAGATTTATCATCTACTTACTAGACCAGAGACTGCTTAAGCCTAGTCTAGAGGTAGTTTATTTTAAGATAACTTGTCAAGTAAAATGATCTTGCTGTATGGACAGATAATTTCACTACTTTTAAGTCCTTTTCTGATAGATTTAAGTGTAAATTTTGGCCAAGCTTTTTTGCAGTGTGGTATTCTGAGAAGAAACCCCAGTAATTCACAAATCACAACTGACACCAGGACTAAAAAAAAAACTTTAAATTTTTCAGTTTACAGTGTTAAATATATTACAATTCCACTAGTGTTTGACCAGCTTCATCAAATAAAACTGCCAGAATGATAATGTGAACTTAATATAACTTTAACAGACTGAATATTGTCATTGTGTCATTGGACAAAGACACTTAACGCACTGTGTCCCGAATTTGTTTGTGAATGGGTGAGTGGTTCCTTGATATAAAGTGCTTTGAGGTGGAACAGCTCTGTATAAAAAGGTGACCATTTATATTGACTTCTTTTAGAGTGTAGATTGAATTAAAATAACTTAAGTACTCATGATTATATTTCACTTACACGATTACATTGTGACTTGTATAATTGTGATTAATGATAAATTGTTAATCTTGACATTCCTACATATGTGAGCGAAACATTTCATTTTTACTTTTCAAAGGATATTTAAGTCTGCCTCCGATTTCTCTGTCTTACCCCTTCCCCTACCCCTTTATCTACGTATGTCTTGTCTTGCTGCCCCTCGATACCGAGCTGAGAGGGCTCGGGGTACGAATGTTCCCCTAAGAAATAGGACACCACTCGATTACTGTTTGCGTCATCATCCCTTGCCTCTACCTGGCTGCTACGTCTACAGATGCGACAAACAAACGTAAACAAGTGTCAAGGATTATCGGGTACCTCAGCTCGACAAAAAATATGCATGAAAGTTCGATGAAAATGATAACGTCGGCTAAACTGACATCACTACAATTAAAACCGCAACAACAGTTCACTAAACGTAAATGTAGAACATAAGCGCCATAATTGCAAACCATGCTAAACTGTTAATCGATAATTACAACTGCTGAAAATACATTTATGAGGCTCCTTGGCCTGTCAATGTGACGCTGCCATCCTGATCCCAAAACCTGCCTGAGCTTGTAGGCGTACCCCTTCGTTCCAAGTCTGGTCGAGAGCTTAATTTGTTTCAAGGGGTCTGTAGCCCTCGGTCGTGGCCCGAGCCATTGATCAAAATTAGAATCAGAACACCTCTTGCCCTCACTTGAACGCGCAAAACCAAGGGGTAGGGGTAAGAAGAAGGGGTAAGACAGAGAAATGGGACGCAGCCTTAAAGCTTCAGTCAGAGCAGAGTGAGTTTTCATATCACTTAATTATTATTATTTGGCTGTGTTTGCTAATGAGTGCATTGTGTTACCATGGTAACTACTGACTATTCCGCCATAGAAATACAGGCAGAACACCCCCAACATGACGTCACTGCAAAAAAATAACAAAAAAATCACCTGTGCAGTCTATAGCTGCAGGTAACCTGTAAACGCACTCTATCCCTATGTAAACACATACACATTCCCTCTGCTCCTAACACCCTAATAATTTATGTAAACACAAACACTCATAACCTTCATTTGCACACATATTTGCATACTCCCATAGTACGGTAACATTCAGTCATTGAGTACGTCTCCCTTTGATTCGCCTGCTCCCTGCTGGGCCTATCTTTAACTGTAGAAGGCCTCGCATCATGTTACAGCGTAAACATGCCGCATAATATCACATGTGTTTTCATACATAAGTGCATCTGTCTTCTCACTGCTTTGGTTATGGGATGTACTAGTGATTTGTGTATGTGAGCGTGTGTGTGAGTGTGTGTGAGTGTGTGTGTGTGTGTGTGTGTGTGCGTGTGTGTCTATGGGCAGGTCGCTCCCTCCGCAGGCCTGTTTGAATCGATAGTGCCGGAAAGTGCTGAAATAGCACGCTGACACACACATACAGCGGGTGACTCAGTGGAGCTGAAAACATGAACAAGAATGCTGACTTCAGAAACAAGGCAAACTGAGAGAGAGAGAGAGAGAGAGAGATGGAGGGAGGGGAGAGAGGGAAATAGGGGGGGAGAGAAACAAAAAGAGTAGGGGAGAGGGAGAGAGGGAGAGAGAGAGAGAGAAAGGGAGAGGCAGGAGCAAGGGGAAGAGAAAGAGAAAGAGAGAGAAGGGGATGATAGTAAGAGAGATAGGAAGGGGGTGGTCGCAGAGAGAAGAAGAGGGAAAGGAGGAGAGAAAGAGAGATGACGAGAGAGAGAGAAATGGCATGCAGAGAACAGAGAAAGTATCATTCGGCTCCCACTTGCGGCTGCTCAGAGCTGTGAGGGCCAAAGATGAACACCTCTCCTGTGCTTTGGCTGTGACAGATGGCTCTGGTTTTGTTTTCAATTTGTGACAACAATAATCAGACCAAAAATCACACTTCAACTGCACATTATTAGTCTCAATGGCACAAGGAGAAATTCAATTTATAACTGGACAAAAGATTATTTGGTCGAATACGTTTCGCAGCTCATCCAAGCTGCTTCTTCAGTTCTAGTCAGACACTAGTGGACACTGCCTGTCTGCAGGGAGGAGCTAACTACAATGAAATTATTCTGTGACTACCACACCTATTTGTTTACAGTTTCTGTTAATTAGGTAAGCCTATTCAATATGCAGTAGGGGTGAAGTGGGGGGTCTTTTTAGCAGAACCATTCAGGGCCATAATGGGTGTTTTTACATGTCTGGACCTGACCTGAGTAATCCTATTGTTTTCTTTGTTTGTTTTGATTTAGGTTTGAGGATAGAGTTACAAATGGGAGACAAATGATGTCTGAGACCTCTGTTGACCTTTCTGTTCAAGGAAGAATTCTCTTTTTGCCAAAAAATAGCCTGTTTAACTCCCCTCTCAAACCAGTTCTTTTCACTGTCCTAAAAGGAGTGGCCCGTGGCTTTTAGGTGGAGACTGAGGTCCACTATGGCTCTCTCGTGTGTGTTGGTACATCCTCACTGCAGTCTTCACTACACTGAATGGAGTAGACAACATTGCTTTGTTTGTGGCGTTGTTTTTTATTGTATTTTGGAGCCAAGTAATTTCCTTTTGCGGACCATTAAAGCTAGATGGATAGACCAAAAGACCCAATTTGTAACTAAAAATATGTTATTCAGTTGTTTTTAAAGTTTTAGGTTTTCTAAGGCTACAATCGCACTCCATCCACACTGGGATAAAACTGGGAGTAAACCTGGGTCAAACCAAGTCTAGTCATCAGGACTAAATGTGGACTGTGAACACACCCTGTAGCTATAGATGGATTATGTCCAGCTAGTCTCAAGGCTCCTGTTGTAAGTGACATGTCCACATTAGCACTGTGGTTTGATTTTATGACCTTACTTAACACTCAATGACACTGTACAAATTTTGTTGCTGGAAAACATTTATTCTTGGCAAAATTACAAGTTCCTGTTGTGAGTTGGCAGTGGCTTGTGGCAGTGTGATCCAGACCAATCCATATTTAAGTGAATGTGAGTCCCACTTCACTTTCAGTAGCACCTGTTGTCATGTTTTGTTCATGATTTCTTTTCGGGCCATATTTTGGCACTTTAGTTGTATCAAATACATCTTGAGAAACATTTCTTTCTTAACTTAAACATCACCTTTTCTGATAGAGGGCTCCATGAAGAAGTTATTGCTTTGCCTGGAATGTTGCATAGTATGGCATTAAACTTTCTTTGTGGAGGCAAGCTGATGCTACCAGGCCAAGTTATAGGTCAGTTCTGTGGAGAGGCAATCTAGCTCACACCAAGAATGCATGTTCAAGATATTTTTTAGAAATAAAAACACCTGTAATTGAATGCACAAATTGCCATACTATGGGTTATTCCAGGAAATACAGTACGATCTCCACAGATACTAGGAGGTAGCCGGTGTCATCAGAAAAGTTATTCAGAGTTTTATATAAAACTGCACTGTTTTGCACTAACACACGATGGTGAACTTTCCAATTCATGAGTTTCAGCTTCCTATTTTAATTGTTAATTAGCAATGGTCCTAATTTGCCATCCTTCTGAAACCCACAACCCTTTAACTTTTGCTTGAACTGTTTGAAGCCTTAATAGTCCATCCAGCCTCTTCAGCTCATGTACCGTGTTAACAAGGACCCAAGCACATGCCACTGCAGCCGGTTCACGCTCTGACAGCGATCTAACCTCTCTCTCTCAGATAATCACAGGAACAGAGCACTAATTCGGCAGTCACCCTTGGGTGCTGTGCCTCGCGTGGGGCTGGTCCAACCTGTGTGTGTGTGTGTGTGTGTGTGTGTGTGTGTATGTGTGTGTGTGTGTGTGTGTGTGTGTGTGTGTATGTGTGTGTGTGTGTGTGTGTGTGTGGTACAAGTGGTTGGCTTCTGCATTAAACATTCAGCGCTCACTCAGCTGCTGCTTCTGCCACTGTTAGGCTCCCAATCTGGGTCAAGTCTGTTCCTCTTCTCCTCTCCATCCCTCCATCATCTACTCCTCTCCTCTCTCTCTCTCTCTCTCCTGATCCTCCTTTCCTATTCAATACAGAGTTGTTTTGTTGTTGAAACTAGTAAATTATCTCTAGATTTTCCTCTATTTACTCCGCTATTCAAAACAACTTAACCCCCTCTTGATCAGTCCTTTCTTTCTCTCTTCCCCTGGTTATACCCCAAAACTATTCTCTCTCTCACACACTCTCTCTCTCTTCCTATTCCTTCACCTTCTCTTTCCTTCTCTCTATCTCTCTTCTCCTCTCTCTCTTCTCTCGGTTATCCCCCTCAATCCCCCCCTTCTCCATCCCTATTTCTCAGTCCTCTTTCTCTCCCTCTACCTCATTTCTCCCATTCATTTTCCCTATCTCCTCTCTCTCTCTCTCCCGTTGTTCTTCCTCAGTCCTCTCCCTTTCCTTTCTCTCTCTTCCCCCGCTTACACCCCTGACTGTGCCTCTCTCCCCCTCTTCTTTTTCAGTCCTCTCTCTCTCTTTCTTTCTCTCTTCCTCCGCTTAGTTCCTCTCGCTCCCCCTCACTGATCCACACTTGGGCTATTTACTTTGCTGCAGACCTCAGAGACTGGCCCCGCTCTCAGCCACTGTCCAGAGCAAATAAAGAGCCCTATAAATCTTTGAGAGACGTCATGAATTATTTGAGACATGTAGGGTACTGGCATGTATTGACCTTCATACTCCTGAGCACAACTCCAAAGTATTAGAAAGTATAAGAACTGTTGAGTACGTACTGGGAATCACACTACAACATCATTTAGGCATCAAGCTAAATCCTCTATACAACATCCAAGGTATTGTATTGTGTATTGCATCAATAAAGCACATACCCACATTGTTGTACTTCTTTGAAGCGATGTCAAATATTCATAGTAAACTAGTAAGAAATAAAAGTTACTGGGGCATATGGTCCTAGACAGTGCTGAGTACATTTTGCTGTGGCAAAACCAGACACAAGTCGTCCCGGGGTGTTTTGAGTTATTCACAGTTTCTGAAAGTATAGATTCTAAGCTTTCTAACAATGCCTTACACGTGGAAATCTGAGAGAATTTGAAGAATTTGTGGCCATTTGAAAGCAGCACATCTAAAAAGAACGAGCTGAGAAAATCCGCGTTAAAGATTCTCTAAGTCCAGGCCTTCAGAACTCATTTGCATGACATTAAGCTAAGCCCTCTTCCATCACTGATATCACTGTGGTGTGGTGTTTCAGGGCAGGTCAGAATTAGAAGGTACTTTGTTAAAATGGAAATGCTTTTATACCAAAAAGTCCATATAATCATTCAATAATTCAATAATACACAGGATATGTTAAGTTAAATATCACATGTATTGTCAATTTAATACAATACAAAATAGTATAGGACACTACACACACACATACACACACACACACGTACACATACACTGTGGACACACACACACACCTTAGTCCTGTTTTAGTCCTGTTTCAGTCCTGTTTCAGTCCTGTTTTAGTCCTGGTTTAGTCCTGGTTTAGTCCTGTACACACACGTACACACACGCTAATGTTGACACATGGCCACTGCTTTCACCTAATATCTCCCTTTGATGCAGAAATAATATGATAATATGACTCACCCCGTGTTGCCATGTTGTCCGATAATTCGTGTATCTCCACGTGTATGCGCGTATAGCGTATATCCACAGACTTTTGGCAGCTAAATTCACCGACTGCACTCTGTACATGAGCTCCAGAGAAACGAACGTGTCCTGAACATGTCCCGTGTCCCGTGTCAAAGTGCAGTCCATTTTCACCGTCCTTATTCTCTTGAAATGAAGCGTACATATTCACGAGCTCCTCACAGCTGATTGGCAAACAGGCGAAAACACAACGATGCTACTCAGAACATGATTGGCGGGAGTGCGAGCGTGGGTAATTATCCACGCCCCGTTTCTTTCCGAAAAACAAGCCAATTTGAAATAAAAAATGTATGTTTTTAACGCAACTAATGCTGTTATCTGAAACATGGTGTGGTTTCTTCATGATCTCAACTAGCACATTCTGCAAAAAATGAAAATCACAAATCTTGAAAAAAAAAAAAAGTCATTTTCTCAGTTTCACACAAGTGCTGAGTTGTAGCGTTTTTTCTCGTGGCGGGTCACATATTCAGAACACTAATACATATTCAGAATACTGAGTACATGTACCAATAATACATATTCAGAATACTAATTTTGAGTAACTGTATTCTGGTACAGTTGCATTTTCATTTGGTGGTATTCAGAATAGTTACTCTTCTAAAATCAGAGGAATACATGGCGGTACTTGATCACTTAATTTAGACCTCAAACTTCACAGATTTAGTGAGCAAAAACACAGCTCTTGCGGTGTGTGCAAGTGTGATTTTTCCTCTGATCAGTGATAAATAAATGCAAAATGGTGGTGAAAGCAATATAAAGCTGCATCTTTACACGATTCACACATACACACTATAATTTAAGCATAACCCAAAGCATCAAAGTATTTAGAATGCAGTATTCTGACTGGACCATGTATTTGAATATATTACAAAATACATTTTAATGCACTCAGTATTTTGTGACTACATTTTCAAGATATTCTTCCCATCACTGATTCTAGGGGCGTTTACACTCCAGTCCTAGGTTTAGACATGGTTTAGTCCCAAATTTGGGCAGATTAGTTGTAGTGAGTTGTATTACACATGTAATCATTTTTTCCAGGCCTGTCACATGAGTTTATTTTTTTAAGTAATTCCGTTGAAGCATGTCTGACTTTCATTGGTTAAATTTCAGAGAATTTTTATTTAGTATTACTTTTATCAGATTCAAGTTATTTCTGTGACCATTGTGAGTTTTTCTTTCATTATCCGATGGGTACCAACAATTTTGTCCACATGTGTACACTAATAATCAAATATGGCCTCAAACGCTTAGTCATTTTTTTTCAAACGCTTAGTCATTTTTTCACGCAGCTTAGTCATTTTCTAATTAATTACTCTCTGATAAAGTGTCAACATGAGCCCATTCATGGATGTCTATGAACTAGTTGTAGAGTAGCCTGGGAATTCCCAGGCCGCTTCCGTTCGTTTCGAACTGGAAGACGGCCTGGAAACTCGTCCAAGCGAGAGTCCCAGATTTAGGGCCCCAATCAGAGAGCGGGGGAGGTGTGGCAAGACGGTGACGCGTACTACGTGACAAACGGAAGCTTGTAGTTTGAACTGACAACTGACATGATTGGCTATGGACTTACGTATACGCTCAATGATAGACATTCATAACGCCCAATAAACGGCCGTTGGCAATCGCAAACCACACCTCCGCTACGGGATTTTTTGAAGCGAGTTTCCAGACCCATATCTCACTTGTGATATGGTCAGGTGTTAACCAGACTAGTTGTAGAGAGCTCATGACATAACATAGAGAAGAAAAATATAATCTCACTTGAGAATTGAACCTCAAACCCATCTCTGAAAATGTAACTGCATGAAATCACATTGCCAAGAGTAGCCTGGCTAATATTTCTTCCCAATAGATGACCTTCCTCTTTACTCACTCTGTACACACATCAAATCCTGCTTTTAGACTGTTTTATGATTAATTTGTGATTGGTAAGCTTCTGTAATAAGGACTAGTTAGTACATAAATAAAGCATCTCTGTATGAATAGTTGATCATTGAGCCAAGAGTACACTCCCATCTCCCTCATGAATAGTGCATGTGTGGAGCTTTCTTCTGTCAGTCACCATCAGTGCTAACAGCTAACAGTTTCTGGAGGAGAGCTTGTTGCTGTTAGCCACACGTGCTACGAGCTATTTTTAAGGTGAGATCATCTCCATTTTGACATATTTCTAAGAAGTGTTATCCATGAACCAGTGTATTTGTTGATTTGTCAGCAACACTAATGTTAGGGACCTCATGTTAATGGCTGAGTAGTAGTAAGAGGCAAGTTAAATCATTGTTAATATTTAGTTAGATCATCGTTAGTGTGTATAAAGAACAAATACATGAGATGGTATGTGTGGGGGACTGTGGGGTCTTCTACATTGAGATCAAGATGCCTTCCTTAAGGGGACAAAAAATAGGTATAAGTAGATCAACAACATGATTTTAAGTTCAGATATTGGATAAAATAAGTTATTAAGCAAGTAATAATGATCAAGGTTAGAATCAGTTTCCAGGAAAATCAATGCAAAGTCCCAGATTAGCATGGAACCCCAAAATGAGTGTTTTGTTCTTAAAGAAGGGTTATCAGGCAAAATATTTGTACAATTTTCACCCATGTTATAATGTTCCCTCGTCAAAAACATGCCTGAAGAGGTTTTACTAATCATCCATGTTTTGCATTTTTAGCGATCTCTCCTGATCCCTATTCGAACTATGCTTACGGCGAGCATAATCCACGTGCAATACTTATACTATACTATATTATGTGCAATACGAAATTCATTTGAGCAGTATTACCACTTGTGAAATACTCTACTTACACCTTATTTAATCCTACCTGTACCCTTGTATTTTATTATATTTTATTACATATTTTTTATTATATTGTTTACTTTTTTACCTTGTATTTTTATTGCAGGCTATAAGTACTTCTTGACTATCTTAGCGAGTCAACTTCTGATCTTAAGCATTTCATTGCATTGTTGACCTTGTGTTGATCCTGCATATGACAAATAAACAATCTTGAATTTTGAGCTGAAAGATTCTGGGCAATGCTCAGCCCACAAGCCCACCCACTATGCATCGACATGACAATTCTCCATAAATATACACAAAATAGGATACAAGACTATACACAAACTTGACAAACCTGATGCAGTAGTTTCATTTGCAGGATGCATTCTGAAGGGGGAGTGACTTAACACAGAGAGCAAAGGAAGGGGAGAGTCAGAGCATCAAAAATGAAAGTGAAACTTATAAAACATGTTCATACATTGTTTTCTGCGAAAACAATTGTTTTAGCATTTCCAAAACAATAAAAGCTAACATGTTTTAGCATCATATGAAAATTATTATTATTATTATTATTATTATTATTATTATTATTATTATTATTATTATACGGAGGACGCGCAGAGGCGGACGTTACTTTTTTGTGCTGTTCTTGATCTGTGCGTTGCAACACTGGAATTTCCCCACTGAGGGACTAATAAAGGCATATCTTATCTTATCTTATCTTATCTTATTATTATTATTATTATTATTATTATTATTATTATTATTATTATTATTGTTATTATTATTATTATTATTATTATTATTGTAAGATAGGAGTTAAAAATTCTTATCTATTCATAGAAAGTTAAGTGTTGAATGAACATGCACTACCTAACACCTGAATAACCAGTAAGTAACATTTACCACCTATGTAGCAATTAATATTTTTTGTTTATTAAATGGAGGCAAGTGATTTGAAATGTTTTGTTTCTTCCTGATAGAGTCCAATCCCATGTTATTCTTGCAGCTCAGGTTCACGGTGGGTGCTGCGGATGGTGCGATTGTGCAGTGGCAGTTGGGAGGGATGAGAGGTACTTGTGATACAAAGAAATGTTTGGACTTGAACATGTATGCTTCTCTGGGCCTGTTTTAGCCAACAGAGCTGTGAACACACTTGTCAGCAGCAGACGCCTGTTGAAGCTTCGCTGACAGCTGCCTCTGCAAATAGCTGGAGATGTGGTGTGAACCTTCACAGCCCGTCCAGCAGGGTGCGCCGCATCGGGGGAGGAACAGGTAACATGTGATACAGAGGTGTACTTTCAACACACACGTTTAGGAGGTGTAGACCTTTTTGTTTTTGATGTTTTAATGTGTCTGTATGTGATGTGACTGGTTTAAAGACATTAAATGATGCTGTGTCTCTGTCTCACTAAGAAATAGCAGACACTTTTGTGCTCCACAAAAAAATGGGGATTTAAAATCTAATTTTTGACAATATTCTGTATTATGACTCTGTTTGTTGTACACGCCCACACAGAAGCAGCATTCATTTGATTTGCCAGAAGGAAATAGTGAGATTCACTTGAGTAGTCCCCGGACATGAATCTAAAGACAGTGGGGAGCAAGCAGTGCAATCAAGTGATAAAGCTTATTATCTGAGAGCAGCTATATCCTAAGACTTATTATCGAGCAGGAGTTAAATGACTTTCAGGTCCTCAAAGGCCTGGTGGCCTGGATCCACTCACAGAGACTGGGAGGGAGAGAGGGGGAGGATAAGAGAAAAATAGGGCGGAGGAGGAGGGGGGTGTACAGGTGAGGACGACATGAGTGCACAGAGGACAGAGGGGAATCAAAACAAATATTAGAAAATGGAAGAATAAAAGTTGACAACATTTTGAAAAAGAAAGTGATGTAGGTGGAGTTTTGACCAGAACCCGTGAAAGCAATTTTCTGCTTGAGGTCAGAAATATATAGTTGTTCATAAAGTGACAGTGCTGCGTTTTTGGAGTGGCTTTGTAGTTTATAGCTCAGATTCTGTGGATGATTTACAGCTCAACTGCACCTTGGCAGGACTGTTACACCACATAACACAATAAGTCACCTGTTGTTTAGTGCACAAGGCAGTAACAGGTGTATATGGTATTTATAAAAAACACACTGTCAGGAGTATTTTGGGTTGTATTTTCATTTCTAATACAAGTAGGAAAATGGCCTTCATCCAGGCCAAATAAGAGTCAGGTTTGTGGAGATGCAAGCCCAGTCACAGTAAGAAAACATTTTAATATGTTTTTCAATCCAATAAATACAACAATGATTTTATTTTAATGTTTTTCTGGCTAAAAAGTTACATACTGTGGCTTTAAGTATGTCATGTTTTTGGATATACACAGTTTAGGTTAATTATGCAGAGTAAGCTTGCAGAAACTGTTAAGTGATATATCTCCAGCTACTGTTGAAAAGCCAAATATGGAATGAGCTAAGTGGTGTGTAACTGTGAGCCTTGCAGCAGCCTATTACAGTGCACTCGCTCCCAGCCTAAAGAGTGTTAATGAGCAGAGTGCAGCCATGTTTGCCCAGTGCCTCTTTTACACATCCACATACAGCCACACTGTGTGCATATGCTAATATAAGCACTTTACTGCCACCCAAAGATGAACAGGTTTATTTGAGCTGCAAACACTGCTTAGACCATTAGCACATAAACCACTGCTGTGCAGGACCCTTCATTCATTACACATACTTCAATTGTATCCCAAACAAAGCAGACACACAACTGCTCCCAGTGCACTTGGTTAAGATTATTCTTTATTATGAAGTGCCACAAAATGCTTTGTGTTCATTGTGCTTACATTGTCTGAATACTGGCTCAAAAATGCTCTCTGTGCAACAGAGAGGCAAACCTCAGGAGTCTATCAGATATCACTGTACAGCATAAAAACATCTCCAAAACCCTCCTGCAGGAAGTTCAATTAGGTTAGCATCATTCTTTAATTCGGAAATACAAAAAGAAGAGGTTAAGCTAGTACAAGGTTTAAATTCTTCTCTACCTGAATTCTAGTTAGTTTCATTGTGCTACTTTCTGTAAGGTGGACATGACTAGAATGGAAGTGCTTAAGAAACAGAGGTGGATTGGAGCCAGAGGCAGAGAGACTGACACACAGCGCTTTGCTCGGAGGCACAACAACAGCTGCAGGATGTTTGGATGCTCCCATAAGTCACAGGCATGTTTTCATTACCACTGTCCCTATCGCCAGCACCACACGGGACCACAGCACTGCACAGCTCACTTCCAACAGTAATGTTCAACTGTAACACTGTGGACATGACAAAGGCCTCTGATTAACCTTGTACATAGCTGTTTGGGAGCATGACTGATACAAAGATGAAAATGCATGTCAGAGTGCTGTGACTAACACCCTCACACAATTAGAGTAATTGCATCTTCATTCACGTTCACACAAAGATAAGACATCTCATTTATGATGTCGCCGCTCACAATAGAACTGTGGCTTTCATAAGGAGAGGTTTTTAACGAGGCCTTTGTCAGTGGATTGAACCGTCTCTACTCTGAGTTATTTGACTGTGAGCACTCTGCGGACCTGTGTCACAACTCACTGCCTTTAATGTATGTTAATGAAATTATGGAATAGGTGCGACTGTACTGTAGGACAGGGCGTTCATCTCTGCTGCTCCAAAGTGTCCTTCCTCCCGACCTGCTCCTCTTTCTCTCACTCTTGTTATCGCTCCCTCTCTCTTTCGCTCTCTTTCACCCTTATTCTCCCTCTCCCTCCATCTCTCTCTCTCCTTTCTCTTTCCCACTCTCATTCCCTCCCTGTGTGGAGACATATGGCGTGTCAGCATACACATGCACTCACATGCACTCTGTGTGTCCTCAGTCTGCCTCGTGGGAAGCTCCATAAATCTGTCTAAAGTCTGTGATCTGCACAGAGCACCGGCGTTGGCCAAGGTCAAAGGTCAAGTGTGTGGGGTCACGGTGGAGTGCATCTGTCTGTGGGCTACTTGTACACACTACACTGGGAGACTCAGGGTCTATCATGGCTCTGGGTGAGATGCACACTTCAATAGAGGAGTTTATTAGGTTCACAATAGTCTCGATTTTTATGTCATCATTTTAGATGGAGGGCAGGGGCCTGTAAGTGGGCAATGGGTAATTTAATGTTTTTGAAAGAATCAGAAAATCTACAAATGTTAATGATTGGATGCACAAATTTGTGATATTATTTTTAACTGGCAACAATTGTGGTGTTGTTGTTATTGTTGTTTTAATATCACCACTTTTTGATAAAATACAGTTTATTTCAACTTCCTCTTTATATTCAATATTTTCCTGTTGAAAAGATATATAATTAAGTTTTCAATTGTTATTTACTATGGTAATGACTTTTTTTTAACTGATTATTAAAACCCATGAACATTGGAAAAATATTCCAGCTCAGCTCATTTCATAGTTTTTCTTTATGCCATTTCATATAGACCCATATAGGAACTACAGAAATGTTAACCATAAACCAGGTGTAAATATATGCATTTTGACAGTTAAAATGAAAATTGTTCAACAGAGTCTGACCTACCCTCCACCTGAAAGGGTATGACATCACATGAACCCATCCCAATAACCCAGCCCATCTGGAGCTGACTTGGGTCTGACTGTGACCACACAACTGTGAGACTTATTGCAGGTTAGTTCTTCTGGCTCATTATTGGAGCTTTTGTGTGTGCTGTTTATAAATCTTATTCTCCCAGCACAGCCTGAACACAGAACAGTGCATTAGAACCACATAGACCCACTGAACTGAATGAGCCTGATGTCCATAAGACCAGGGCCCATGTGCAGAGCCAGAGCGTGCCTCTCTAGCCTACGTCTACTGCGGCTCTAAACTACCTAAGAGGCAGGCAGTGCATAAAGAGAGAATAGACAGGGTTTTCTTTAGTTTCTCTACACTACACTGGCATGTTCCCTGATATCGGTAATATTAGTATTCTTCTCTTTCTGACTATAGGTGAAGTAAAACATACCTGATTTAAACTGAGATACAGTAGTAGGTAATACTTCATAAGTTCATCGTAAAATACCATGCATTAGGTGATTATTGCTTTTAAAGAGTCCTACGGAGGCTCCAAGAGAAAAATATTGCCCTCGGGTTCTATCTATAGGATTTTGGCAAATCATAAGCTTTTTATGATGTTGGCATAGATTTCATAATTTTTTGCATGCAATAATATCAATGAAACAGAAGCAAAATAGAAAAATAAGACAAAAGTGACATATGCTTTGGCCTGATAAAAAGTCAACAAAAATACAACCTACAGATACAGAAATTAAAGTGCAACCCATCTCCAAACACATGGTTGACAAATCAAGTATAAATAAATAGATAAATAACACTAGTTAGAATAGAATTGGAATAATTTTAGGCAAAGTGCAAAACAACAAATGAATTAAAAAAAAAGGTTATTTACCTCAGTATTGGCAAAAATATGGTCACTTGGTGCAGCAGAACATTATTATTATTATTACTACTATTATTATTACTATATTCCCCCCTAGAAAAGAGTTGCACTGTGTGCAAACAAACCCATTGGTTTAGGCTGACGCGAGTCTTTCATCCTCAAACAGACGCAGTCAGGAAGCTGTCTCTGCCTCCCACATCAGAGCAGAGTGAGGAGTGTTCAGGAAGTGCATGCGGAAAATCAGATACATCCTTAAGTGGGCAAATCTCAAGGAGAAAAATTGTGCTATCTTCTTCATGTTCATGTCATTAAAAGGCTCCAGGACAGAGGGCGCTAGTATACGCAGCTGAGGGAGGCGAGGTCATTTCAGAGCAAAAATAGATGATGTTGTTCATTGTGAGAGCACGGCACAGTCTGGTCCATGTGAGGGGTCATGCATCGAGGGGGCCCAATGGAGAGAAGGGTCCTTTGAAGCAGGCCGACTCGTAGTGCTTGTTCAGGTAACTCTTGAGAGCAAAGGTCTTGTTGCAGCGTTTGCACTTGAAGTGTTTGAAGGCGGAGTGCGTCTGCATGTGTGCGCGCAGGTTGGAGCGGTCGGCGAAGGCCTTCCCGCAATGAGCACAGCCAAAGGGCTTCTCCCCTGTGTGTGAGCGCATGTGTCCCTGTAAGAGCCAGGGCCGGCTGAACGCCTTCCCGCAGATGTCACACTTGTGCTTGAGGTCGTGGGTCAGCAGGTGCATGGCCATGGCGGGCATGGATACGTACACTTTCCCACATGTGGGGCATTTCTTTGCCAGCTTGCTGTCCAGTGAGCGGTGCGTCTGTTTGTGGCGGCTCAGGTTGGAAGACGTGGCGTAGGTTTTGCCGCACTCGTTGCAGGTGTGCCTCTGGATGTTGCGGGGGCTGCTCAGGGCTTTCCTCCGAGAGCGGCCATCAGTGATGAAGAAGGCATCCACTGTGTAGCCATCGCTCACTGCTGCTACTCCATTTATGTAAGCGTCTGTGATCTCTGAGGCCGGGCTGTCTGGAGACTCGGAGTCAGGAGCCCCATAGTCACTGTGCAGTCCGTCATACAGAGGGTCTGGAGAGGGCACCTTGATCCCACCATCACTCTCCCTGCTGTACACCGAAGGGCTGATGTAGTCACTGATGTAGCCAGCTGCGGAGACAGACCACCATCACATCAGACACATTATTCCACTTTGAAAAGAACTTGGACATGTCAGAAACTACAGCAGTGCCCTAACATACTGCAGACCTCCAGGTGGTTTATCACTCACTCTGTGATTTGAGCTGCACAGGGACAAACAAGAGCCTCATTAGACCTATGCTGCTGGACACAGGTAACACTAACTAAAGGTAAAGCAGAGAAGGCACCTGCGCCTCTTCATCAACAGCCAGTGCATTGACTCACAGCTCAGAGAGGAGCTATTCTCAGTTAGATGAAAGATCTAAACAATGTATTTTGACTAGACTCACGTTTACATCTACTGTTTATCATGCTTTATCATGGTAAAAAAAATAATAATAAATAAATAATAATAATAATAATAATAATAATAATAATAATAATAATAAAAAATAAAATCTAAACATCTAGTTTAACATCTAAAAGATGCCTACAAACAATTAAATCTGTTTGATTTGTTTATCAAGACATTTATGATGTGTATGACTGTTTACCTTGATCCCCTTTTGAAGACCACACTCTTAATTGCACTTGTGCGGTCAACTACTCTCTATGACTGTTGAAGTGCCAACTGTAGCTACCTTTATGACCAGAAACATGTTGAGTCTGAACACTGTCTCCCAGAACGTCTCTGTTTGCCTGCACACCTGTGGCCAGCAGTGGAGTCATATATGGCGCCTGTGCCGTAACAGCACACAAACAGGCGGGTGCAGACTGTAAAGGTGCAGAGAGAAGGAGTGCAGAGAGAAGGAGTGCAGAGAGAAGGAGTGCAGAGAGAAGGAGTGCAGAGAGAAGGAGTGCAGAGAGGAGTGCAGAGAGAAGGAGTGCAGCTCAGCGGCTGACCCTGGTCTGGAGAAAGCTGAGGTAGCAAGTGTAAATGAGCATCAGCACCACGGACAGCTCCAGCACTGCGGGTCAATGGCTCCGTGACAGCAGCTGCGCGCGCTCAATGCTGCACTGGGCCTCGTGGCAAAACACACACTGATACACATCCGGGACTTTCCTGCTTCCCAGACGCAGCCTCAGGGTCTGTGCCCGGGCTTCTGGGGATTTTTGGTTTAGTAAAAGTTTAGTAAGTAGTAAGTAAGCTTTCTCCTCTCCGTATGAATCAAAGGAGGCCGTGCAATACCCAGAAGTACAATTTGTGTTGTATTTTTTCCACCGAGTCTGGGCTGTCTTTTTGGGTGTCATGCAACAAGCTGTATGATATTGCCTCCGCGTGTTGTCACAAAAACAACAAGTTCCTTTCTAAGTCCTGCTGTACACGGCTGCCTCATAAACACACTGCACGCCACAAAGCTAGAACATGAATAATTCCCAACGCTCCGTTCAGGCAGAAAGCTTCTTTACATGGGCCGCTCTACAGCTGTGTGATGCTGATGTGGGGGAGAGACAAAGGTGGCCGGGGCAGACCGGATTGCACTGCTCTGCTGAGGCGGCAGATCGCGTGTCGAGCGCTGGGGCTTGTTAAGTTGGTGTTAAAAATACACTGCTGACAGCCACTTAGCTTTGTGAGCCAACATGCCATAACGCATGTATCATGGCGCACGCGCTTTTGGAATGCCTAAAATCAACTTATAAAATAATAAATGAAGGCTAAAACGTCGTTGAGCTTTCAACAAGGTCAATTCAACAGTTGGACCACAAGTTGAAAATGTGTTGATGAACAGTCAACAACCAAACACTCAAATCAGCTAAAGTTAAACAGCCTTGATATGAGCGACGTGACTGGAGTGCGTCACAGAGACAGACGCACGTTCACAGCAGCCCACGTGGTAAATGAGGGGGTCCAGAGCTTTGTGAAATGTCACAAAAACAACAGACACCAGCAAATAAGGGTAGCATCACACAGGTTATTATAAACTAATGCGTCCATAATCCAAACTACAACAGCGTCACACTAATTAGCCAAGCCCATAAAGTTGCGCAGACAACAACAGCCTCAGTCCATCTTTATCTCTATTAACCTTACTTAAAGCGTGTAGGGGGTACAAGTCCACAATGACTATGAGCCAAAATCGATGAAACACGGGGAGCGCTGGATTTAGCTGATTTCTCAAGTGACCTTTCCGCTTCAGCGACAGTCGGCTCCTCCACTGTTGCTTGAATTCCCTCAGTAAATAAGGCGCGGGCTGCTCTTATTGAGACTGGCACTTCGTTAAAGCGCCGCTGTGGTACTCAGGGCATCACTCACAAACTCAGATAAAATTAGGCTGATTCAGCAGCTGTTGCACCGCGCTTCTCATCCCCGCTTTGAGACCCATGGGTGAGTGGAGGTTACCGCTAATGATCAAATGTTTTCTTCGATTATCAATTATCTGGGACAACGTGGTATGTCCGCTGTGCCACCGCATCCACTGAAGTTGCCAGCTAATTCTCTAAAGACAAGCTCAAACAGCACCTGTTATGGTACAACAGGTAGATAGTGCAACATAACAATGGGTTTAGATGGAGCGATGCAGTTGGAGGAATATGTGCGTAATAGACATACCTTTCTCGTGGAGTCTGAGGCTGAGGTCCGTCCGGTGTCGGTATGCGTTCTCCAAGTCCGCCCCGTTGGAGAAATCATCCAGTTTTACCTTCTTCACCAAGAAAGACCTCGGCATGATGGCTTTCTCACGGACTCACACGACACGCAACACGGTCCCACAAAAAGGCCAGCGTGACCCTCTCCACGGACTTAACGTGTTTTATACCTTCCACGTCCTGCCAGCCTATATAGTCCTCCAGCTCCACAACAGCGGGGGAACGCAACTTCAGCACCGGACAGCTCCTCCAAACTCGTCCGGGAATAAAAACACGAGGACGAACAAATGCGAAGAGGATCCCGGCTCTTCCTTGGGTCTTTATCCGCAAGCACAGTCCCTGGTCCCCGCTGCACGGCTCCACAGCATCCCCTCTGCCTTCCTCTGGTTCTTCGCTCTTTTCTGTGCGCCAGCTCCTCCCGTGTGCGTCTGGCGATCAGCTGTTGGCTTTTATAGGACACACACGCGCGCACGGGAGGAGAGAGGCACGCGGGTAGAGGGAGTGCTTAATTTTATCCATCCCACGTCTCTGGGGAGCGGCGACTGGCCCCGATGATTTATTGAAGCTGTTATCACCCCCCCTCTTTCTCTTTCTTTCTCTGTCTTTGAGTCCCCTTCTTCTCCTCATTTTGGTGCGCGTGCGTGTGTGTTTCGCGGAGATAAGAATGGAAATTATTGTTAGGTTTTCATTGATTTGATGCAACCGTTTCAGAGTGTTCGCTTGATTATTGCAGGATACGGGAGCTTTTGTCTTAAATCACCTGCAAAGCATTAACGTCTCTGCGTAGTTTACCGGAGGATCACCGGCGCACTGAGAGAGACTCGTAATTATCGTAACCTTCAACCTGGAGGCACGCGTGAGCGCGCAGGAGGGTGCTCCGTGTGGACGCGGGGGAACGAGGACGTAAAAAGCGCTCAGTTTAGGGTCAGCGGGTTCACGCTCTTTTGTTATATAACCAAAAGGCAGAGTTTAGAGCAACCTGCTGCTGGGACAAGTTTAGACGAAATATTACAGTGTGTGTGTGTGTGTGTGTGTGTGTGTGTGTGTATGTGTGTGTGTGTGTGTGTGTGTGTGTGTGTGTGTGTGTGTGTGTGTGTGTGTATGTGTGTGTGTGTGTGTGTGTGTGTGTGTGCACGCTGCATCAGGTTAATCCACAATTGTTCCTGCATTTCTTATTTGATTCACACGGTTCTGTGAGTAAAACAGTGGTTTATATTAAAGGTACACTATGTCGCTTTTCACTTTAAATGCCATGCTTGTTTCAAACATTAAGCAGGTGATGCGACCAAGTCCAGTTACAGGTTAGATCAGTGGAGTGGTGAACCCCCTCACTGTGCATGTTTAAGGTTTATTTTAGCAATAAATATCTAATTGAATAGATGCATGTCAGATTTGTTGTTGATGCATGTCAGACATTTGTTTTATGGATCACTCCAGGCAAAACAATAACGGGCGGAGGGTTATGGTGGTGGCGGCGGACCCTCCACCATAAATGTAACCCACCACGAGAAAATCAGTCACATGTCGGGATTCATGAACACGAGAAAATCATGTTAGTTAGTTGTTGTTGTTGTTTTTCAAAATTTGTGATTTTCGTTTTTTTGCAGAATGACAGTGATGTCGGTGATGATCTGCAGGGGGAGGGCTTAGCTTAATGTCATGCAAATGAGCTCTGAAAGCCTGGAATTAGAGAATCTTTAACGCTGCTTTTCTCAGCTCGTTGTTTTCAGATGTGCATGTTTCGAATGGCCACAAATTCTTCAAATGTTCTCAGATTTCCATGTGTAAGGCATCGTTGGAAAGCTTAGAATCTACACTTTCAGAATCTGTGAATAACTCAAAACGCCTCCAGGACGACTTTCTCCGTGGCCGGGCACAAAATGTTACATACGGATTGCTGTTTAAAGGTGCACTATGTTCGTGGCATTATCCACCCAATAGTCCTACAAGGCAGTAGTTTTAAACTCCAGCTGTGATATTGAAAACATGAATATACATGAATGTAAATAAAGGGTATACCACAGTGTGACAAATATGCACATTTGCTAATGTACAAAGCCCATATTAATATTGTCACCTGTTTACGTGTCAGATAGATGAAGATAGATAGATGCCTCTGTGAGCTAGTGAGAGTGATATTTTTGTACCATGAGGGCTTCCATACATACTGCCGTGATAAAAGTGTACGAGTTACACAAGTGGTCCATTTAAGTGTGTGGATATTTACGTTCTAGTGGAGCCATACACAGCCATAGGAATACATAAGTTCAAGGTAAGGTTTAACTGAATGATTTCCCAGTATTGATCAGGAGTCATATGAGTGCTACTATATTGTACCAGGGCGTGTTTGATGGATCGGGGGCGTGTGCGTTCGGACTGGTCCATCTGTTGTCCTTAATCAGGGGGAGACCAGATGAGTCCCTTCACCTGGATGTCCAATTAAACACCGTGTTCTGTCAGCGAGCTAAAATAACCCACGGCAATAGCAACATTTCATCATCATTAAGGGCCACATCCATATGGACTTACCAACATGTCCTGCTCAGGCACTTCACAGCACCGCCTTGCAAAAACAATAGGCTGTATTTATGTTTTAGAATTCGATTATGACGCAGTGTGCTAATGAAGTGCTCCACTGTGTTTTTAAACTCCATATACTTCATTAGAATCATGGAGATGGTTTCAGAATTGTCAATCTCTACTGAACTAAAGGTAAAAGGTAGCTGCATAAAACCTTCAGCTGAATGAAACCAAACCCATCCCCAGATATGTTTTGGGTTATTTGACAACATTCTAACATGGCTTAAAGCTCACAAGAGTCAATTTTGTGCAATATAAAACCTTTAACCATAAACCAGCTCAACAAATCTGCAGTCTGACAGTTAAAGAGAAAAAAAATCACTATAGAATCTGACCTGTCCCTCAGCTCAATTTGAAACTATGTGGATTCTAGGATGTTTTGATGTTATTTGAGCCCAACTTTGCAGTACTTATCTGCGCATTGCTCTCTGACATGCTTAACCAAGTGCAGCTTTGATCCGCGCTAAACAAACAGATTACAGACATCTGGCTAAACAATAATATCCTCTGTAAAATCATCTCGAACAGCCTGGCGATCAGAGCGAAGAGTGAGTCATCCATTATGTCTGGATGGCACCACGCGGATGTGAGAACACAGCCCCAAGTGTCAGCATAGCACATTTACACACTTTATTTTGGGAGGGAAAGGAGAGATTTAGGCAGGAATTAGGACTTGAAATAGGTTTGGATAGAGACTGGCTCTATCTCACAATGATAAAGCTTTCGGCTACACTTTGCTGGACAAATCTGGGGATGTACTTGCAGTTAAACTAAAACGAATGAATTAAGTGAAATGTAAAAATTATTTATTGATACAAGAGTTTGTCTTCTTAAAGGACCCATATTATTATTATTTTCTGATCTATGTTATAATGTTTCCTCATCAAAAATATACCTGTTGTGTTTTGTTTCACTCATGTTTAACATGCAAACCCAGCATATATGAGCATATTTGAATTCTCTCAAACTGAAAACACTCACTTGTGATGTCAAGTAGTAATACAGGAAATGCTCCACTGTGTTTTTAAACTGCATACATCTTCTCTAAAATCAGTTAGATAAGTTCAGCCCTGGAACTGCCAATCTCTACTGAACAAAAGATAAAATGTAGTCGTTAACCCTAGAGCACTATCACCAGGTGATTTTCACCCGAGCAAAAGTATTTATTCTGAGTGTCATGGGTCCCTGGGGAGCTTCACCATTGTTTTCGACATCTTTGAAGGTGTAGATGTTTCCCTACCCCAAAGCCCACTTTTTCCTACAGGCTTTCGGGTGATTTTCACCTGGCAATAGTGAAAGAGGAATGTAAGAATGTAATGAAGTTAATGTAAGAGGATGTAAAAAATAGGTAAGTAAGAGTGGTCATGGAATGTGTATGCTATCCTTATTTAGTGCTAACCTGGGAAATCCCAGGCTGCTTTCATTCGTTCCGATCTGAAAGACAGCCTGGCAACTAGGCTTAGCGAGCTCTCCTGATTTTGGGAGCCAATCAGAGAGCGGGGAGGGGTGGAAAGACGGTGAGGCGTACTACGCGACAAACGGAAACTTGTAGTTTGAACTGACAACTGACATGATTGGCTATGGGCTACGTATACACCAAATGATAGACATTCGTAACACCTAATAAACGGCCATTGGCAATCGTAAACCGCACCTCCGCTACGAGATATTTAGTAGGTGGCTCCCAGACCAAATATCACTTGTGATATGGTTTGGTGTAAACCAGGCAAATTTAGTGCAGTGGTTATGAATAAATATCACAAAGTGGTGATTTCAAAGGGAATTCTTATGGTGAAAACAATATTTTAGTCAATTGGTCATTTTTACCCACTGAAAAAATACTAATTTTTTGTTCCTCTCTCCTGTAACTGTTCGTGTGTCGAGGAGTCTGTGCTTCACCACCAAGTCTCACATGTCCCAGGAATGGGTGGACCAAAGACCAAGTTATTATTATTATTATTATTATTATTATTATTATTATTATTTATTTATTTATTTATTTATTTATTTATTTATTTTTATAATTTTTTTTTTTTTTTAGGATTTTTTTGTTCTCAAATTCCTAATTTTTCAGTAATTTTGGAGCATGTTTTTTCCCCATTTTGTTACACATACCACAGTGGAAAATAAAAGAAAACCACTCTAATTCATCATCTGTTGTCATGTTTTGATCTATTTTTCATCAAGTACTTTTTGTTGGGTATATTATATCGGGTAAAAATTACCTGGCTAAAGTGATGGTGTCTTTTTATAGCAAACGTGTTCTAGGGTTAAACTACCACTACATGACATCATAAGGTGGAACAGAGCATTTTGATCTTTTGAAAAGCTGACAGACAATAATTCAGGACTACTCAAACATGTGTGAATGAAACAAAACACAACCCCAAGTGTGTTTTTGAGGAGGTAGCACCATTTTAACATGGCTTATAGTTCACAAAGGGACAGTTTCACAGAATATAGGACAATATCTGTGTAATCCCTCAGTCTTCCAGGTTGGATCCATAGCAAAAGAAAAATTCCATTCTGTCAACTGAACAAAATTTACTGATCGAAGACATTTTGCAGCTAATCCAAGCTGCTTCTTCAGCTATGGTCAGATTGCTTTTGTCCAGTTGACAGAATTGAATTTCTCTTACATTACAAAGCCTGAACCATTCTTAATAAATGACTTGTGCATTATGACACATTGCACATTATCTGTAAATATGTACATAGCACCTAGCCTATGATAAAAGGAGAAATTCAATTTGTCAACTGGACAAAGTTTATTTGGTCGAAAAGGTTTCGCCGCTCATCCGAGAGGCTTCATCAGTTCTGACTGACGAAGCCTCTCATTTCAATTGAATTTCTACTTTTATCATGGATTCTACCTGGACGACTGAGGGATTCTTTACCCACCAGCCTATATTTTCATAGTGTATATTCTGTAAAGATTGTTTCTATTTGATTACATTTTTTTTTTACATGCTTCTCTTTGTCTTATTATTTATTTAAATTTTTTTGTATACTCTTGGCATCCAGTGTGGGCAGCAAAGTAAGAATTTCATTGTACAGGGAAACATGTGCAGGGAAACACATCTTTACTGTGCATATGACAATAAAAGCTTTGAATCTTCAATCTTGAATGAATTATACCCTTTTCATGCTTCATTAAGGATAATTAAGGGTAGCTAGTGTCAGATGTCAAAGTAAAATTCTTGTCACTTTGTAGCTGAAGTTATACCATCCGTTCAGGTGTATAAATCCAGACAGTCTAGACCTAGACCTAAACATGCGCCATAGGTAAAATCCTCCAGCTTAGGGCCTGACCAAGCCTAAATAACAAAACAAATTATGGGGATGGTCCCCGGGTCAAATATAGAAACAACTTCTCCTGTGCGAGATCAATAAAGGTCAATCTTCTAATCCTTGACCACTGTAAGGCGCTTTGTGCTACAATTTTGTATGAAAAGCGCTTTATAAATATTGTTTGATTTTATTTTATTTGATTTAGACCTCCTTGACCTCATGCATTGCGGAGCCAGCCCTCGTTACACGGTGATGTGGTCCACTTCTATACTCGGATCAATACTATTAAATATTTGAGGTAAGCAGAGTCATGTGACGAGAACACGGTGACATAAAAGCAGTGATTGATGCTGTTTACGTGACTGGATGAAGCGTAGTGGACGGGGGCATGTTTCAGACACTGACCTGTTCCACTGACCAGCTGTTGTGTGTGTGTGTGTGTGTGTGTGTGTGCGTGCGTGAGTGTGTGCTTGACCCCTGTATATCGAAGCACCGGACAGGAACACAGCTGCTACACAACACCCCAACCAATGACGTGTCCACTATACCTTGAAATAAAACAGACCTTAAATGACCAGTTGAAATCTTCATGAAAAATAAACTTTTATTCATGTAATAGAATTTAATAATATTAACATTTAAGATTGAGGAAAATGGCTATGCTTAGGAAATAATATTTACTCAATACACAGTGAATCATTTTGGGGTTAGGTGCAGAAAAACATATAACAAAACTGATTATGCCACAAACTATTATGAATGTTTAACTAGGTGTTGGTGAAGATTGCATAATTTAACAGATATGTACTTTATCTTGAATTACTCCTGGCACTCCAATTTTCCCCGCGAGCCCAACCCAAGCACAGTAGGGGACAAAATATGAGATCAAACTGGTATCGGATATCAGTGCCAATACTAAAAAAAATGCTGGACAGGATATCGGCTTGTAAATATTGATTTAGTCGAGACAAAAGACAATTTACTGGTCGTCGCTGGCCCAGAAAGTCTTGTAATGTTTGAATTTGTATTCATACAAAACCACTGAGAGATAAATAACAGCTACATAACACATTTGGATCAGTTTTGTCTCATGTTATATTTTCTTAAAGGAAATAAATGTCGGGATCGGTTAATATCGTAATCAGTATTGGAACTGAAAGAGGCAGATCTGTGCTTCTCTAACCCTTAAAGGAAGAATTAAAGGCAAATTAACGTTTTTTTTACAATCTGAGCCTTCTTTCGGCAATAAAACAAGTAGTTTTACTCACCCATAGCATTTTTCTGTCAATTGGAGCAGTATCGCAGAACTTGTTGAGCCGTTCTGTTCTAGTAATGATCCTGTATCCGTTAACATGGTGCTGTATCATATGCTCGGGGCATTACTTTGCGGTGTCCAAATAACACAAACTTTAGCACTTTTCAAATCATAGAAGCCCGATGTCTTACTGTAAGATTTCTTTTGAAGCAAAAGTGGCCTGTAATCCGAGATTTAGCCATAGTTTCGAGTAGATGAGGACGCCAGTGCGCATGCGCGGACTGCTCCGGGACCCAAACATGAAACGCAAAGCTGAAAACTATGGATAAATCTCGGATTACAGGCCACTTTTGCTTCAAACGAAATCTTACATTAAGACATCGGGCTTCTATGATTTGAAAAGTGCTAAAGTTTGTGTTATTTGGACACCGCAAAGTAATGCCCCGAATACAAATGCTAACGGATACGCTACAACATAACTTTCTTCAAACAGCTCCAAATGACACGAACGTGATATGGGTGAGTCAAACGACTTGTTTTATTACCGAAAGAAGGCTCAGATTGTAAAATAACGTTACTTTTCCTTTAAGTGTACCTTAACTTATAATGCAATTCCTTTTTTTACTTTTGGTACAATGAGTTGCATGCTTATATTAGGAGCAGACATGATGCTGTAGTAGTTATTGCTTACTTTAAAAAGTACTAGTAGTTGTAGTTAATTTCTCTATGGGGAAAGTGTATCTTAACCTTAACTTAACCTTAATTGAGAAGGGCATATAGTGAAATGAATGTGAATTATTGATCTTAAGAGGAAGACAGTTTGCTATGACAACCCCTGAGAGAAGGAAAAAAGTAAATCTTCAGTACATCCAGTACCATAACATTATTTCAAAGTAACAGTAATGATGTTAATAGCCTCTCTTCTTCATTGTACAGGATTCTGACGTACACAAACTGAAGTGCGTCACCCTGGAGTCTATTCTGTTCTTGTGAAGGTGAGTCTCATTGGGTTTTGACCTGAAGCCGCTCTGTCGCAGTAACGCTAAATATTGCTGAGCTCCTCTTCTCATCAGCCCTCCGCACGTGCACGCCCCTCTACACGTGCACACTCCCCCACACGTGCACGCTCCCCACACGTGCACGCACCCACACACACACGTGCACAGGCACATGCAGAAGTGCTGGGCTAGGGCAGAAATGTGGCCTGTTTCTGTGGCGTTTTTGATGACTCCCACTGTACTGTGAAACCTAATGCAGAGTACATTAGCACAGGATACAGTGTCCCAAAACAGAGCAGAGGAAAAAGGCTATAGGATGCTAGCGACCAGACTTTCACAATGCACTTGATCATTTCTTGGACTTTGACTAACTTTATTGATCGACGAGGGACATTATTTGGGCACAGTGATTCAAAAATACAATATATACACAATCTGAAAAACAGTAAAAATGTAGATCATTTGATACACTGCAGTGACATCATGCTGGGGGTGTACTGCATGTACTTCTATACTGGAATGTTCAGATAAAGCTCAGATTAAAGGCTAATAAAGCCCCAGACAGAGCATGCCTACAGTTAGCCGGGAATATATATGACATCAGCTGCAAAGTATCAATATAAGGATTTGTATAAATAGAGTGTAAATACAGCTCTGGAAAAAAATAAGAGACCACTGCAAAATTATCAGTTTTTCTGATTTTACTACTTATAGGTATGTGTTTGGGCAAAAGGAACATTTTTGTTTGAATCTATAAACTACTGACAACATTCCCCCCAAATTCCAAATAAAAATATTATCATTTAGAGCATTTATTTGCAGAAAATGACAAATGGTCAAAATAACAAAAAAGATACATGTTTTCAGACCTCAAACAATGCAAAGAAACAAGATCAAATTCACTTTAAAACAACATAATACTAATGTTTACACTTAAGAAGAGTTCAGAAATCAATATTTGGTGCAATAACCCTTATTTTTTTAATCGCAGCTTTCATGCGTCTTGGCATGCTCTCCACAAGTCTTTCACATTGTTCTTGGGTGACTTTATTCCACTCCTGGTGCAAGAACTGAAGTAGCTCAGCTTTGTGTTTGTGTTGGAATTCAATAGACGCTGGAATGGAATGGAATGGCTGAAATACATGTAGAGATGCAGATTTCAGAAAAAAATGCAGTGGTCTTTTATTTTTTCCAGAGCTGTATAGTTTACATAATATAACATATAAACTAAATAAGGCAATTAAAGGTGAACTATGTAACTATTCATGTACAGGGTCCTTTGCCTGCTTGTCTATTTGGAGATTGCTTTGCTTGGAATATTCCACAGCATGGCATCCAACTTGTATTTATTCTGTTACAGGTGTTGCTACTGCTCAAAAACACCTTGGAAACATCCATCTGTATTGTATACTGTAAGCGGGCTCACCTTTTTCGCAGATCTTTTCTGCACCTCGCCTTACTGTCATCACCCGTATGCTTGTCTCCACCGCTGCACTGTGGAACAACACCTACATGTGGCAGTCCACCTCTAAATACAATGCAAGGACGAATAAGCCAGTATACGTAACATAACGCCATCTATTACATAAGCATTGTTCTATGGAGTTTGATGAATTCAGTCTTGTATTGTAACTGTGGGAGCAGAACTGTCGTCTGCTCATATTGTCTCGTGGAGTGGGTGAGCGGGATTGTCCTTGATGATTTCCACTTGAAAGTTTGTGTTCCCTGTCAGTGTGAAGCCATTATGATCAATTCCTCCACAAATGAATCCTCTCCCGCCACATGGTAAGGCCTGTAATTGCCATAGCTGCTTTGACCTGATGGAAACTCTGCATTTGTCACCGCGGGACACACATGAAGTCTTGGAGCATCTGCTGCTGTTTAGGCCTGATCTGGAAAACCAACAATATGCTTCATTAGTTAAATGAATCTGGGAGAAGTAGAGAAGTGATGAGCTCTTTAGGAGAGAAGAGCCACACTTAAGAACGTATAACACCACTGTAAAAAGCCTCTAATGAAGTCATAATGGAGGATTGGAGCGTTTGAGGAAAACACGGTGCAGAGATGAATGTGTCTGGTGTTATTTGTGCTGTAACTGATAGTCGTAGTGTGCCGCTAGTTTAAGTGAGTTTAGTTTGAGTGAAGAAGGCCGTAACAAGGTGACAGATGCAGTTTTATTTTTGGAAGTTCATCAGGAAAATGTCAAGAAATAAGACTGTTTGGGTTGGTAACTGTTTTATAATGTTGATGTTTTTGCTATGTGGGAATTTTGAGAGTCATTGGAATGAGCATTAACTAAAATTGACCTTGCCATTACAGCTTTATCAATGAATGAGTGAGTTTTGACTTTTTATGCTTTATATTCACACAAACTTTATATCCCTAGAAACTCAATGGACTGTGTTGCTGCTTATGCAATATATTTTGTGCACTGGGGCAAACAACAAAATTGAACTTATTTACAAGCGTGAAGTCCAGTTCCCTACCTTTTTTTTTTTTTTTTTTCAAAAATTAGCTGTATTTACTTTGAGACACTTTTTATTACATTATTAAGAGCTCTGATATTAAAACACAAGGGCTGAGATGATCCAAGATCACATTTGGTTTACAAAATGTTACATACATCTGCTGATTGCAAACATACAAAAGCATGTCTATTATTAGCATACAGCTCTGGAAAAAAAAAAAAAACGGACTACTTCAAAATGATCAGTTTTTCTGATTTTACTACTTATAGGTATATGTTTGGGCAAATGGAACATTTTTGTTTGAGTCTATAAACTAAATTCCTCCAAATTCCAAATGGACGCTTTCATGTGTCTTGGCATGCTCTCCACAAGTCTTTCACATTGTTCTTGGGTGACTTTATTCCACTTCTGGTGCAAGAACTGAAGTAGCTCAGCTTTGTGTTTGTGTTGGAATTCAACAGACGCTGGAATGGAATGGCTGTAATACATGTAGAGATGCTGATTTCTGCTGGTCTCTTATTTTTTTCCAGAGCTGTAGAAAGATGCAAAGCACCCCCAAAAAGCAAAGACAAAGACACTCCTGAATACTCAGTCTTTAGCCATCTAAAAAGGGCCCCAAAATCTCCCCCTGACCTCTTCCCGACCTTTGACCTCAGATACACCAAATTTGCACAGAAGGTGCACCAAGACTCCTTCACAAGAACCCAACATCAGAGCATTTCTAAATCTTTCAGGGGAGAAAACTGGCTATTGAAAATAATCAATTTAGTAAATTCTATAATGCCATTAAAGGTGCACTGTGTAATTGTTCTGGTGGGGGATCCGCCGTCTGCTTGTCTCCATGGAGAAAAAAACTTGGTAATCACAATGGATACAGGTTAATAGTCAGATCTGTGGAGAGGCAAGCCTGCACATAGACTTACTTAGACAAACTTTATTGATCCACAAGGGAAATTGTTTTGGGTACAGTAGCTCACTCATCAAATAATAACAGAGGGTAACAAAAAATAGATGGAATAGCACCAAAGAGCAATAGCCCAGTGTCAGATAAGACATAATTATAAAAGTAAAAAATAATAATAATAAATGTATATGTACAAATCAGCATTAAATAGAAAAGTAAGTAATAAAGTATAAAGTACAATATCGAATAAGATGTCCAATCCCAGCTATATACAGTTGTAGGGAGTATTATCTTGACATGGTAAGAATTCATGTTTTTAAGGTAAATTTGAGCTATAAAATACCTTTAATTGAACAAATACAAGGCAGGTATGTTTGATAACCTATTGTGGAACATTCCTGGCAAAGAAATAACATCTTGGCGGTATGGTGGTTGAGTGGCTAGCACTCACACTTCACAGCAAGAAGGTTCTGGGTTCGATCCCCGTGTGGCACTTTGGGATGGTGGCCGTAAGATTTCTGTGTGGATTTTGTATGTTCTTCCTGTGTCTGGGTGGGTTTCCTCCGGGCACTCCATTTTCCCCCATCAACCCAAAACATGCACCATAGTTAAAATCCTCCAGCTGAGGTCCTGACCAAGCCTAAGCAATAAGATCATGGAGATGGGTCCCCAGGCGCCTGAAAGTGCTGCCCACTGCTCCTGAAGGATGGGTCAAATGCAGAGAGATAATTTCCCTACAGAGATAAGTAAAGGATAATAAAATAAAAAAAATAAAAATAAAAATCTCCATGGAAACAAATGAGTAGTGGACCCTCCATCTCCCTAAACCAATTCACACTCCCCTTTAATTGACGTTTCCCTCTAACCCCCATGTTTGCCTGCCTAAGACATTTGCCCTACTGTAGTTGACAAAACAATATAATATTTATGTAAGCCATAGACTGCAAACAGCCTGTTGTCTCCTGTTCTTTCGGCCTAAACCGTGCGTAACCCAGAACGCCTCCAGCACACACAGGATTCCTCTTCTGGCCGCTATCGGGGGTAATTGTGCGAATCAGGGGAGATTGCATTTGCCCAGACAGTTGAGTGGCTGGCTGGCAGGGTAATAAATGGCCTGATAACCAACACTACTTTGATCCCACTCAAAGCCGAAATAAGAACAAAAAATCATTACCTGCTGGAGACGGGTCCTTCCTGCTCTGTCACTTGTGATAAAGACGGGCATATTTTGGACTGAGGGGGAGGGACGCAGGGAGGAGGAGTGATGGACTTGTTTAAGAAGGTGTAGTAGTGGGATTTTGGACTGCTTTTAATGGTGTTTTAGTGTGACTGAAAATAAAAAAATGCTATGATTTGTGGGGTATAATACAGTAAAATAAGTAAGATTCAGACACTGCTAAGCTTGCACTCCCAGGACCAGGTTGTGACTGCTTTCTAATTTTCTTTAAAGATATTATTATATTTTTTTCTCAAACAGAAAACACGGTTCTGCTTTTTGATGTCATGTAATAATACAGGAAATGCTCCAATGTGTTTTTAAACTCCATACACCTTCGCTAGAATCATTTGGATGATTTCAGACGTGGAATTGTGCATCTCTTCTAAACAAAAGGTAAAGGGTAGGTCTTAACTTGAAAACTACCACTGTGTAACATCCCAAGTTGGAACAGAGCACTTTGGAGATGTCGACAGACTAATAAACCAGAATTACTCAAACATGTGTGAATGAAACAAAATACAACTCCTGGAATGTTTTGCAGGAGGTTTTTTGCATATTGCAGGACCTTTAGTGGCCCTGCAAAAAATGTTATCTGGTTTTATCTTCATCAGAATCAAAATAATGTTTGATTTTTATTGCTAAATTTGGAATAACAGAGATGCAGAAAATTTGTAATAGTAACATCATAGCTGGTGCAAAAAATGCATTCTTATTTGTGGCATCAGCACTAGAGAAGAAGAAATGGTTGGTTTGAGAAGGTCCAAGATGTTGTGCTTCAGTGCTAATGGACCAACAATACAGTGCTGTTTTTAAGTATAGTAAAATAGGTGAAATCGCAGTGCTTAGATTACATGGAGCTGTAGAGAGAAAAGACCAGCCGGCACTCCAGGGATCAGGTAATTATTTTGAGGCTAAACAAAAAGGTTATCTGGTGTCATTGCTTTGTTTTTAAAAAGCAGTCTTTTTATTTTTATAGTTAAAATATTAGCAAAATTTGAATTGTAGTAGCATTGCAGTAGCTCAGTTGGAGTGTTTGTCCAGAGGTTGGCAGTTCGAATACCGCTCTTGACAATAGGTTGAGCGGTCAGATACACTGACCTGCGGGTTAGCGGTGCGATCCCAGCTCCCTGCCATTGTGTCCTTGGGCAAGACACTTAAAGGCAAAGTAACGTTATTTTACAATCTGAGCCTTCTTTCGGTAATAAAACAAGTCGTTTGACTCACCCATATCACGTTCGTGTCATTTGGAGCTGTTTGAAGAAAGTTATGTTGTAGCGTAACCATTAGCATTTGTATTCGGGGCATTACTTTGCGGTCTCCAAATAACACAAACTTTAGCACTTTTCAAATCATAGAAGCCCGATGTCTTAATGTAAGAAATCATTTGAAGCAAAAGTGGCCTGTAATCCGAGATTTATCCATAGTTTTCAGCTTTGCGTTTCATGTTTGGGTCCCCGGAGCAGTCCGCGCATGCGCACTGGCGTCCTCATCTACTCGAAACTATGGCTAAATCTCGGATTACAGGCCACTTTTGCTTCAAACGATTTCTTACATAAGACATCGGGCTTCTATGATTTGAAAAGTGCTAAAGTTTGTGTTATTTGGACACTGCAAAGTAATGCCCCGAGCAAATGATACAGCACCATGTTAACGGATACGGGATCATTACTAGAACAGAACGGCTCAACATAAGTTCTGCGATACTGCTCCAATTGACAGAAAAATGCTATGGGTGAGTAAAACTACTTGTTTTATTGCCGAAAGAAGGCTCAGATTGTAAAAAAACGTTTAATTTGCCTTTAACCCCACCTCACCCCCAGTGTCTGCACACTGGAAGAGCTCACATGACACAAAAGTCAAGGCCGGTTGCATCAAGCGACGTGAGGCCATCCTCGCGGAGGATCCATGAGGACCCGTGCGCTGTGATCTGGGCAGCGGACCTGGACCGTTGCAGCAAACTTGGACCATTGCCCGCATGACCTGAAAATACAGAGAAAGTGGAAGAAAATGGGAAAAAATATCTTTATATATTAGCAAAATTTGAATTGTATGTGTTGCAAAGTTGACTAGTAAAATACGAGTTTGTAGAAAAATAGAAAAATTGTCTTAGTATTGAACGTAACATTCATTTGTGACACCACATTAGCTTAAAGGTCCTATATTACACAAAATTGACTCTTGTGAGCTTTTATTATTATGCTAAACACCCAAAGTTGTGTTTTGTTTCATTCGCACATGTTTGAGTAACCCTGCATTATTAGTCTGTCTACATCTTCAAAGCTCAAAATGCTCTGCTCCAACTTGTGATGTCATGAAGCGGTAGTTTTTACTTCAAAATCTACCTTCTACCTTTGTTCAGTCCAGGATGGAAATTATCCAAATGATTCTGGTGAAGCTATATGAAGTTTAAAAACACAGTGGAGCACTTATTGTATTACCACAGGACTTTACAAGGTGGTTTGAGAGAAGAACTCAAATTGAAACTGCAGGGTTTGTGTGTTAAACATGTGTGAATGAAACAAAACACAAGAAAAAACATTATAACATAGATCAGAAAATAGCTTAAGTGATGTATATTAATTCAGCTTTAAATAGATTCATTTAAAATAAGCTTTACTGGACAGGCATGACATGGAGGTGAAGAATATACTTTTATGTGAATCCTAGATAAGTAATAATATTGAAGTAACTGTACAAATGTGTGTACTGTAAATATAGCGAGTTCATAGGATCCTCTCATAAAGCAAACAACGAGGCTTTGAACATACATTGGCGTAATTTGTCTGCTGTGATTGTGCATTGTATAAATATTTGGAGGGACATTATAGTGCTAAACCACTCCACACACAATATGCAAATGAGCTGTGGCTTTGAAGCTGACATGACTTATTCAGCTCTTATTGATGCACAAACGCTGTACTGCAGCACTGGGTTAGTTTGAGCGCTCTGTTGGGTCATGTGACCACAGGGAGTCTGCGGAGAGGGGGGCCAAACATATTTAGGCAACAAGCTGCCGATGGTAAACTTACAAACACTGCTCCGATGATTCAAATACAAACAGAGCTCAGCTGAATTTGACTTGACTTAGCGTAAACTTTTATTAACAACCTATTAAAATTCAAATTGTTTTTGAAGTATGGTAAAAGGAGAAATTCAATTTGTCAACTGGACAAAAGTTTATCCAAGCTGCTTTTTCAGTGTACTGGCTGCAGGGAGGGACTAACTACATTGAAATTACTCTGAAACTATCACACCTATTTGTTTACAGTTTCTGTTAGTTAGGTAAGACTAGCCAATATGCAGTGGGAGTGTGGGGGTCTTGTTATCCCACTGCATATTGAATAGGCTTACCCAGGGCTCTCAAGTCTCACGCATCGAGAGTGTGACACACGCAATTCGACGTATTCACACGCTCACACGCCACACATGGCATTTCTCACGCTGATTAGTGTTTGTTTTTTTTGTTTTTTTTTTTTGTGCCCAGAAAATCGGTCTGTGTGGCTTAGTTTATGCAGGCTCCGCGCGTTTTCAGCGCCGCCCCCTTCCCCTGCTCCCCCGAGCAGGGGGAACAGGGGAAGGGGGGGACGGCGCGTCTGCTCGCCGTCCCCCGGGCACGTCCTGAGCCTCAGTCCCGGTGCCACGTCTCCTCTGAGACGCACCGACTCCGGTCCCGGTGTCTCCGTCTGTGCGTAACGTGTCCCCCCCGACGGCTTACGCGCGGAATACGCGCGGCCCAGAGCCGAACTGCCCATGGTGAGTCGCGGTGAGACGCGGTGAGACGCGGGCCCGGTGCATTGACCAGTGCATTGACCAGACTCTTACATGAATCCGTTAAAAATGTCCCGCTCCCTCCTCCCCGCCCCTCTCAGCACTGACAAAGTGCGGTGATGATAAAACAAACTGAGAACCATCAGGTAATAACTTCATTTATATAACTCTCATTAGTTGCTTTGTAGTTTAAGTTTGCTCTTTAGACAAACAGGGCTCTCAACACGCAATTCGACGTGTTCACACGCTCACACGGCATTTCTCACGCAATTCAAGCGCCAAAAATTGTTCACTCGCACCCCCCCGTCCTCGGAAATTACAGTCACACGCATGACCCCGCTCAAAACTTGAGAGCCCTGCTTACCTAACTAACAGAAACTGAAAACAAGTAGGTGTGGTAGTTTCAGAGTAACTTCATTGTAGTTAGCTCCTCCCTGCAGACAGATATAAAGAAGTGTCCACCAGCGTCTGACCAGAACTGAAGAAGCAGCTTGGATGAGCTGCGAAACGTATTCGACCAAATAAACTTTTGTCCAGTTGACAAATTGAATTTCTCCTTTTGCCATGGATTTTGTGGCGTTAAATTAGCATTAGTATTAGCCTTGAGGCACAAACATCTCTCTTTCTAAACACAGAAGTGTCATACGCTGAAGTACTCACTTTATTTGTGTACATTTTAACATGTTGACAGTGACATCAGCCCTCACGTTCCTGTTCACACGTCGCTGAACAGGAAGTGACTCTAACAGAGTCTACACAGAGCCTATTTTTCTCCACACAGACATCAAACGTTTTCTGTCTGGTGGCTGGGGGTTCCCTTAGAGATCAGGTGAGGAGCTCAGTCACACGGGAGGAGCTCAGAGTAGAGCCGCTGCTCCTACACGCCGCTCTGGAGAGGTGTTCCGGGCATGACCCTACAGGAGCCCCCGGGCAAAACCCAGGACATGCAGGAGGGACCCTATCTGAGTCAGTCCTCTTCTCTTCCCCTCCTCTCCAATCTCTCTCCCTCCTCTCTGCCCCTTTCCCCCTCTCTCCCTCTCTCCTCTTTACTCTTCTCCTCTTTGCTCCTCTCCTCTTTGCTCCTTTCCTCCTCTCCCTCTCTCTGTTTTGCTCCTTTCCTCTCTGCCTCTTTCCTCCTCTCTCCCTCTCTCCTCTTTGTTCCTCTTCTCTTTGCTCCTTTTCTCCTCTCCCTCTCTCTGTTTTGCTCCTTTCCTCTCTACCCCTTTCCTCCTCTCTCCCTCTCTTCTCTCTGCCCTTTCCTCCTCTCTCCCTCTCTCCTCTTTACTCTTCTCCTCTTTGCTCCTTTCATCTCGGCCCCTGTCCTACTCTCCCTCTCTCCCCTTTACTCCTCTCCTCTTTGCTCCTTTCCTCTCTGCCCTTTCCTCCTCTCTCCCCCTCTCCTCTCTCTCCCTCTCCTCTCTCCCCCTCTCCTCTCTCTCCCCCTCCCCTCCTCTCCTCTCTCCCCCCTCCTCTCCTCTCTCCCCCTCTCCTCTCTCTCATCCTCCCCTGTTCCGTTGTCTGTATGTCCCCCTCCAGCTGTAGCACAACATTAGCGGGCGACACATTATCAGCCCACACTTAACTACTCAGATCTCCGAATGCTCTGTCAATACTGTTAAATCAACTTTATTCAGCCCCAGAGGGATCACAGTTTACCAACACACTCGCGGTTGTGGAGAGATGAAATGAACTCGGAATGAACTCATTACGACATGGTTTTATGTTCAAATAGTATTGCCTTTTAACCTTTCTGCCATTTCATATAAGAGGAGTTTTGATGTTGTGTACTTTGGAGTATCGTAAAAGGGAAAAAATAAGCAGTGCCCAAACAGTGGCTTAGTATGTGCATGTCTACAACTTAAAATGTTTTGGTTACTCATTACTATTTATTATTTATGTCTTTTTTCTGATTTTGTTTGTTTAAAATATAAAACTTCAGTCAACAATTAAACTTAGATGCACTTGGGCTGTATTTTCTGATGGATTCTGTGCTCTGATGCGTAAAGGAGTTCTTACATTAAGACTTAAGATTACATAAGGATGCTTTGGTCAGAGCTATACTGAAGTAGAATAATACAATTGAAAAGTGGGTGTTGTGAGAAGACTTGGCACTGGATAATTTGGTGCCATGCGTTGCAGTCTCCAGAGCTTCTCTTCAGCATCGTGAGGAGGTTGCATCAAAACACAGTGACCTTTCAGAGCTCAGGAGAACTAAGGGCTCGCTGGAAGATGTTTGTGCCATAAAAGGTGCACACTGGTCCATATTCGGCCCCCATTTCAGGTTTTATTTTTCTATTTCTGTGCCTTGATGCAGGTTGTTGGTTTGATCCCATGAACTGCACATTGATCAGTTTAACATTAATGGCCCAGATCTATTCTGCACCGAGTTCGAAAGTTCGAAAGTTCTGAAAGTGGTTTAGTCAATTATTCATACCCATGCTCAGTGGTAACCTATCAATACTGCCACAGCTGCCCTGAGACCTACAAGCAGGAATTGCATTAAATTCAGCGGCAATACCCTTTGGTATGTTTACTGAATCAATCAATTATGTAACAGATTTGCACTGGCAAATTGGTTAAATATTAATAACGCATGTATTACTTTGCAGTATTTCTTCATATCATAGGATACGTCGGTGGCCCCAGCTGACAGTAGCGAGACTGCCAATCTGCGCCCTCGGCCCTTTCGAACACCACTCACTTTCTCACACACCACATACAGCTCTGGAAAAAAAATAAGAGACCGCTGCAAAATTATCAGTTTTTCTGATTTTACTACTTATAGGTATGTGTTTGGGCAAAAGGAACATTTTTGTTTGAATCTATAAACTACTGACAACATTTCTCCCAAATTCCAAATAAAAATATTATCCTTTAGAGCATTTATTTGCAGAAAATGACAAATGGTCAAAATAACAAAAAAGATACATGTTTTCAGACCTCAAACAATGCAAAGAAACAAGATCAAATTCATTTTAAAACAACATAATAGTAATGTTTACACTTAAGAAGAGTTCAGAAATCAATATTTGGTGCAATAACACTTATTTTTAATCACAGCTTTCATGCGTCTTGGCATGCTCTCCACAAGTCTTTCACATTGTTCTTGGGTGACTTTATTCCACTCCTGGTGCAAGAACTGAAGTAGCTCAGCTTTGTGTTTGTGTTGGAATTCAACAGACGCTGGAATGGAATGGCTGTAATACATGTAGAGATGCTGATTTCAGAAAAAAATGCAGTGGTCTCTTATTTTTGTCCAGAGCTGTAGATACTAGGCAAGGTGGGTGAAGTGTCTTGCCCAAGAACACAATGGTAGTATGCACTTGTCCAACCAACAGTAGATCCTCTGACTTGCATCATGGTGGACAATTATATACAACTGTTGCCTCAAAGGTGAAAGTGTCTTGCCCAAGAACACAAAAACTAAACTAAATTAAATAGTGCTGCATATTTTTAGGTGTAGGCCCAATTCCAGACATTCCCTTAACTTGATTTAATAATAATTTGCACTAGACTAGACTTTTCTTACTGTTTTTTAGTTGAGTTGGAGTTTTAAGGAACAACTACTAACAACACGAGCTAATGTTTAGTGTAGGAGTGACTTTTGAAAATGAGTTGATCAGGCTGACAGCTTGTGGGCAGAAGCTGACATTAAACCTGCTGGAGTGGGTTGTGCTAGTGGTTGTAATCATGCTACGTTAGCTGTTCATGGGACTGTACCTCACAGAGAAGCTGTTAGTGAGGCTTGTGCATGTGATTGTGAATTTATGCTGAATATATTTTTGTTTAATGTGTTTTGATGGTGGGATTGTTCTTCAATCTTCAAACCATATCAACGTATAAATATACACTTGATCTCAGTAGTCATTATGCACAGTAATAGGGACTTCTGATCGCAATAGAATAGTCATGTCACTCTGCTGCTGTCAATCAAAGTTGTGAAGAGTGAGGAGGGAATTTTTCTTCTTTGATTCAATCTGATTATACAGCTCTGGAAAAAAAATAAGAGACCACTGCATTTTTTTTTCTGAAATCAGCATCTCTACATGTATTACAGACATTCCATTCCAGCGTCTGTTGAATTTCAACACAAACACAAAGCTGAGCTACTTCAGTTCTTGCACCAGGAGTGGAATAAAGTCACCCAAGAACAATGTGAAGACTTGTGGAGAGCATGCCAAGACGCATGAAATCTGTGATTAAAAATAAGGGTTATTGCACCAAATATTGATTTCTGAACTCTTCTTAAGTGTAAACATTATTATGTTGTTTTTAAAATGAATTTGATCTTGTTTCTTTGCATTGTTTGAGGTCTGAAAACATGTATCTTTTTTGTTATTTTGACCATTTATCATTTTCTGCCGATAATATTTTTATTTGGAATTTGGGGGAAATGTTGTCAGTAGTTTATAGACTCAAACAAAAATGTTCCTGTTGCCCAAACACATACCTATAAGTAGTAAAATCAGAAAAACTGATAATTTTGCAGTGGTCTCCTATTTATTTATTTTTTCCAGAGATGTATATTTGATGTGAAAAGTTTGAGAAATATTATCTTCCAGTGTGAAAAGTCCCCCAGTCGTCCAGGTAGAATCCTTTTATCATTATCTTCCAGTCTATTTGTTGTTACAACCAATAAAGACAAGAAAAATATTAAGCTTTCCATTTACAGCTAGAGTTAAATCTGGACTTTATCAGGCCTAAATTAGAGCTAAACCAGATCTAAAATTAGGCTAAAGTTATAATAATTAATGCAAAGGAGGACGATAACATTAGATTGGACCTGTATATACTACCAGGAGCACTACGCGTACGATTAGTGAGATATGTACCATAGTTGTGCCAAAATGTCCTATATTTCTACATTAAAAGCTTAATTTAATTCATTCATTTATGGGTGATAAAATCAGTTAACAAACGCCAAAGGAAGCTCTTAACTATGGCTAATAAAACGATAAAAGGCCACTATTAAGAATGATTGTTAAAGCTCCTTTTTCAGTTAAGAGCCATTTGCAAATAAAGCAGTCTTGGTCTTGTATGCGAGTTGCTGTTCTATTTTAAAACAGTACTAATTATAAAATGACCATATGATCATCCATATGGCACGTTCTAATTGCTTCCTGTTTCATCTGTCATTACAGGCTCACAACAAGCCCAGCTCTTGTTTTCAGACCTATTCTCTCACAGTCCACTGTTCACTTTGTGTGGGACCAGGGCCAGTACCTGCCCCACCACTGCCAAAAGCTCCTGTTTTCTTTTTCCCAGTCTCATGTTTACTGTGTCAGTCTTTCCTGTAGAAAGAGAAGTGGGAGGCTGAAATAAGTAATTGTGTAGCCAATGAATTTTGCATTAGTGTGTCGATTGCCAGTAGACATAAAGAACAGAGGAAGGAGCTATAGGGTGTTGGCATGTGCTGACACTTAAGGGAAAAGGCTGGTTGTATGTTCATGATTCTTTATTTTTTTTATTCTATTTAGTTGGATGTTATCTTAGAAATGCATAAATGACTTATCCATCCATTTTATTCCGCTTATCCAGGGCTGGGTCGCAGGGGCAACTCCCAGACGTCCTTCACCCCGGACACTTCCTCCAGCTCCTCTGGGGGGACCCCAAAACGTTCCCAGGCCAGCTGGGACACATAGTCCCTCCAGCGTGTCCTGGGTCTTCCCCAGGGCCTCCTCCCGGTGGGACATGCCCGGAACACCTCCCAAGGGAGGCGTCCAGTAGGCACTCGAAACAGATGCCTGAGCCACCTAGGTTGCTCCTCTCGACGTGGAGGAGCAGCGGCTCTACTCCGAGCTCCTCCCATGTGACAGAGCTCCTCATCTCTAAGGGTGCGCCCAGCCGAAATGAGGAAATTCATTTCGGCCGCTTGTATCTGCGATCCTGTCCTTTCTGTGATTACCCAAAGCTCATGACCATAGGTGAGGGTAGGAATGTAGATTAACCGGTAAATTGAAAGCTTTGCCTTTTGGCTCAGCTCCCTCTTCACCACAACGGTCCGGTACAGCAACCACATCACTGCCGACGCCGCACCGATCCGCCTGTCAATCTCACGCTCCATTCTCCCCTCACTCATGGACCCCGAGATACTTGAACTCCTCCACTTGAGGCAAAATAAATCACTTAGACTTAAACTTAAAGGGGAAAAAAGACATTGCACACTTAATAAACTTACGTGTACTGACCAATTAATCTAAAGGTGTATTATGTAACTTTTCTGGCTGGCACCTGCTCTGCTCAGTGGAATAATTGCTTTGTTCCACAGTATTTATTTCCACAGTATATATTTAAAGCTTTATAGTTATCTGTCTCATTTGGAGACAAGCAGGTGTAGCCACATGGCCAAGTTACAGGTTAGAAACAAGCAACCGACAAACCAGTTCACACTAAACATGCATGTTTTTCAATTACAATAACAATTTCCCTTGTGGATCAATAACGTTTGAGTCTAATTAACACCTGTAATTATATGAATACATACCATACTTTCTAGGCAAAGCATGGAAGCATCTACAAGGAGTGGCAGTGGCTCAGTTGGTAGAGCGTTTGTCCACTGATCCGAAATTTGACGTCTTGAGTCCCGCTCTCGACATCACTGGTAGAGCAGGTCCACTGACCCACAGGTTGGCAGTGCGATTCCATCTCCCAAAGATGAATGCTGTCATTGTGCTCTTGGGCAAGCCACTTAACCCACCTTGCCCCCAGTGTACACTGGTGTAAAAATGTGTGTGTTACTGACGGGTGATGGTACTGTATTTGTTTCAGCGGTGATTGGTTGACATCAACATGAGGTCACACAAGGGCAGAGAAATAAAGAGTTCCTGAGAGTCTTCTGTCTGTAATTATCAAAAAACATGATACTTCATAAAAATAAAAGGTACTTGATATTGGCTTTGACAGCATCAGTCATAAAATATTACATTCTAACAAAAATAAACCACTCTTTTTATCGTTATGGGTGATTTAAAAGGTTATGGCTAATTTTAATTATTCCTTGTATTAACTTTATTTATTTATTATGATTACTTTAAGGTCCAGTGTGTAGGATTCGTGGCGCATAGGTGGATAGTGGCTATAGCACTTCCTGTTTTAGCTACGGCAAACCTCGAGGGTCACCTGGACGCGCCGTAGCGGACAGCTCGCGTACCCGCGCGTGCACCCGGCGCGCACCTGGCCGACAACAACGGTATTAATAAAACGCGGTCTCCCGTTCACTGTTTTTTTTTTCTTTTCGCATGAAAACACACATTCCCGATCGTGTACCATGACAATCTACATATCAAATGAAACCTTACAGTCTCCTCTTTTTGACTATGCAATTCATTTCCCGGCACAACAATCACTCCCCGAGCACATGGGGCTTTTATACGAAAAAGCACAAAACGAGGTTTGTTACTTAGCTTACCTTTGAAGGCTCTGCACAGGTCAAACTCTGTATTTCACCACAAGCTTGGTCTCAATCTGTCCGTAAGGATCCAGCGAATAAAATCCAGTAAAACAATTTAGTCCAAAACACGTGTTAGATCCATTACGACGTGTGATACAGCAGCATGCTTGTTGTTTACCCAAAACCATGAGCCCCCCCCACCACCACCACCACCACCACGAGCCTTGCCGAAGGCGAAGACGGAGCCCAAATGTCCTTCTGCGGCTCTCGTATTCAAAATGGCTGCCTCTATATGGGGAAGATCCCCCTTTTATGTGACTATATCTAAGTTCAAAAGAATACTTTTATTTCATGATGGAAGTGAAAATGCTTGGAAAACAATGTATTTTTGAATGGGTATCTTCAATTTCGGTAATTAACGGGTAAAAATCTTACACACTGTCCCTTTAAAGGTGCACTATGTAACTTTTAAGCATCTGTCGTCTGCTTGTTTCTATGGATATGACATTGCTTCGCCTAGAATGTTCCACAGTATGACATTAAACAGCTCAGTCTTACATTTAATCAATTATATGTGGTTTTACTGTAGCTCAAAAATACCTTGAAAAACAGGCATTCTGACTTCACAGATCTGACCTGTAACTTGGTCTGGTTTTCATGATGATAGAATGGTTTAATACCATACTATGAAACATAATAATAATAATAATAATAATAATAATAATAATAATAATAATAATAATAATAATAATAATAATAATAATAATAGCTGCAAGCAGCAATGTGGGGCCAAGCACCGAAGGTGCATGTAGGCCGCATGCAGGGTCTGACAGGGTCTAACAGAGTCTGACAGGGTCTAACTACCCTGTTAGACCTGGAAACAGGGTTTAACATGGTCTAACAAGGTTTAACAGGGTCTGACAGGGTCTAACAGAGTCTAACAGAGTCTGCCAGGGTCTAACAAGGTCTGACAGGGTCTAACAGCGTCTGACAGGGTCTAACAGGGTCTGACAGGGTCTAACAAGGTCTGACAGGGTCTAACAGGGTCTGACAGGGTCTAACAAGGTCTGACAGGGTCTAACAGCGTCTGACAGGGTCTAACAGGGTCTGACAGGGTCTAACAGAGTCTGACAGGGTCTAACAGGGTAGTTAGACCCTGTCAGACTCAGAAACAGGGTTTATCAGGGTCTAACAAGGTTTGACAGGGTCTGACAGGGTCTAACAGAGTCTAACAGAGACTGACAGGGTCTAACAGAGTCTGACAGGGTCTAACAGAGTCTAACAGGGTTTAACAGGGTCTAACAAGGTTTAACAGATCAAAGACACATCAAAGACAGATCGGTTGCTAGGTGCGTTGCTAGGCAATTCCTGAAAATGCCTGCAACTTTGACCTGCTGGTGGCACTAGACGGTTGGGGCTGGGGGCCTATAAATCGCTGTGGGTAATGAGGAGACTGGCTGGAATGTGCATGCAAAATTTCACAACTTTTTAACAGACGGTTCTAGGGGTTGCCATAGACTCCCATGTTTAGAGGTATATTTTATATTAATAATAATAAGAATCAGTAGACAAGACACATCAAAGACAAGATCAAAAGGTTGCTAGGCAACGCAGTAGAAACACTTTTTTTAATCTTTTAATATTACAAGGTACACAATAATACACACTTCAGGTACATAATAGTACATATTTTATCACCACAATAACATTCACAAAGCATTCAGAAGACACATCGGGGGATGCGGGTACGGGAATAAACACCACTGGGCACAAGGGCTAAGAGAAACAGGGGGAATGTAGAGGACCAAAGGGATGGTGCCTAGCACCTTCGGTGCTTGGCCCCAATAATAATAATAATAATAATAATAATAATAATAATAATAATAATAATAATAATAATAATAATAATAATAATAATAATAATAATAATAATAATAATAATAATAATAATAATAATAATACATCAGTTTTACAAAGCGCTTTTCTGGACACTCAAAGACGCTTTACAGTTCATTCTTCATTCACACCACACTTGGTGGTGGTAAGCTACTCTTGTAGCCACAGCTGCCCTGGGGCAGACTGATGGAAGCGAGGCTGCCAATCTGCACCATCGGTCCCTCCCACCACCACCACTCACGCACACTCCACTTTCATACTAGGCAATGTGGGTGAAGTGTCTTACCTAAGGACACAATGACAGTTTTTGCGACTGGCGCCCCACTGTGGCACCTGCTGTTCCCAACGTCTCCCATCAAAGTACCAACCAGGCCCGGCCCTTCTGAGCTTCTGAGATCTGACGGAATCAGGCTTTGACAAGCCAGTATGGCCACAAAGGCAATAACATCTCCATGAAGAAAAGCATTTGATGGACCCCCCCACACCAGAAAAGTTACACAGTGCATCTTTAAGTGACATGTAAACTGTAAATTCTGAATAATGTGAATAATCAAAGGAACTGTTATCAGAAAGATAACAGGAGAAGTTCAATTTGTCAACTGGACCAAGTTTGTTTGGTTGAAAACGTTTCGCCGCTCATCCGAGAGGCTTCGTCAGCTCTAATAAGAATACTGGTAAGACACTTGCTTATATCTTGCTGTAGGGAGCAAGTGTCTTACCAGTATTCTTATTAGAGCTGACGAAGCCTCTCGGATGAGCGGCGAAACGTTTTCAACCAAACAAACTTGGTCCAGTTGACAAATTGAACTTCTCCTGTTATCATGGATTCTACCTGGACGACTGAGGGACTTTTCACGCATGTTATCAGAAAGAACTTTGTTTGTTTTTGCTGTTAACATTCCATTTTAATAATCCTTTAATAAGTCCAAAAATGTGATAATAATCTGATTTTGAGTGTGCACATTACTGCAGCCAGTGTTATCTTTGCATGGTCCACTCCACTTAAGTATACTCTACCCGCTCCGTTTGTGAAAAATGACCCTAACAGAGCAGTGACAGCGAGCAAACAAACCACCAGCCATACACAAGTGCTTATTTAGATTCACATGTCCCTGTACTGTGCTGGCTCTATCAGACAGTGAGCACATCCCAAGCAGAACCACAGATAATGTATTGAGCAGCCATATTTCAAGTCTACAGTCTCTCTCCTCCTCTCACTCTCCATCTGCTGCCTCGCCCTCTTCTTGAAGATGGATCACTGGGGGTCTGTCAGCACTAGTATCGCACAATGAGAATGTATTGTCCGCTGTCCTCTATAATAAATGCTGCTATCTGTGCTACTGTTCACGCTCGTAATAGATGGACCTGTATCTCCGCTGCTCGTGTTTATGAGATTATCACACAAGCCTCTGCCGTACCCCCAGCCCCCCCAAGACAGGAGAGAGGGAGAAATGACTTTATCGCTAGAGGGGGGCCAGCGGAAGTTATCATTTGTGAGGAAATTTGTGGCGTGGGAGCGTTGAGAATTGCTGCTTACTGACACTTGGGTTGTGGGGTTGTGAGTGTGGAGGTTAAATTGTTGTGTGGATAATAGCTCTTTTATGTAGTAGGTACTTTGAATGGGTGATGTGTTATTGAGTACCTGAAACAGGGAGGGAGAGATCAGTATCACAGTGTCTTCCCATGGACACAGGAACCATTTGTCATTTTTATCGTCTTCTGATTTGTGCACGCATGTTCTTAGTAATCACAGAGCGATCTACAGCACTAATGCAAACTGTTGTGATGCTAACGAAAGCATAAATAAAACAGCATTGTTTAGCATGCTACATATTTTATTTACCACAAGGCAGACTGGTAAACAGAAGTATTTTACCTTCTCATGCCAAATGCGAAATGTGATACAGTTACATTTCTATTAACCCTAGAGTACTGTCGCTGGGTGATTTTCACCCGAGCAAAAGTATTTACATGATTTTCAATATGTTGCATTTTTCTGAGTGTCATGGGTCCCTGGGGAGCTTCACCATTGTTTTTGACATCTTTGAAGGTGTAGGTGTTTCCCTACCCCAAAGCCCACTTTTTCCTACAGGCTTTTGGGTGATTTTCACCTGGCAATAGTGAAAGAGGAATGTAAGAATGTAATGAATTTAATGTAAGAGGATGTAAGGAATAGGTAAGTAAGAGTGGTCCTGGAATGTGTATCTATCCTTATTTAGTGCAGTGGTTATGAATAAATATCACAAAGTGGTGATTTCAAAGGGAATTCTTATGGTGAAAACAATATTTTAGTCAACTGGCCATTTTTACCCACTGAAAAAATACAATTTTTGTTCCTCTCTCCTGTAACTGTTCGTGTGTCAAGGAGTCTGTGCTTCACCAGGGAAGTCTCACATGTCCCAGGAATGGGTGGTTACTGGAAGTTTCCAGTATCTTTTTTTTTTTTTTTTTTTTAGGAATTTTTTGTTCTCAAATTCCTAATTTTTCAGTAATTTTGGAGCATGTTTTTGGGGTCTTCCTATGTTTTTTCATTTTGTTAAACATACCACAGTTGAAAATAAAAGAAAACCACTCTAATTTATGTTGTCATAATTTATATATAATATAAAATATACCCAACAAGTACTTTTTGTTGGGTATATTATATCGGGTAAAAATTACCCGGCAAAAGTTATTATGTTACTTTTTATAGCGAAAGTGTTCCAGGGTTAAAGTTGATCTACAGTACGATTTAGTCTAGTGAGCAACTGCTTTTCTCCATTGAGCTGTCATAGTTTTGCCTGACATGTTCCACGGAATGGCATTAAATCTATCTAGAATGCATTTTTTTTCAGTTGCAGGTGTTTTTATTGCTTAAAAAATATGTACTCTCACTGTGACTGGGGTTGCCTCACCACAAATCAGACCTGTAATTTCACCAGCCAAAACAATTTCCGTACACATTTCCGTAGAGAGGGAAGATATATAGCGCACCTTCAAATCTTGGAATAAAAAACATTATTTAAAACACTGAAACAAGGCTCAGTTGTTGTTGTGCTTTTTTCACTTCATATTTGGCACCAAAAATGTTTACTTATCTATAAAAGGTGGCCCTTGTTCTCCCTGCTAAATATATTTAATCTTGGTGAAAAGTTTGGTTTTAATTAGTTCTTTTGTGTTTTGTGGTTTTTTTTATTGTTTGTTATGTGTTTTAGAATATAAATCTCAAAAATATACTCCCAGTGAGCCCATTATGAAGATGTCTGGAGCTTGTTCACATGGAGCCTGTGCAGTGAGAGCATCGGTCACAGTCACTGCTCTGCTGGACAGCCGTCACCCCTGTCCCCATGTGCGCGCATGTGACACTGTGACATTATTACCGCTGGTCCCTCGAGCAGTCCGTTGACCTTTGACCTCTCCATTGACCCTGGGTGACCTCTATGTCTGGCTCACAGCGCAGAGCAGAGGGTCTCTTTGGCTCTGTCCTGGCCCCCGTCCTGCTCTTGGATAACAGCCCTGACCTGAGCCTGGACAGAGGCAGCAGACGGGCAGCGCACTCCAACAATGCGGACATACACAAGGCATACAAGGAGCACAGGGTGAGACATGCTGTTTGAGGAGATATTAGAGCAAAATATGTGATATACAGAAGGGAATCCTTATTTAATGATGGGCAGCATAAAGAAAGTGAAAAAGAAATCTTATTAGCCAAGGCGAATAACAATCTTATGTTAAAAGCCTATATTACACAGAACTCATTCTTACGAGCTTTTAGCCATGTTGTAATGTTGTTACCTCCTCAAAAACATACCTGGAGTTGTGTTTTGTTTCATTCACACTTGTAATCTTACATTATTTTTCTATGTACATCTCCAAATCTCAGAATGCTCTATTCCACCTTCTGATGTCATGCAGCAGTAGTTTTCATCAGTTACATTTTAACTTTTGTTCAGTAGAGATTGTCAATTCCAGGGCTGCAATGATCCAAATGATTCTAGTGAAAGTGTATGGAGTTTAAAAACACAGTAGAGCACGTTCTGTATTAGCACATGACGTCACGGTGGAACATCATCAAGGTGTTTTCTGTTTGAGAGAAGCCTAAATATGCAGGATTTGTGTGTTTAAAAATGCTTTAATGAAACAAACCAAAACTCCATGTTTGTGGTGAGATTTTCATTGTTTCTTTATTTTTTTTGTCATGAGTACCCTTTGTTTTCTACACTTTTAGACCTTCTGAAAAATGATCTTTTCGTGAAGATGTGAGCAGTCATACACACACTGATTCACCGATTTGTCGCATAAAATCAACCCACACATTTGAACACAGAAGAGTATATCTCAAAGTGCTGAGCTGGTCTCCTCTCTGCAGCTCCAGGACTTTGGCTTTTTTTTCTGGAGGAAGACTCAGACCTGTTGGCCCGGGCTGAGCGGCAGAGGGACAGTTGGAGCTCAGCCACACCACATGCTCGCCCATCTGAAACCAAAGCAGCTCACTTCACATTAACGTTGATCATACTTAAAGGTGTGCTGTGTAACTTTACTGTTGGGGGTCTGTCACCTTCTTGTTTCTATGGATATGCCATTGCTCTGTTTAGAATTAAACAGATCTACTTTGTATTTATTCAATTGCAGGCGGTTTTATAGTTTAAAATACCTAAGAAAACAGGCATTCTGACTGTGTGAGGTCGCCTCTTCACAGATTTGACTTGTAACTTGGTCTGGTTTGGTCTCCATGATGATAAAGGTTTAATACCATACTGTGAAACATTCCAAGCAATAACATCTCCATGGGGAAAAGTATTTGACAGACTGTCCACCAGAAAATTTACAGAATGCACTTTTAACCTTAGAGCACTGTGATTTTCACCCGAGCAAAATATTTACATGATTTTCAATATGTTGCATTTTTCTGAGTGTCATGGGCCACTGGGGAGCTTCACCATTGTTTTTGACATCTTTGAAGGTGTAGGTGTTTCCCTACCCCAAAGTCCACTTTTTCCTACAGGCTTTCAGGTGATTTTCACCCGGCAACAGTGAAAGAGGAATGTAAGAATGTAATGAATTTAATGTAAGAGGATATAAGGAATAGGTAAGAGTGGTCCTGGAATGTGTATCTATCCTTATTTAGTGCAGTGGTTATGAATAAATATCACAAAGTGGTCATTTCAAAGGGAATTCTTATGGTGAAAACAATATTTTAGTCAACTGCTCATTTTTACCCACTGAAAAAATATTATTTTTTGTTCCTCTCTCCTGCAACTGTTCATTTGTCAAGGAGTTTTTCATTTTGCTACACATACCACTCTACCTGCGAAATACTCCTTAAATACCTGTACCTTGGTATTTTATTACATATTTAATTACTTTTTTAAAAATTATATTGGTTACTTTGCTATGCTATTAGTACTTCCTGACTATCTTGGCGAGTCAACAGTTCTTCTTGATCCTAAGTATTTCATTGCATTATTGTTGATCTTTTTTATTTTACATTGTATAATACATTGTATAATACATGCAGTATGAAATATATATATATATATATATATATATATATATATATATATATATATATATATATATATATATATATATATATATATATATATATATATACACTATGCTATATTATGTGCAATACGAAATTCATTTGTGTGAAATACTCCTTAAATACCTGTACCTTTGTATTTTTTGTGTGTATTTTATTACTTTTTGTTTTATTATATTGGTTACTTTGCTATGCTATTAGTACTTCCTGACTATAAGTAAATTTTATAAACTTGGACTTAACATATTATCCTGTGTATTATTAAATTATTGAATGATTCTGACCTGCCTGGACATTAACACACCACAGTGATAGTCATGATGGGGGAGGGCTTAGCTTAATGTCATGCAAATTAGGCAAGGAGGGCTGAAGAGAGCAAACTTCACAAGCTTTTTTCAAAGCTTTCGAAAATCTGCTGTGCCAAATAGTGACAACTTCTTCAAATATGGTCAGATTTTCATGTGTAAGACATCATTGGAAAGCTTAGAATCTGTACTTTTAGAATCTGTGAATAACTCAAAATGCCTCCGGGATCATATGTGTCCTGAAACGCTGCGTTCGGTCACATTTATCATGCGTTGTCATATTTTGATCTATTTTTCACTTTGGGTAAAAATTACCCTGGAAAAGTGATGGTGTTACTTGGGTTCTAGGGTTAATAATGCATGATAATTTATTAAACTGAATGTCACAAAATATATATATTTATTTTTTTGTTATTATTACAACAAGACACCATCAAAAGACTTTTCCAACACAAACTTCAGATGTCTGTGCACTAGCATTGCCTTATCTCCATGCGGGCTCTCCTGGGTACATAGTTAACGCGGCAGATGTTCGTCTTAATCAAATGATAATTGCAATCCCCTTTCACTAAAAGTCTTATTGGAGAATCCTTTGAAGCATGTGACAGAAATGCCCACTGAAACTCCACGCATGCTGCTGTTTGGAATTAATGACATTGCATCATATTTGCATTAGCTCCACATTTTTATGATGTTTCCAATATTTTTAAACATCTAATTAAGAAAACAATATTTATATTAATCACAGATGCCATTATTGCATCTCACAAGCTTATTATAAATACATTTTTGTGGAAATTTTTTAATACTAATAATACAACTACTGCTGAACTAACACAAGAATCCCGTATATTTCAGAACAAAGATAGTGGGTTTAAGACTATTTCTGATGATTACTTTATAAGATGACGAAAGTGAGCGAACAGTAACAGCATTGGTAGCCACTGTAATGTAATTTCATGTAACATAACACATAGTAACTCAAGGAAAGGTAAATATCCATCAATTTCACGGTATTTTCATTAATCTTCCTAAACCTAGTCCAGTCATTTTCAAGATTTTTTATGTAACTTCTAAGGTGGGGGGTTCACTACTTGCTTGTCTCCTTGGAGATGTTTTTTCTTTGCTTGGAATGGTCCACAGTAGGACATTAAACATGTATCCCTTGCATTTGCTAGATTACAGGTGTTTTATTGATCAAAAATACCTTAAAAACCTGAATTTGCTTCTTCATGGATCTGACCATCAAACTGCCTCCATTATACTTACCTAGTTTATTCATGCTGTGGAACAATCAAAACAGTAATATCTCCCCGGAGACAAGCAGATGACAGACCCTCAGCCAGAAAGGTTACAAAGTGCAGCTTGAACTATATGGACATAAACGTGCAAAAACTTGTTCTACCTTGTTCTACCAGTTATCATACAACCATACCATTTACTGGGCTGTAAATTCAAGTGCATCCAATGAAGTTAGAAAGTACAAATGTCCCTGCCTCCTGTAATATTCAACTGTTATTGCATAATTGTCTTTTCAGGCTCAAATTAAATCCATTTTCCTCTGCACTTTTAGTTTGAGCAAAGGTCAGTCTCTCAGTTAAAGGCCAGTCGTGAGTTGTTTAGCCCACAATTTGAAAGCCCGGTCCTAAAATATTCAGTACCAGCGCTTCTTTATAGGGAAAAAACAAAACTGGGACAGTGCTGTAGATCTCAATACAGTCTTGTAAAGTGTCTGACAACGAGAGCGTATTGAAAACTCACAGCATGTCACATATACTTTGCGTACATGAAAATAAATGCTGCGAATTTGTCCAACATGGCCATTTGAGTTGAAGCATGTTTTGACTGCGTGTTGTAGTAATCACATTGGCTTTGAGAGGAACATCCATCTCTCTGTCAGGGCCCTCTCCACAGAAAGGCCTGCGCTCTGGGACTACATGCTCCCTGCTCTTATCTCTGCCTGGCAGAGGATGGGGTACTCATTAACTGCACCGGGCTAAAGAGACAGACCCCAAACAAAAGGAGCGCTATGCTAATGGTGTTTGATTGTGTCTGCCCCACTTCATTGTCAGCACATGTAAAATCTATTCTTGCATTTTATCTCGATCACCTTCCCTCACGGCTCCAAATAGTAGCATCAAGGCGTAGAGCTTTTGTGCTGTTTTCGCGTCATAGTGTAAAAAGTGGATTGTGCAAACTGATGACTACAGCGCTTTTCTCATTCAAGTTCAACGCATCAAAACCGTTGGCTTCCTGTTGTGCTAATACATGGACTATTTTTATTATGTTGGTATGACTCGAGCCTGCAGACCTCCACCAAGGCAGGGCTCATATGTGCAATAGAAAAAGTGAAAAGAGTACATTATAACTATGTTCAAAGGAGAAGTTCAATTTGTCAACTGGACAAAGTTTGTTTGGTTGAAAACGTTTCGCCGCTCATCCGAGAGGCTTCGTCAGAGCTGACGAAGCCTCTCGGATGAGCGGCGAAACGTTTTCAACCAAACAAACTTTGTCCAGTTGACAAATTGAACTTCTCCTTTGATCATGGATTCTACCTGGACGACTGAGGGACTTTTCACGCATTATAACTATGTGTTGCTGTTTTTACTAATATTTATAATATTTTGGATTTAAAGTGCACTATGTAATTATGTTATTGCCTGGAATGTTCCATAATATGGTCCTAAACTTATCTCCAATAAAAGTTGGAATGGCACTAGGCAGTCACACGTCACAAGCCAGATCCATGGAGCGGCAGCCCCATTCACAGTAAAACACCTGTAATTGAATAAATAATAAGACACAAAAGATAATGTCATAATGTGAAACATTCCAGGCAAAGTAATACAGTGAACCCTCGCTGTATCGCGGTTCACTCTTCGCGGCCTCGCTGTTTCGCAGATTTTTTTTTCCAAATTTTTTTTTTTTTTTTTTTCAATTTTTTTTATAGTGTAACTTTTTTTTACAGTGTAACATTCTGTCCTGCGCCCTGATTAGCTAAGAGACTAGACCAGGACTAAACCAGGTCTAAAGCAGGTCTAAACCAGGACTAAACCAGGTCTAAACCAGGACTAAACCAGGTCTAGACCAGGGATGGTAGGGACAGAGTCTCTGATGTCCTTCACGAGAGCGCCTGGGTGACGGGAGGTGTGGCCTTTGTTTACTTGCACGAGCCATGGAAGAGACTGAGTGCGAGCCGGACAAATGGAAGAGCCAAGAATCAACATGGACGGGCCTGGCGCCTGGCCGCGCGGCGTCCGGGGGAGCCGCAGCGGGGAGAGGACACTCGCGCGCACAGAGGAGACAGTGGCTCTTCCCCGTGAGAGGACGAGAGGACGAACCCGACCCCGTCCTAGAGAGCTGTGGAGTATTGGCGACGCATTGATAGCGGTCTGATTTTGGAGCCGGGGTGAAATGCAACCAACTCTTGTGAGCGCAGGTTGGTCTTACCTGGTCTTGTGGTGAGGACTGGTGCTCAGAGGCGTCTGTTAGCGGTTTGGCACTGTTAGCATTGGCTTGAGTCTTGCCCAAAATGATATCCAGGTCGCTTTCCACTCGACTTTCGCACATGGCATGGATATGTGGTACCAAAACAAACACACGTGTCCGCGCGCACGTGTCCGCGCACACGTGTCCGCGCGCACGTGTCCGCGTGTCACGTGCCCCCCCCACTATTAATATATTTTAATGAAAATCTACAAAAGTTTGAGTGTTTAAACAAGAGAAAAATGTTAATACCAGTCTCAGAAAGGTGTATAATGTGTCTGGTGAAGCGTTTTCAGCCTTAAAACATGTAGAATAATTGTAAAATATAAAATTGTCCTACTTCGCGGATTTCACTTATTGCGGGCTATTTCTGGAACCTAACCCCCGCGATAAACGAGGGTTCACTGTACCATCTAGTTATAGACTGCATCTATACAAAACCAAAAGTATAATGTTGTCTTTTATGGTGCATGACTGATAGACAACAGATTTTATGATTACTTTAAGCTGTTTTGCTTTAAAAAAAAAAAGATATACTATGCTTGTGTGTGCTATATACTAGTAGTTATAATCTGTGACACCCATGGATCATTCTGTTATCACCACCGTAAAAGTCATCACAACAAAGAGCTGTGAAGCTGTCAGCACTTCCGATGGTTAGCTGCAGATCACACTAGTGAGTACCAGATTGTTTTTTTGTTTTTCCCAAAATGACTATGTGATGCTACCGAATCTAATGTGTATCATCAATTAAGAAAATAAAACTGAAGAGCAAAATAAGTGCAGAGCAGTAGATGCGTACCAGTTACGGAGTATAATGATTACTCAAACAAACATGAATCACGCTAAATACAACTTTGAGAAGGTAAATGAGAAGGCAAGGCAAGAAATAACAATAACATGGTTAAAAACTGTTAAAAGTTGCACCACAGATCCGCTTTAAGGCTAAGGAAAAACAAGTAGCTAATTGAAATTGATAAGGATTTTTGAACACGCTTGAGAGCATCTGTCTCTGCTCATGTGTCTAATTCTAAGTAAGACATTGACCTCTCTTATCCACTTCCCTTTAATAAGGCACTAATTAGGGATCTCATTAATATCCACAGACAATTAATTAAGCCAAATGAGTGTAGCCACAGTTTTTCACATTGTCATAAGTTATACAGACAGAGAAAGATGGCTTAAATCTACAGTTTTACACTTGTCCTGGTATGGCCTCCCTGAGCAGAATCGTTTGTCCACGTTGCCACATCCTGACGGTGGTTTTCAGCATCAGCTCCCCTCAGGCCACACGGCTAAGTCAGTGCAGTGGGCGCTCAGTCTGTCCTATTTAATGTATTCTTCACTTGCATTATTTCTACCAACACAAACCATGCATAAAGAAATACTTTCACAACAGAAACCACTAGCTATTGGGCCTGAGAATATACTGTTGTTTCAAAAAGTTGTCTGAAAGATAAGATATGTCTTATACAAAGTGGCTCTTACACACAATAAAAAAATAAGATAATGATAAAGTTAAACCACAGCAGAAACAAACAGTTAGCAACACATTATAAAGAAAATAGGCACGGTGGCTGAGTGGCTAGTGCTCATGCTTCACAGCAAGAAGGTTCCGGGTTCGATCCCCGGGTCGCCCAGGCCTTTCTGTGTGTTCTGTGTGGAGTTTGCATGCATGGTCTGGGTTTGATCCCCGGGTCGCCTGGGCCTTTCTGTGTGTTTGCATGTTCTCCCTGTGTTTGGGTGGGTTTCCTCTGGGCACTCCGGTTTCCCCCATCAACCCAAAACATGCACCATAGATAAAATCCATCTTAGGTCTCGACCAGCCTAAGCAAGAAGATCATGGAGATGGTCCCCGGGCGCAGTAATGTGCTGCCCACTGCTCCTAATAACAGGATGGGTCAAATGCAGAGAAGAATTTCTCCTGTGTGAGATTAATAAAGTTGCTTAAAATGTTGACTTAAAAGTGGAAACTTTTTTTTTTTTGCTACCAAACTATAGTCTTAATAGCATTGTCTACAGTTCCTAGTTCACTTTAGTACAAACTTGGTATATTTATAGTTTTTTGAAACAAATTTATAAAATGGGTGTGTTCTGGCTCCAGTGGCCACTGTAGTTTCAGGTAGTTGGTGACATCACACAGGTGTTTCTGGTTACAAACACCTGGCTGCAGGGACGGAGTTTGAAATGTGAATGCCTGTTAAACCTGTTCCTCATACCACCAGACCCCGCCTTTCTTTTCCTTACTCTTTTATTTAATCCACAGGCTCTGCCCAGTTTAGAGGCTCTATTTGAAATGTGTTTTTTGGCAGAGTTGAGGTGCTTAGTCCCACTGAGTCCAGATCTTTTATTTGGTTTCAACAAAGTTTCAACAAATCCAGTGTTTTTTGTCATTAAATTAAGAAGAATTGTAGAGATCCCCTAGAGTATTATCTAAAAAGTTAAAAACAAAAAAGAAGAATACAAAAGAAATGTACTAAATATTGCACCAAACCTAGCAATAACATAAAGTAATATAAACAGAAAAGCACAAATGCATAATTACACACCAAAATATGAAATCAAAGCTGTTTTGATGTGCTTCATGTATAGCATCTGATACCACAAAGAGAATACAACTGGTGAATAACTTGTGTAATGTGACTAAATTGTCCGCAGTATGGCATTAAACTGATCTGCCTTACATTTATTCAACTACAGGTGTTTTTATTGCTCAAAAATATCTTTAAAAGCATCCATTCTTACTGCAAGTGTGGTCGCCTCTCCACAAATCTAACATTTACATCTAGTCATTTGACTTGCAGGTCTCCATGGAGATTCATACATTTCTGAATAAAAAGAATACAAAAGAAATGTACAAAATATTTAACTCAAACCAGCAGTAACATAAAGCAACATAAACAGAAAAGCACAAATGCATAATTACATACCAAAATATGAAATCAAAGCTATTTTTTATGTGCCTCTCACCACAGAGAGAATACAACTGGTGAATAATTTGTGTAATGTCACTTTGATTGTATTTAAATGAGTGGACTGGCTCAGCGGGGTGACCATATAATGTTACTGACAGTGGGTCAAACACAGTGCACCCCATGTCCCTCCATAGGACTTGCAGCTTGTGAATAGAAATGGTGGGATTAGCTGAGAGACAACAGAGGAGGAAGGGACAGGAGTCCATATAAAACACATACGTATGGCCCTGTGCTGTGTCTAATGCGCTTGTGTCTGTTTGACGGGGACAATGCAGCGCTCTCATTTTCATGTAGATGACAGATTAGCCCCCCTCTTCCTCACTGCTAACATGTCTGCAGCATTAAGGTCCTCGCAAGTGCACAGTGTACCACCCAGTCTGTGTTAAGGTTAACTTAAAAATAAATAAATAAATAAAAACGTGCACCGGGGACTACAGGTGGAAATTAGCTCTAGTGCTACAACCTGGCACAATGCATCTCTCCTTTTAAGGTTAATGTAGAGGCACTATCCTTGTCTCATAAATAAACAAAATAAATAAAATAACTTCATTTCATTTCATTTATTTATTCATTTCGAGCAGGTCAACACAAGGAAATAAATACATGTAACCAATATATGGTCAGTTACAATTGTTTTTGCTTGAAAAGGAGTGAGAAAAAGAACATTTATTGAATCCCACCCCTGTCTTCCAAAACATTGTCAGTTCAGTTGAAAAACACAAAACAAAACAAAGGCAAATTCTATTCTTGTACAAAAAAAACAAAAAAAACTTTTGATCAGGGACAATAAATTACTCATAAGGTGTGCAACAAGTAAACATACCAGCAACGGTAAGCACAAAAAAACCAACAATGGTAACACAACTACAATAACACACATACATAATACCAACGATGGTAACACAACAGCAGATACCAAAGCACAAAACTGATACCGAAAAGTGCTATTTGACGATTCATTCAAACTCATCTCTCTCTGTATTCAGACCAGACCATGTCTTTATACAAGAACTTAAATTTGTGAATATTCTGACAGAGCTTTTGCTGTAAATCCAGAGCATTCCACATTTTTACCCCACATACAGTCACACAGAAACTTTTACGAGTGGTTCTAACATTAGGCAAAATGAAGTTTCCATAACCATAACCTCTCAAATTATAAATGTTCTCTTTAAATTTTTTGGCACTTCTATATCTTCTATATCAGATCTGTGTGTAATTATATTTTAGCACAATATTCTAGTTTGTTGGCAATGTTGCAGTATTTCACCAACGTAGATGGAGTTTATCATTTGTGCCTTATTCACACTTGTTTGTTTTAGCATCAATAGCTTCTCTGCAAAAGTAATGCTTTGATCGGGATTACATTCATAGGTATTAACATGAATAATTGGATTTGGAAGATAGGTTTAAAAGCAATAAGCAACCACCAGTAGAAGTTTAAATAGTCATCATAATAATCCCTTTATATATTTTGTACTTTTATTTGTACTTTTCTATGTTTATGAAAGCACTTCAGTAGTTTATACATTCTCCATACGTTCTCGAAATATGATCTGCACCAACAGCCTCACACACCCACCCACCACAACCATTCATACCTGATGATGTGTCTTGCTTGAGGACACAAAACAACTATATACCAATCAAAGCTGGAATCCAACCCCAACCACCAATGTAAGACAATCACTGTGCATCTTTTTCTCACCAATTTGTCTCCATCGAGATGTTATTTCCTTCCTTGTAATATTCCACTGTATGGCATTAAACATCTTCCTCCATAGAGACAAGCAGGTGATTTCGCTAAGTCAAGTTACAGGGTAGATCTGTGTAGAGCCACTCGCACTAGATCGTACTAGACTTTTTCAGCAAAACACCTGTAATTAAATGCAAAATTAACAAGCTTACTGAACATTTAAGGTAAAGCAATGGATGTGTGAAGAATCCCTCAGTCGTCCAGATAGAATCCATGGTAAAAGGGGAAATTCAATTTGTCAACTGGACAAAGTTTGTTTGGTCGAAAATGTTTCGCAGCTCATCCCAGTTGCTTCGTCAGTTCTGGTTAGAGTGCTGATGGACACTGCTTATATCTAGCTGCAGGGAGGAGCTAACTATAATTAAATTACTCTGAAACTATCCCACCTTTGTTTTCCAGTTTCTGTCTGACGTCTTGTTTAGCATACCCATTCCGTACCCTAATGGATGTTTCCACACCTCTGGACTTGATCTGGCTAGCCCTATTGTTTCCTTTGTTTGTTTTGATTTAGGTTTGAGAATGGAATTATAGATGGGAGACAAGTTGTGTCTGACCCCTCCATTCCTGTTCAACGAAGACTTCTCTTTTTTGACAAAAATAGCCTCTTTAACCCCCCTTTCAAACCAGTTTTGTTCCCTGGCTAAGATCTGAACCTCACTGTCCTCAAAAGAATGGCCCGTGGCTTCTAGGTGGAGATGTACGGCAGATGACGGTCCACTCTGGCACGCCCGCCTGTGTTGGTACATCCTCTTGTGAAGTGGCTGTTTTGTTTCTCCAATGTAGCGCTCACTGCAGTCTTCATTACACTGAATGGAGTAGACCACATTGCTTTGTTTGTGGCTCAGAGTTTTGTCCTTTGGGTGAATGAGTTTTTGTCTTAAAGTGTTTGTTGGTTTGAAATAAACTGGGATTTCATATTGTCTGAAAATTCTCTGTAGTTTTTCAAAAACGCCAGTCAGGTAAGGATTCGCTACACCTTTCCTCCTGGGTTCGGATTCTCTGTTGTCTTGTTTCTTGTCCTTGTCTCTCTTAGTTTTGTTGACAGCCCATTTAGGATATCCACAAACAGAGAGGGCTTTCTGCACATGTTGTTCTTCTTTCTCCTTATCCTCTGTGCTTGTAGGAACCACTTGGGCCCTGTGTCGTAATGTCCGAATAACTCCCAGTTTGTGCTGCAGTGGGTGGTGTGAATCAAAAAGCAGGTATTGGTCTGTGTGTGTGGGCTTCCTGAAGACCTCTACTTGAAGTCGCCGGTCTTCTCCTATCGTTCAGTCACAATCGGGTCAGACACAATCTCTCTCCCATCTATAATTCCATTCTCAAACCTAAATCAAAACAAACAAAGGAAACAATAGGACTAGCCAGATCAGGTCCAGAGGTGTGAAAACATCCATTAGGGTACTGAATGGGTATGCTAAACAAGACGCCAGACAGAAACTGGAAAACAAAGGTGGGATAGTTTCAGAGTAATTTCATTATAGTTAACTCCTCCCTGTAGATAGATATAAGCGGTGTCCATCAGCACTCTAACCAGAACTGACGAAACAGTTTGGATGAGCTGCGAAACGTTTTCGACCAAGTAAACTTTGTCCAGTTGTCAAATTGAATTTCTCCTTTTACCATTAAAGCAATGGAGACAAACTGAGGCAGACTCCACCAAAAAAGCTACGTAGTGGACCTATAAACATTGCATCACTGCTTTAATGGAGGTCTCTGTATGTTTTAGATTTTAAGAGTGATCAGTCAACCCTTTTCATTCATAAAAAATGCATTTAACCAGATGTCTCTTTCCTTTATGTGGACTCGTACACCACTAAGCTTGACCCATGAGCCCTCTTCTTCACTCCTTTGTAGCACGAGTCGTTTGTAATTCACTTCCCACTCTCTCTGCTCTCATAGAAGGCTGTTTCCTTTCGTATTGATTTGTGCAGAAGCAAACACTGCAGCTGTGGCACTTCCTTTTGAAACTGTCCCTGAACAAGCGTTTGGATCCTCTATAACCATATTCTAGTGATGTGTTCCGTGGGTGAAAGGGGCCAGGGAAGCCCGGCCTGGAGGCGCTGATGGCTGCATCCTCCTGTGTTTCTCTTTTAAACATAAATCACACGCACTCGTCTGAAGAGCTGCTCCGATCAAGGTTATTGTCCTCAAGTGAGTGTGCCGCCTCACGCTACATTCTCACGCAGCATAAAACACAGCTACTCAGAGGTCTCACTAAATTATGCTTTTCTCAACCCAACTGAAAGGAGCAGTGATTCAGGGATATAAGTGTGTGTGAGTCAGTTACTATTGTCAGTGAGCTTATGTTAAAAGTGCACTATGGAACTTTTCTCACCTGCTTGTCTCCATGGAGATGTTATGTTATCTATCTATCTATCTATCTATCTACAGCTCTGGAAAAATTATCAGTTTTTCTGATTTGACTACTTATAGGTATGTGTTTGGGCAAAAGGAATATTTTTGTTTGAGTCTATAAACTACTGACCCCCCCCCCCCCCCCCAAAAAAAAAAAAAAAATCCTTTAGAGCATTTATTTGCAAATGACAAAAAAGATACATGTTTTCAGACCTCAAACAATGGAAAGAAACAAGATCAAATTCATTTTATTATTAAAACAACATAATAACCCTTATTTTTAATCACAGCTTTCATGCGTCTTGGCATTCTCTCCACAAGTCTTTGTTCTTGGGTGACTTTATTCCACTCCTGGTGCAAGAACTAAAGTAGCTCAGCTTTGTGTTTGTGTTGGAATTCAACAGACGCTGGAATGAAATGGCTGTAATACATGTAGAGATGCTGATTTCAGAAAAAAAATGCAGTGGTCTCTTATCTTTTTCCAGAGCTGTATCTACTGTATCTATATATAAGTATATGTTTCACTTCAGGTATCTCCAATAAAAAAAAATGTTGATGAAGATTGATGATAAAGGTTGATCTGACCTGTAACTTAGCCTGGTAGAGCCCCCTGCTTGTCTCTGTGGAGAAGGACACATTTAAGGCCATACTGTGGAACATTCTGGGCTTACTAATGACTCTGAATCGACAAAACAATGGACCCTTCACCAGAAAAGTTACACAGTGCACCTGATTAAAGTGCAGTGATTACTTTATACTTCCACTGGCCCCATAACGGTCAGGATACCTTCACATTGACTTATTCGCCCCAGGTCGTCAACTAGGATCCTCTCCTTTACTCCTATGGGCTTTATAGGATGAATCTATTATGCATATTTTGGCGTTCATGGGGGAAAGTGGAGTACTCATCCAGAAATATGCAAATTTCTGGATGAAGAGCTGCTCCGATCACGCCGACTGATATATCGGTTGGCCAAGCAGTAATTTAAACTTCATACAGTACGACCCCACAAGCTCCAGGAATCAAACCTCTGACCTTGATACTATGAGCTAGCCACTTAGGTTATGTTTGTATGATGAGGATCTGGACAGAAGACGCAAAAGTGGCGTCGCATCTTCACTTTTTATTTAGACGAGCATTTTCGGGAGGAAATCTGCGTGCATACGGTGATGCAAAAGTGTGTGGAATTCGATTGGGTATGCATGCCAGGCGGCTAGGTGGTGCTGTGATACATTATCACTATGTCCGTGCGCATGTGTAGAATCTTTCTTCTTCTCATCTGCGCCGCAAAAAGCAAAACAAAACATTAGTGCAACATAAAACATAAAAAAAACATAAAAAACATAAAAAAAAACATAAAAAACATAAAACAAACATAAAAAAAATGTGTGTGGTCAGACGAAGAAGTTCAACTATTGCTTCAGACCACGTTAGACTACAAAGCAACGAAGGCGCAACAAGGTGGGACTGGGAGTCTTGCCAAACAAAGTAAACTGATATATGGACCGATGTGACGTAAACGCGTACACGACGTCAGCAGATTTGACCAGAGTTTTGCGTCTTGGGCAGTGTAGACGAAAACGCTACGGCGGAGCGTATTCAAGTTTTCCACTTTGGAATGCGGTTTTAGTTTTTTGCGTTTTTAAGTCCCCAAAACGCCATCACCATCTAAACGAAAGGCACTTCCAATAAAATAATTGGTTGTTTTTACCCGTAAGCGTTCTCGTGTAAACAGGCCCTCAAGCACCACCCCATAAATATTCTTAGATAACAAATTATATTGTTGCTAAATAATCAAGTTTTGAGGTTTGTTGATTTGTCAGTCTTCAAATATGAAAACATAAACTAATAACTTTTTTAATAAATTTAGATCGTTGGTATGTGTACTGCCGCAGGATAGGGCAATAATACAAACTCCAGCTACAAGTTTTGATTTTTCAGATCTTCCATTAAGCACGACCAATATTTCTGCTTTTATTTCCTCGTGTTGATACTAACTCACTATACGCAAAACATAATCAACTCAAATGCAAATTCTGGTTGTTCAACAAGCCTGCCATCTGGGAAGCGAATTAAACCAAATGAAAATAATTAATAAAACAACCCAACACCACAAAACGCATATGTAAGTCAAAACTCCTACGTAATCACTGCACACGATCAGACTAGCCATAATCGCCCACCCACACCTGCGCCCCTCTCCCGCACCCGTCGGCAGCTCCAGGGGGGTGGCTGGGTGCACGTTTCGGATGGGCCCCCCTCTGAGTCTCAACATGTCCGTGCCCCTCCCTGTTTTCCAGATGGTGCAGGTGACTCGCACACAAGCTGCCACACAGACGCAGAGAGGAAGAGAGAGAGCGGGCCGGGATGTAAATGATTACAGATCGTTGACAGGATTTGATTAATTGCTCCTGATCGTGGATGAGCTCTGGTCCGTGTTCAGCAAATTCTCTCGTAGACATTATATAGCGGAGTGTAAAGCTTCTGGCCTCGTTGCTGTTACAATAATGGAAGACATGGAGGTATCACAGAGCCACAAGGAGAGACTGGAGAAATGTGAGGAATAATAAGGAGCAGATTGCGTTTCAAATAGGAGCGAATCAATGTTACACGAGGCATTCAATTTGAGGTACTATAGAAGAAATAAGGAATGAGAAAGAAGCATGTAATTGTATTGTGATTGTACAGTTTGAAGTGAGTGGTTAGCAAGTTCTTGCCTCACAACAAGAAGGTTCAATGATTGATTCCCAAGTTGAATAAGACTGTGAGTTTGCTTGTTGCTTGTTCTACCTGTGTCTGGGTGGGGTTCCTGTTTCTTAATGGGTAAGTTATAACACTACTGACAACATTCCCCCCAAATTCCAAATAAAATATTATCGTTTAGAGCATTTATTTGCAGAAAATGACAAATGCTCAAAATAACAAAAAAGATACATGTTTTCAGACCTCAAACAATGCAAAGAAACAAGATCAAATTCATTTTAAAACAACATAATACTAATGTTTACACTTAAGAAGAGTTCAGAAATCAATATTTGGTGCAATAACCCTTATTTTTAATCACAGCTTTCATGCGTCTTGGCATGCTCTCCACAAGTCTTTCACATTGTTCTTGGGTGACTTTAGAAGAAGAAGAAGATTGGCTTTATTGATCTCACACAGGAGAAATTGTCCTCTGCGTTTGACCCATCCTGTTATTAGGAGCAGTGGGCAGCACATGACTGTACCCGGGAACCATCTCCATGCATTGGTCAGGACATCTCAGGCTTGGCCAGGACCTCAGCTGGAGGATTTTACCTATGGTGCATGTTTTGAGTTGATGGGGGAAACCAGAGTGCCCGGAGGAAACCCACCCAGACACGGGGAGAACATGCAAACTTCACTCAGACTCCACACAGAAAGGCCCGGGTGACCCGAATCTTATGGCCATACCAATGTGCCACACAGGGATCGAACCAGGAACCTTCTTGCTGTGAAGCATGAGTGCCACTCAGCCACCGTGCCATTATTCCACTCCTGGTGCAAGAACTGAAGTAGCTCAGCTTTGTGTTTGTGTTGGAATTCAACAGACGCTGGAATGGAATGGCTGTAATACTAATGTAATGTAGAGATGCTGATTTCAGAAAAAATATGCAGTGGTCTCTTATTTTTTCCAGAGCTGTATATGTGCATGTTTTGGGTACTCAGTTTTCTCTGATCAAAGTATACCCTCTTCCTGATCAATCTAGAGAAGATCCCTGAGCACTGCACAACAACTTCTGACTGCCTCAAAAATACATACCAAAATGATCTTGTTTTTAATATATTTATTTATTTATTACAATTGGCCTAAAATAAGAATATGGTTTGATTTGGCTTTACATACTGGGATTACTTGGTGGTAGTTAATTTAATAGCTGTTTGTTTCAATCAATCAGTCAATCAAACAATATTTATAAAGCGCTTTTCATACAAAATGTAACACAAAGCGCCTTACAGTGATTAAGGATTAGAAGATTGAATTTTATTGATCTCACACAGGAGAAATTTAATTACTATAGCAGTTTTTAGCCATGATGTGACTTAAAATTATAATGAATATACCTAAAGAGTTGAGGAGAAATCCCTTTAAATCTATGCTCCATTTTTCCAAGTACTGTTCTCCACCACACACAAAGAGTATAGCTTGTCAAAAGTCAACCTATACCAGTGACATTTTGTCTTTTAAATGAATATTTTGTATTGAGGCAAATGAGCAGTGAATGTTGAAACTTTCTCTTCACTGTGAATCAAGAGGCAAACTCCAAATGTCAAGGTATTTCTTTAACAAGGCAATAGCCATCAAGTCTTACATTTCCAGCTGAGCAGACAAGACATTTGGGATTTCTGCGGATTATAAAAAGAGTTACGATACGAGGCAGGTCTGTCCCCAACTTTTAACCAACTCACTATGAAAGACTAAATGTGCAAAAAGACAAATTTGGGTGCAGTCTATTTGTTGGAGTGAGTGCGTAAATGGGTCCCTGAGGAGTGCGCTGTGGCCACTGAGACAATGGGGTATTTTACAAGTCCCTGCAGCCTTTTGGACAGCTCTTTCTAAAGCTCAGGGAGATCTTTAGGACAGTCCCACGTGGAGCTGTGGGCGGACATACACAGACAGCCAATTACACAGCACTCTTCATTCAGACAGAGCCTCACACAGTACTGTGGACTTAGACACACACAGAGCAGTACAGGAGGGGACCCATCAGTTATCTGTGCCTCCACTTACCACGCCTTAACTAGACTTTAATATGGTCATGATTAAGCAGAAATATGACCACTTTAACATTTTAACAATCACATTGTAACGTCCTGTGTTCTGTGAGGCTTTATTTTCTCCTATGTTTTTATTCATAAACAGTTGTCAAGTTCACAAAATAATCCTGTTACAAACTGACGCAGCACTCCTCTAAAGATAGCACTGAAGCTAGTAGGACCTCTGGATTTATGGCATTGTGAGGACTAAAATCTGTACACACTCTATACAGCTCTGGAAAAAATAAGAGACTACTGCAAAATTATCAGTTTTTCTATAGGTATGTGTTTGGGCAAAAGAAACATTTTAGTATAAACTACTGACAACATTTCCCCCATATTCCAAATAAAAATATTATCATTTAGAACATGTATTTGCAGAAAATGACAAAGAGTCAAAATAACAGACCTCAAACAATGCAAAGAAACAAGATCAAATTTATTTTAAAACAACATAATACTAATGTTTACACTTAAGAAGAGTTCAGAAATCAATATTTGGTGCAATAACCCTTATTTTTAATCACAGCTTTCATGCGTCTTGGCATGCTCTCCACAAGTCTTTCACATTGTTCTTGGGTGATTTTATTCCACTCCTGGTGCAAGAACTGAAGTAGCTCAGCTTTGTGTTTGTGTTGGAATTCAACAGACACTGGAATGGAATGGCTGTAATACATGTAGAGATGCTGATTTCAGAAAAAAAAATGCAGTGATCTCTTTTTTTTTTTTTTTCCAGAGCTGTATATCAAGGAGATCAATCCCATTTATGGGGACAGGCCCCCATGATATAAATCCTTTATTATTAGATCAACTATGATTTAAAGATCAGATATGTGTTAAAAAGGTTAGGGTTTAGGTTAAGTTTAGGCAAGTAGTAACTATGGTTAAAGCTGCAGTAGCTGATTTTAGAAATGTGAAAAGAGGAAGTTGGTATTTAATTCTATCTAAGCTTTTTTGACAGAAAAGTGAAGAGTGGACAACCAAAGGACAGTCAATCAGCTCTCATCCCAAAGCATCATATTGACTCACATACCTCTTTCTTATAAGTTTGAGAGTGATGTGAATTATAAACTGTTAGATTAAAACAGTCAGATTTTTGTCACAAAGTTCTGGTTACAATATAATGTTTGAGAAGAAAAGCTTTAAAGGAAAAATAACGTTTTTTTACAATTTGAGCCTTATTTCGGTAATAAAACAAGTTGCTTTACTCACCCATATCACTTTGGTGTCATATGGAGCATTTCCGGAGATGTTTTAGATTAGCGTTAGGCTAACGCCGTTAGCCTAGCGCGACTTATAGCCATAGCTCGGGGCATTCCCTGAGCATGTAATATGCCCCTTGCGGGCTCCAAATCTCAGACTTACAGGCACTTTTCAAATCATAGAAGCTCGATGTCTTTAGTCTACGATTTCGTTTGAATCAAAAGTGGCCTGTAATCCGAGATTTATCCATAGTTTACAGCTATGTGTTCCATGTTTGGGTCCCGGGAGCTGAGAGCACACTCCGCACATGCGCACTGGCGTCCTCATCTACTCGAAACTGTGACACCAAAGTGATATAGGTGAGTAAAACAACTTGTTTTATTACCGAAATAAGGCTCAAATTGTAAAAAAAAACCTTACTTTTCCTTTAAGGTTAGGAGCCTTAGTCAGTTTGCTGGAAATGAATATAAGTCAATGCAATGTCCCCATGAAGGATGGAAACACACATTATGTACATGTGTGTGCATGTATGTGTGTATCTGTGTGTATCTGTGTGTAGTACTGGATCCCTATGAGCCCCTGCTGCTCCTCTGTAAAGCAGCAAACAGCCCACAGGCCGATAATGGCGACAGTGAATAGTGTGTGATTATACCTCTGCCTGTGATCTGTGCGCCTCCGTCTGACTCAGTCTCTTTGTCTCCCTCCCTCTTATTGTCTGAAACTATGACTTGTGTTATTCTATTATTGACGGGTTCACTCTCTATCATCCAAAGACTGAAGCTATCTCATTACTCACTGTCACTCATGTGGAAGTAGTGATTGTGTAGTGTTTAAGACTGGACTCAAGTTAACAAAATGGCATCTGCAATCATCAGTCAAATAACGCTTGTATAACAAATCTTAAAACACCAAAATGCATGAATGCTTCCAGTTGTGTTAAATTTATCATAAAGAAACAGTCTTCTCTAATCTAATCTCTTGTGTAGAGCCCACGTGTCACAAATTCTCCTATACCACACACTTACATGGCATTGTAAAGAAAGAACTACACACATGGTAGACAGAGTGCACATGGCAACCAGGATCTCATTTAACTGTTACTATATGAGAATGAGAGCGTTTACAATCTAATAGCGCAGTTTTATTTTATATAGTTATTAGCTGGGCCTCATAATTATTTAATATAATACATCCGTACATCTCCACCTAAAAGCTACGGGCCTCTCCTTCAAGGACAGTGAGGTACAAATGTTGGTCAGAGAAAAGAACTGGTTTGAGAGGGGAGTTAAAGAGGCTAAAAGAGAATTCTTCCTTGAACAGAAATGGAGACATCAGACATCATTTGTCTCCCATCTATAACTCTATCCTTAAAGCTAAATCAAAACAAACAAAGAAAACAATAGGACTAGGCAGGTCAGGTCCAGATGTGTGAAAACACCCATTATGGCCTTGAATAGTTCTGCTTATCAGACCCCACACTCCCACTGCATATTTAACAGGCTTACCTAACTAACAGAAACTGTAAACAAATAGGTGTGGTAGTTTCATAGTAATTTCACTGTAGTTAGCTCCTCCTCCAGTCAGTTATAAGCAGTGTCCACCAGCACTCTGACCAGAACTGAAGAAGCAGCTTGGATGAGCTGTGAAATGTATTCAACCAAATAAATGTTTGTCCAGTTGACAAATTGAATTTCTCATTTTGCCATGGATTCTACCTGGATGACTGAGGGATTTTACACACATACTTAATGTAAAGTAGACAGATAGTAATTTACTGGAGGACATCACACTTCTTACCTGCATGGGCCTGCCTGATAGAGACATTACTTCTATTGCTCTTTTTTTTTTTTTTATTAACTTTAAAATGTTTGAGTACTAAGTATCATTTACAAACAAGATAAGGCATATAAATGTGAATATATGGTGAGACATCAACAATATGCATTTATAGAGTAAATGTAAGTAAGGAGGTTAAGGTGTCTTGCCCAAGGAAATAATAAGAATAACAGCTGTCTTGTGTTCAGGTTCAGACAGTCTTGACTTTATTGATACCCGCAGGTAGAATTGGTTTGTGAGTTGGTTTCAATACATAAGACACAGAAATAACAAACACAAACATAAAATCATAGTTCAAATGTGAAAGTAACCCGCTGTGCTCATCAAAACATGATAAGAGAATAAAAAGAGCCTAAAAGACTAAAACATTGCAGATGTCCATAAAAAGTGTATCACATATAAAGAATTAAGGTGCAAGTTACAGCTTATTTAGCAAACAAACAGCTGCTGGGATAAAGCTGTTTAAAGAGCTTAGTTTTACACCTAGGGACCAGGTGCCTTTGCCCAGATGGAAGGAGCTGAAAATCATTGCGCAAAGGATGAGACGTATAGTGTTGGAGTTGAAGGTGAGGCAAGGGTATTTGTATAGAACAATTCAAACACATATTTGCATTGTATGGTTATTAATATTCATTGTCTGTAATTCAAAGTGCTTTACAGAATAAGAAAGTCCCATATCACAATACAAACAAATCAAAACATTAATACTGAAAAAAAAATAATAATAATAACATTTAAAGAGATGTACTTTGATGCTAGGCGACAGGGAGACTTGTACACAAACAGAGCTGCTTTAAGGTCTATTCTCTGAACCACAGGAGCCAGTGCAGAGACCTGAGCACAGGATTTACTAGTATGTGCTTGTACTTCCTGGTTTGAGTCAGGACCTGATCAGCAGTGTTTATACTGCTTATACAGTTTATACAGCAGTGTGATATATTGCAGCTGTCTTACAGTGAGCAGGCTGTTACAGTAGTCTAACTTACTGGAGACAAACGCATGGATAAGTCTCTCTCTCTCGGGTGAAGAGAGGGGCAGAGCTGTCAACGGATCACAACCTGGTTGTGAGTTGGGTCCGCTGGCGGGGGAGGAAGCCGGAAAGACCTGGCAGACTCAAGTGTATAGTGAAAGTCTGTTGGGAATGTCTGGCAGAGCTCTCTGTCAGTGGGACCTTCAACTCACACCTCTGGGAGAACTTCTCCCAGATTCCGGGGGAGGCTGGGGACATTGAGTCCGAGTGGGCTTTGTTCTCGTCCTCTTTTGACGATGCGGCTGCTCGTAGCTGTGGTCCAAACCCGGTAGTGGACACCAGAAGTATGGGATGCTGAAGAAGGAGTCTTATCGGGCCTTGTTGGCTCGTGGGATTCCCGAGACAGCTGACAGGTACTGGCAGGCCAAGCATGCTACAACCCAGGCGGTTGCAGACCCCAAAAATTTGGGGTTGGGAGGAATTCGGAGAGGCCATGGAGGAGGACTATTGGACGGCCTCAAAGAAATTCTGGCAAACTCTCCGACGCCTCAGGTGGGGGGTGCTTCGCCACCACTGTTTACAGTGCTGGTGGAGAGCTGTTGAGCTTGATTGGGGATGTTGATGGATGGTGGAAGGAATACTTTGAGGATCTCCTGAATCCCACCATCACGTCTTCTGAGGAGGAAGCAGAGGACGGGGACGCAGAGGCGGACTTGTCCATCACCCTTGCTGAAGTCACTGAGGTGGTTAGCAAGCTTCTCAGTGGGAAGGCTCCAGGGGTGGATAAGATCTGTCCTGATTATCTTACGTCTCTGGATGTTGTGGGGCTGTCTTGGCTGACACGTCTCTGCAACATCTCATGGCGGTCGGGGACAGTACCTCTGGACTGGCAGACTGGGGTGGTGGTCCCTCTGTTTAAGAAGGGGGACCGGAGGATGTGTTCCAACTACAGGGAAATCACACTCCTCAGCCTCCCCGGTAAGGTCTTTTCCAGGGTACTGGAGAGGAGAATCTGACCCAATGGTCGAACCTCAGATTCAGGACAAGCAACACTGAACCAGCTCTATACTCTCCATTAGGTACTCGAGGGTTCATGGGAGTTTGCCCAACCAGTCCACATATGTTTTGTGGATCTGGAGAAGGCATTCGTGTCCTTCCAGGAGTATGGCATCCGGGGCCCTTTGCTAAGGGCTGTTCGGTCCCTGTATGACCGGAGCAGGAGCATTGCAAGCAGTAAGTTGAACCTGTTTCCAGTGCATGTTGGACTCCAGCAGGGCTGCCCTTTGTCACCGGTTCTGTTCACTGTATTTATGGACATAATTTCTAGGTGCAGTCAGGGGGATCCGGTTTGGGGATCACAGGATCTCATCTTTGGTGTTTGCAGATGATGATGTCCTGATGGCTTCATCGAACCGGGACCTCCAATGTGCACTGGGGCTGCTTGCAGCCGAGTGTGAAGCAGCTGGGATGAAGATCAGCTCCTCCAAATCGGAGGCCAAGGTTCTTGAACAGAAAAAGGTGGCTTGCCCTCTCCGGGTGGGTGGAGAGTCCTTGCCTCAAGTGGAGGAGTTCAAGCATCTCGGGGTCTTGTTCACGAGTGAGGGGAGGATGGAGCGTGAGACTGACAGGTGGATCGGTGCAGCGTCAGCAGTGATGCGGTTGCTGTATCAGACCGTTGTGGTGAAGAGGGAGCTGAGCCAGAAGGCAACGCTTTCAATTTACTGGTCAATCTACGTTCCTACCCTCACCTATGGTTATGAGCTTTGGGAAATGACCGAAAGGACAAGATAGTGGATATAGCCTCACTCTGTCTCTGTCTCTCTGTCTCTCGCTGGGGACATGTTTTCCTCCTCTCTCTTATCTGCTACTCTGTGTCTGGTGTTTTTCTTCCATCTTGTCTCTTATTTCTCCTGTTGGAGTAGATTTTTTCAAATCCTAAATTATGGAATTGAGAAGCTGGTCTCTCAACACAACTGGCTTTTTTCATGAAGGAATGTGGGTTCGGGAGAGCCAACATGTCCGGACGGAAGTTATGCTGCTGGATGCACGATGGGACGCTTGCACGAGTGGATCTCCTTCTGTCTGGAACCTCTGTTCCTAGACTAGACATAGCTGTCAACTATCATCTCACACCACAGTGGAGCCGTTGCTGACCTGGTGAAGGTATTACATCAGAAGGTGACACAGATTGAGGAACTGTATCATCTCCAATCTGTGGATACCTCCCGTCACCCGGATTACGTCATGAACATACTTGTGGAACTGTGTAGGAGAAACAACACGGCTCAGTCCGCAATCACGCACCAGGAGGAGAAGACTAGAGGTCTCACAGCCCTGCATGGTGACATGAAAGTTGGGGGACCTTGCGGTACCAGGTTTCTGACTAATTGTCTGTTCACCTGAGTCCTAAAGTTAAATGTATTGATTATATTAATTTTCCCCTTTAGCCTAATTATCTCCCAGAAATTCTGCACCAACAGGATCTGCTGCATTTGGACACTCCCAATTAATTCTGCTGGGACACACTGACATGTAATCTGTAAACACTCTGCCCTGCCTAAACATAGTCTTCCGCCTCAGTTAGTTCATCATTATTCTCTATTTTCCACTCTTGTTCTTGTCCTCTCCCCACCCTCCCGTAATGTTTACCAAACAAAAAGACGCCTCATGTTTACCTGTCCCATTGTTTTGTTGTATATGTTTGTGAATATTGTTATGATTGTATCTGCATTTCCTCTCTGTTCATGTTCTTGTATCACTGATGAGAGAGGTGGGATGTTAGCGCCCCATGTCGGTTGCTTTAAGGTCCATGGACCCATCCATTTCCAAGTGTTTTTGTTGTTTACAATGACAAATAAAGCTTCCATTCCATTCTGTGGAGTTTCCTCCACAGAGTGGCTGGGCGCTCCCTTAGAGATAGGGCTCGGAGTAGAGCTGCTGCTCCTCCATGTAAAGAGGAGCAGCTGAGGTGGCTCGGGCATCTGTTCCGGATGCCTCCTGGATGTCTCCCTTGGGAGGTGTTCCGGCATGTCCCACCAGGAGGAGGCCTAGAGGAAGACACGACATGCTGGAAGTACCATGTCTCCCAGCTGGCCTGGGAACATCTCAGGGTTCCCCCAGAGGAACTGGAGGAAGTGTCCAGGGTTATGGAAGTCTGGGAGTCCCTGCTTAGACTGTTGCCCCTTTGACCCGTCTCTGGATAAGCAAGAGAAAATGGATGGATGGAAGTCTCTCCAAGTCTGGTTTAATCAGTATACCTTTGTTTTTTTTCTATGTTTCTAGATGATTAAAAAAAAAAAAAGATGCAGATGTTATTGATTTGATGTGGCTGTTGAAGTTCAAGTTTTAGTTCATTATTACACCTAGATTTCTAGCCTGAACTTCGTACCAAGAAGAACAAAATAAATACCAGTTTACCAGTTGACTGACGTCCAACCTAAACCAGCTGCTGTGCTGTATTTCTTGTCCAGGCTACTGTATTACAACATTATCTTATAACATGATCTTGGGTGTTGAGGTGATCATTGTTCAACCCTGTTACAGCTGTCACCTGGTACGACCTCCACACTCTTTCTCTCGTGTCCCAGTCACCTTCTATTGTGTGCAAATTCACTCGCACATTTATGCTAATCTCGCTGCATCACATATTAGCCTATAATGTATTCGGGGACACTATTAGCTGTGAACGCTAATGCTGGGCTTCTATTAATGCTTAATGTTAATGCAGTTACAGAGCCCTGAGTCCTGAGCCAGCCCGCCCATCCAGGATTATGTGAGCTTTCTAATCCCTTGTTAGCTGCAATCGGGGCACACATCACACCTGCAACTATAGCATGAGACAGCTACACCTCATCCTGTCGCTACTACTCCCTCAAATCTACTGCTCCTGCTCCCTCTGATATTCACTTCACTCATACACCTGCACATTAACACGCAGTATAAATTGTGTAAGTACATCAACTACATGCACCGTTTTCTCCTTACAACCTCTATAGGTGGGTGATATATTTGTATTACTAGCTATATTTCTATGTTTATGTGTTCATATACATGTATATAATTATGCCTTATCTGACACCAGTCTATTGTTATTTTTGCTACTTTTGAATTTATTATTACCATTTATGTTTTGCTCTTCATTACTATAATATATTGTGATGTGAGCTACTGTGTCCAAATAATTTCCTTTATCCAGTGGTGAAAGTAAAGCGGTGCGCACAGGAACGCAGCACCGGTATAAAATTCACAGCCGGTACGCAGCACCGCTAAGAGAATATGGTTAATGGTGGCCAAAACCCACATTTGGAAAAAAAAAAGTAAGGTGCGCTATTTAAGTAGAAAACACAACCACTCTATGCCATTCGAGAATAACTGAAAGCTACCGGCTGATTTACCCAATTGCATACCGACTGGTTAGCTCAACTGGCAAGTCACTGATTCTCCCCCCGGCAAGAGCGGGTTTATGCTGAGTCAGCACTATAGTTATATTTTGAGGTGTAAAACGTAAAAAAAAAAAAAACAAAAAAAAAAAACAGGTAAAACAAGTGTTGTTTTTTTTAAAGGGACAGTGTGTAAGATTTTTACCTGTTAATTACTGAAATTGAAGATACCCATTCAAAAATACATTGTTTTCCAAGCCTTTTCACTTCCATCATGAAATCAAAGTATTCTTTTGGACTTAGATATAGTCACATAAAAGGGGGATCTTCCCCATATAGAGGCAGCCATTTTGAATACGAGAGCCGCAGAAGGACATTTGGGCTCATCCTTCGCCTCGGCTCCTGCTAACAGCTGCTTAGCCACGCTGCATATGGGAGTGAAGGAGCGAAGGAGAGAAGGGGAAGGGGATGGGGGAAGGGGGGAGCCTCGTGTAAAGAAGCATGCTGCTGGATCACACATCGTAATGGATATAACACGTATTTTGGACTAAATTGTTTTACTGGATTTTATTCGCTGGATCCTTATGGACAGATTGAGACCAAGTTTATGATGAAATACAGAGTTTGACCTGTGCAAAGCCTTCAAAGGTAAGCTAAGTAAGCTAAGTTTTGTGCTTTTCTGTATAAAAGCCCCATGTGCTCGGGGAGTGATTGTTTTGCAGGGAAATGAATTGCATAGTCAAAAAGAGGAGACTGTAAGGTTTCATTTGATGTGTAGATTGTCATGAATCATGATCGGGATTGTGTGTTTTCATGCGAAAAGAAAAAAAAAAAGTGAACGGGGGACCGCGTTTTATGTATACAGCGGTGCGCGGTTCGTGCGTGGGCACGCGCGATGTCGGCGCTACGTCGCGTCCGGGTGACCCTCGAGGTCTGCCATAGCCAAAAGAGGAAGTGGAATAGCTAGTAACCACCTATGCGCCACGAATCCTACACACTGTCCCTTTAAAGAAAAAATGGTAAAGTGATGCACTGGACATTATAGCACCTGTAAGAAATGAAAACTACTTTCACCACTGCCTTTGTCAAAGTCGAAGTCTAAGTATAGGTTTATCACATCAGTATATAGAGCACAAATGTCTATACTAATCTGTACCCAAATACAATATTGAGCACTTCAGAGTATAGGAACTGATGACTCATATAGTAATTACAGTATTAATTTGGAGTGAGCAGTGGAATAACCCTTTAATCTGCTGGTTTGCAGTAAACACATTTTATACAAGGTAGTGTCAACCATAGTTCCATAAGCAGTCTAATCCCAAATTCATCCAAGTGTGAACCAGGGTAGAAAAGGTTTCAAAGTCATCTGGACACTGTTTTTGAAATCAGGACTCCCATTTTCACTTTGATGGTACTGGTCTAGCTCCAATAGTTGGTAGAAAGTAGTTGATCAAATCTCAATTTTATTATTCAGCTAACTGAATCCAAATCATTTTCTCAGAATAATTTTCAATAGACTGTTACTTTTTACTTCTACATATTTGTCTCTTCTGTCTCACTGTTGTGACCTTCCTGTACAGTGACTGCTTTATTAAGGTGTTTTCTACTGGACAGCGAAAATCTCTGAACAGCCAGCCTCGGGTCCAGAGTACATGCACATCTTTCTTATGGTTATCGGGGGTGATAAGGACCTGCTGGACGGAGAGAGGTGAGGAGGGGGTTGAAAAGGGGAAGGAGAGGGGTAGGGGTGAGGGCAGCTCTGAGGGGAGAGGTGCTCTGATAATGTACAGGGCCTGATTAATGTCAAAGGCACAGACTCCTGAATACTTATGAAGCGCTGTCAATGGAGCTGTAAGGGCTGAAGGTTACACAAAGAACACAGGGAGGGAGGAAGAGAGAGATGGAGCAAGAGAGAAAGAGAAATGGAGGGAGAGAGGGGTCAGGGTCAATGCCTGGGCCATTAAGAGCCAGCTTCGGACAGCTCAAGCTCAAATTAATGTCAGTGTTATGTTATAGTGCAGGACTGGAGCTAGTGAAATCATGTGAGCACTGTGAATTTACTTAAAGGTCCTATATTACACAAAATTGACTCTTGTGAGCTTTAAGCCATGTTATAATGTCGTCACAACATACTAGAAGTTATGTTTTGTTTCATTCACACAATCTGTCTTCTTTCCACAAGCCATCGGGCTAATCAACACACTGAAGAAATTCCATGAACATTCCATGAACCTGTTACTAACATCCAAAAAACAATCTTATCTTACACACTGATGTCCATGCTGGTGGCATGGTGGCTGAGTGGGTAGCGCTCATGCTTCACAGCAAGAAGGTTCAGGGTTCGATCCCTGGGTTGCCTAGGCCTTTCTGTGTGTGTTCTGTGTGGAGTTTGCATGCATGGTCTGGGTTTGATCTCCGGGTCGCCTGAGCCTTTCTGTGTGGAGTTTGCATGTTCTCCCTGTGTCTGGGTGGGTTTCCTCTGGGCACTCCGGTTTCCCCCACCAACCCAAAACATGCACCATAGGTAAATCCTCCATAGGTAAGCCGAAGCAAGAAAATCATGGAGATGGTCCCCGGGTGCAGTAATGTGCTCCTAATAACAGGATTGGTTAAATGCAGAACTGGAATTTCCCCACAGTGGGACTAATAAAGGCATAGCTTTCTTTCTCTTGCACTTGACAGATTACACCTTCACTTATTGCACATTTCATTCTACCTCAAACGTTCCTTCTTGTTGAAGCGTATATGTTTACCTGTATGTCTTATGTCTATTTATTGTTGATGAGTGTAGCTGTGTGTTTGTGTGTGTGTTTGTGTGTGTGTGTGTGTGTGTGTGTCTGTGTGTGTGTGTGTGTGTGTTTGTGTGTGTGTTTGTGTGTGTGTGTGTGTGTGTGTGTCTGTGTGCGTGTTTTTAGTTTTTAGTTTAAATTGCACATTTGGTGTCTGGTGAAACACAATTTCAGTCCTCTGTGTAATGTCTGTTAGATAGTGAATTGACAATAAAGTGCACTTTGACTTTGACTTTGACTTGACTGTCTCCAAAGCTCAAAATGCTCTGTTCCACCTTATGATGTCATGAAGTTCAAGTTAACAGCTGCCTTTTACCTTTTGTTCAGTAGAAATGGGTAATTCCAGCGCTAAAATGATCCAGATGATTCTAATGAAGACGCCTGGAGCACTTCCTGTATAATCACATCATAATGCCATGACATCACAAGGTGGAGCTGGGTGTTTTTTCTGTTTGAGAGAAGAACTCAGCCTAAATATGCAAGATTTGTGTGTTAAACGTATGAATGAAACAAAACACAAATCCAGGTCTGTTTTTGAAGAGGTAACATTATAACATAGATCAGAATATAGAGTAATATGGACTCTTTAAAGAGAGATTTAGGAGTAAGCAGTGTTCTTATTTGAATATTTTTGGGGGTTTGTCTGCCCGTTATATTTGGTAATTCTATTTTAGACCAAGACACTCTTTCTGTATTAGTGGTTTTAGTGAAAGAGCCTGACGGCAGCAGATGGCTTCAACAATTAGCCCAAAATCATAACAGGTCATCAGCATAGATCAGATTTATTATATTTATTCTTGGCCTAATATGGTTGTATAAGTTTTTGAAATTATTAATTTAATTTAGGAAAACTTTAGTAAAAATATGAACATGAACACACGTTTTCTTTTACAGCTGTGACAAACAAAAGCAGTGCCCTCTTCTCTGACTTTGAACGCGACAGTGTGCAGTGACCCTTGACCTATGACCTTCCAGAGCAGCCTTGACCCCTGCAGTGACCTCAGGGAGCGTGTGTAATGAGACTGGACCTGCCTAATGACCTCTGGAGCGGGAGAGAGCCCCGATAAGGGTCAAGAGCAGATGTCCCGCGGCCAGAGGCTCCGGACAGCTGACTAACTGACCCCTCTGTGGGACTAGCCTCTGGTCCTGCAGATAAGGACGAGAATGGTCATTTTTATGAGATGATGTAGGAGCAACAAAAGCACTGCCACAATTCAATGACAAAGCACATGCAGTATTGTTCCATGATACTTTTTTCATTCATAAAGGTCACTGAAATATGAAATAGGGCTCCAAATTCCAAATGAGTAAGAATTACTCAAATTACTTGGACAGACATAGAGAATTATAACATTTTTAAACAGAAGAATGTATTTAGGGGCGGCAGTAGCTTAGTTTAGGTAGAGGGTTTGTCCGCTGATCCAGGGGTTGGTTCGAATCCCGACAATGTATTGTTGGTTGAGCGGTCGGATTCATTGACCCACGGGTTGGCGGTGCGATCCCAGCTCCCAAGCTCCCACAGATGAGTGCTGCCATTGTGTCCTTGGGCAAGACACTTAACCCCACCTTGCCCCCAGTGTGCATGCACACTGGAAGAGAGCCCCCATGACACAAGTACATCAAGACCGGTTGCGTCAAGTGACATGGGGCCGTCCTCCCATAGACCCACCACCCGCAGGGGGATCCATGGGGCCGGTGCGCTGTGATCTGGGCGGCAGATCTGTCTGAACCATTGCCCCAGCGACCTGAAATACAGAGAAAGTGTAAGAAAATGGATGGATGGATGTATTTACTAACTTTTTAAAAATAAATATATATTTGCATTCGACTAATCACCAAACAAGAAGACTGTATCAGGAAAGGACCTATATTGCTCAAAGTTGACTTTTGTGAGCTTTAAGTCATGTTATAATGTCGTTACCTCCACAAAAACAACTTGGGTTGTGTTTGTTTCATTCACACATTTGAGTTTATTAGTCTGTCTACATTTCTAAAGCTCTAAATGCTCAGTTCCCCCTTGTGATGTCATAAAGTGGTAGTTTTTAATTAACAGCTACCTTTTACCTTTGGTTCAGTAGAGATTGGCAGTTCCAAGACTGAAATGATCAGATGTTTCTAGTGAATGTTTATAGAGTTTAAAAACACAGTGGAGCACTTCCTGTATTTCCACATGACATCACTAGGTGGAAGAGAGTGTTTGAGAGAAGAAGAAGAGGGTTTTTGTGTCAGACATGTGTGGATGAAACAAAGCACAACTACAGGTATGTTTGTGATGAGGAACCACATTATAACATAGATCAGAAAATAAGGGCCCTTTAATAGAAAGAAGAGAGAAAAGTGATGGAGAGAAACTGATGGAGGAATAGCTGGAGAGGAAACAGTGGAGAATGGAGTGAGCACATTGGGTCAGTGGACCAAGGTGCCTACAGCAAAGGCTCTCTACAAGATCTCTACGATTGGTGACAGTGGCTCAAGTGATCACGTCTTACACAAGGAAGATTAATTGTTCAATCCATCACCAAACAGTGCATCCTGTCATTGTGTCCTTGGGCAAGACATTTGAATGTATTTGGTGGGTGAGTAATGTTCAGCCATCACTCTGCCAATCAGCCACACAGACGTAAAGGTGCACTGTGTAACTTTTCTTATGGAGAGTCTGCCAACTGCTCGTGTCCATGGAGCTGTTATTGTTTTGCCTGGAATGTTCCACAGTAAATCATTAAAGGGATAGTGCGTTTTTTTATGTGAATCCGTATGGCTTCCCCTTCAACGGTGTTGTGAGATTAACACTGACTTACCCATGAGAGCTTACGGCGCATGTTGCCGTACCGCATCCGCCGTAAACATCCACTAACAAGTGAACAAGCAATACAGCTAATCTGGGCACAGTGATACAAGTCAAGAGAAAATAACACCAATGCGAATTACGCTGCTGAATTTTTGCGCAGACTGTGTGACGCATATATATCACTTTTTGGACAAATGTTGTTTTGAGAAGAAAAACAAGCTTTATTTTGCCTGGAAGAATCCATGACTCATCGTTGTACCAGCGGATGAGTCTGGTAACGCTTGATCCACAGAATGCGCTGCTGTTGCTCTCAAGTTTTGAGCGGGGTCGTGCATGAGACTGTAATTTCCGAGGACTGAGGGGGGGGGGCGAGTGAACAATTTTTCCCGAGGAGCGGGGGGGGGGGGGGGGGGGGGGGTTGAATTGCGTGAGAAATGCCGTGTGAGCGTCGAATTAACAGTCGAATTGCGTGTTGAGAGCCCTGTTTGTCTAAAGAGCAAACTTAAACTACAAAGCAACTAATGAGAGTTATATAAATTAAGTTATTACCTGATGGTTCTCTTTATCATCACCGCACTTTGTCAGTGCGCGCTGAGAGGGGCGGGGAGGAGGGAGCGGGACATTTTTAACGGATTCACGTAAGAGTCTGGTTAATGCACCGGGCCCGCGGCGAACCGCGTCTCACCGCGCCTCACAGGGCAGTTCGGCTCTGGGCCGCGCGTAAGCCGTCAGGGGGGACACGTTACGCACAGACGGAGACACCGGGACCGGAGTCGGTGCGTCTCAGAGGAGACATGGCACCGGGACTGAGGCTCAGGATGTGCCTGGGGGACGGCGCGTCTGCTCCGGCCTCCGCTCGGACTGTGCGCCCGGAGCAGGAGGAGTTTTTTTCGCTGAAAACGCGCGGAGCCTGCATAAACTAAGCCATACAGACCGATTTTCTGGGCACAAAAAAAAAGAAAAAAAGAAAAGAAATCAGCGTGAGAAATGCCATGAGTGGCGTGTGAGCGTGTGAACACGTCGAATTGCGTGTGTCACACTCTCAATGTGTGAGACTTGAGAGCCCTGCTTTTTTTTAAACGCACTATCCCTTTAAACTGACCTGTCTTCATGAAGATGAGCAGAAATGAAACTAGGTTAAATACAGGTCAGATCTGTGGAGAGGCATCTCAGTACAGCTCTGGAAAAATATAAAAAGACCAATGCAAAATTATCAGTGTTTCTGATTTTACTACTTATAGGTGTTTGTGTGTGTTTGGGCAAAAGGAACACTTTTGTTTGAGTCTATAAACTACTGACAACATTTCTCCTAAATTCCAAATAAAAAAATTATAATTTAGAGCATTTATTTGCAGAAAATGACAAATGGTCAAAAATAACAAAAAAGATATCAAATTCATTTTAAAACAACATAATACTAATGTTTACACTTAAGAAGAGTTCAGAAATCAATATTTGGTGCAATAAACCTTATTTTTAATCACAGCTTTCATGCGTCTTGGCATGCTCTCCACAAGTCTTTCACGTTGTTCTTGGGTGACTTTATTCCACTCCTGGTGCAAGAACTGAAGTAGCTCAGCTTTGTGTTTGTGTTGGAATTCCACAGACGCTGGAATGGCATGGCTGTAATACATGTAGAGATGCTGATTTCAGAAATAAAATGCAGTGCTGTATGTCAAAAGAAATCCTGTTTTCATTGTATTTTTAAGTAATAAAAGCACTTGTAATGGAACGAATGCAAAATACCATATTGTTGAACGATTACATCACCATGGAGACAAGCAGGTGGTGGACCCTCTACCAGAAATGTTACACAGTACACCTTTAAACTTGGACTTTGACCAACTTCATTGATCCACAAGAGAAATTACTTGGACAGTATTATGTATTACAAGATCATCCATCCATCCATCCATCCATTTTCTTCCGCTTATCCGGGGCCGGGTCGCGGGGGCAACAGTCTAAGCAGGGACCTCCAGACTTCCTTCACCCCGGACACTTCCTCCAGCTCCTCCGGGGGGACCCCAAGGCGTTCCCAGGCCAGCCGGGAGACATAGTCCCTCCAGCGGGTCCTGGGTCTTCCCCGGGGCCTCCTCCCGGTGGGACATGCCCGGAAGATCATAACAGACTAAAAAGTAAATGACATCAAGAACATTCTGAGCGATATATCAGATGTTGGTTCATTGTCAGTGTGGATCAGCATTTTGAGCAGTGTCCCTGTCTCTCTCATGTGGTCTAATACAGAAGTCATGGGGCTACAGGTGTGCTTTCAGTCAAACCTATGGGACATTGCCATTCCCCTCCCATCTCTCCTCTTCTGTATCTCTCCTTTACTGTCCTCTCCTTCGCTGCTCTAATCTCTCCTTCTCTATTAGTAGTCTATTTACAGCCTATTCAGTGCACAGTCTGCCAACACTTGTGCTCAGAGCTTTTATCGAGGCCATGATAACTCGCATTTACATACATGTGTGATTATGGGGCAGATTTGCAGAGGGGTGGGGCGAGCATGTACGTGTACCCCTCCACGTCTCCATGTGTTATCAGTAGTGTCCCAGAGCGCACACTAAGGGCCAGTCTATTTAGTGTTCATAACAAAGCTTTTTTTACTTTGAGGCTGCAATCAGGATTAAAGCCTTATCAGAGCGCGCAGACCACAGGACACTGCCAGAGAGAGGTGGAGAGAGAAGAGAGAGGGAGGGAGGAGAGAGGAGAGGAGAGAGGAGGGGGTGGGAGAGAAGGAGAGAAAGAGAGAGGGAGGGGGAGGGAGGGACAGAGAGAAGGAGGGAGGGGCTTCCTATTGTATATTGTCTTTGAAAAATCATATGTATGTAATAATGGCTAGGGTGAGAGAATCCAGGGTGTCCAGAAAAGTTTGATTTGATTTGTCATAAGAGAAGGAGTGGAAAGGTGAGAGAGAGAAAGAGAGGGAGGGAGGGAGGGAGGGAGGGAGGGAGGAGGGAGATACTGTCTTTGAAAACAAATATGTGTGCAATAATGGATGAGAGAATCCAGTGTGTCTAGAAAAGTTTGATTTGTTGTCATTGTCTAATAGTCTGAGGGAGAAGGAGGGGAAGGAGGGAGAGAGTGAGAGAGAGAGAAAGAGAGAGAGAGAGAGAGGGATGGAGGAGGGAAGGAGATACTGTCTTTGAAAACAAATATGTGTGCAATAATGGATGAGAGAATCCAGTTTGTCTAGAAAAGTTTTATTTGATTTGTCGTAATAGTCTGGGAGCTCTCTCCCACACTATTGTCATTGTCTAATAGTCTGAGGGAGAAGGAGGGGGAAGGAGGGAGAGAGTGAGAGAGAGAAAGGAAGGAGAAAGAGAGAGAGAGAGAGAGAGAGAGGGAGGAGGGAAGGAGATACTGCCTTTGAAAACAAATATGTGTGCAATACTGAATGACAGAATCCAATGTGTCTAGAAAGGTTTAATTGAATTGCTGTCATTGTCTAATAGTGTGTCACAATGCAAAAAATTTAAAGGTGCATTGCGCAACTTTTCTAGTGGAGTGTGCGCGCCATCTGCTTGTCTCCATGGAGATGCCATTGTTTAGCCTGGAATGTTCCATGGTGTGGCATTAAACACATAAAATACAATAACTCTCTGTGAATAGGGCTGCATCTATATAGATCTGAGCTGTGATCTAGCCTATACTGAAGTTGTGTAGGTTTAAACTTTACTGTGGAACATTCTAGACAAAGCAATAACATCTCCATAAAGACAAGCAAGTGACGGACCCTCCACGAGAAAAGTTGCTCAATGTATCTTTAAACTCAATTTTTAAATTCAATACAAATTTTGATATCATGATGGAGCTAAAGAAAATGTCTCTCTTTTTGGACAATAGACTATTTTAAACACACGTCCATAGACGTTTAAGTAAATTCACCCTGTAGTCTTAGGCTGCGTCTCATTTCTCTGTCTTACCCCTTCCCCTACCCCTTTATCTAAGTCTCGATACCGAGCTGAGAGGGCTCGGGGTACGAATGTTCCCCTAAGAAATGGGACACCACTCGATTACCGTTTGCGTCATCATCCCTTGCCTCTATCTGGCTGCTACGTCTACAGAGGCGACAACAATTGACGCAAACAAACGTAAACAAATGTCAAGGATACCGGGTACCTCAGCTCGACAAAAAAACTAGCTTGTTTATACATGAAATTATATTAATGATAACATCGGCTAAACAGACATCACTACAATTAAAACCGCAACAACAGTTCACTAAAAGTAACGTAGAACATAAGCGTCATAATTGTAAACAATGTTAAACTGTTAATCGATAATTACAACTGCTGAAAATACATTTATGAGACCCCTTCACTCAAAAAAGTGAAACATGAATATTGTTGGCATTAAATAACTGTTATCATTTAAAAATACTTAATGTGTCTAATTTTGACGATGAAATCAAGAGAGATTCTTTGTATTAACCCAACAACATCAATTGCTGTAATTAGAAGCTATGTAACACAGTTTCGTGGAACCATTTGACGCAACTTTTTTAATTAAATCCAAGGAAATATTTTTTTGAGTGTTGGCTGGCCGATGTGACGCTGCCATCCTGATCCCAAAACCTGCCTGAGCGTGTAGGTGTACCCCTTCGTTTCAAGTCTGGTTAAGAGCTTATTTCGTTTCAAGGGGTATGTAGCCCTCGGTCGGGGCCCTAACTCTTGATCAGAATTAGAATCGGGACACCTCTTGCCCTTACATGAACGCGCAAAACCAAGGGGTAGGGGTAAGACAAAGGGGTAAGACAGAGAAATGGGACGTAGCCCTAGTATGTGGTCCATACAAGTTTTGGTATAGATCTAGCTGTAAGTCTCTGGTTTTGATTTTATTTTTAACTTTGAATAGTATTTTGGTATTGTTGACAATCTATGTTAATAAATCCTTAAAGTAAGTCTGAAAGCAGGTCATGATTAAAAGTTAGGGCTGTGCTGAATATTTCCAAAGAATAGTTATTCAAAAATGTGAACAAAAAGTCATCTTCAATAAACAAGACAAAGGGAAGGAAAGTGAATAAATTGTCATATTGTCGTTCCTCTCACTTTGTAATAGGAGAAAAACAAACAATACAAAGATTATGACACTAAAATATCACTTTCAAAGATCGATTTCCTTAAAGGGCCCATATTATGCAATTTTCTGATCTATGTTATAATGTTGTTTCCTCGTCATAAACATACCTAGAGTTTCATTCACGCATGTTTAATACACAAACTCTGCATATTTAGGCTGAGTTCTCAAAATGAAAACGCTCTGTTCCACTTTGTGATGTCATGTGGTAATACAGGAAGTTCTCCACTGTGTTTTTAACTCCATACACCTTCACTGGAATCATTTAGATCATTTCAGCACTGGAATTGCAAATATCCACTAAATAAAAGGTAAAAGGTAGCTGTTAAGTTGAAAACTACCACTACATGACATCACGAGTTGTAGACAGAATCATAATAAAGGATTACTCAGACATGTGTGAATGAAACGAAACACAACTACAGGTATGTTTTTGATTAGGTACATTCTAACATGGGTTAAAGCTCACAAGAGTAGCTTTTGCGATATGTAGGACTTTTTAAATATATTCAAGCAAACATAAGTTGTCTGTGATCACTGTATTTTTCACCATCTGTGTAGCCTCTTTTTATTTAATTTTTTTTAATTTAGTCTGACTATCACAATTTGATGCGCTTTTAAAATAAATGATCTTTTACCCGCTCATTTGCACCACGAAAGATCATTCAATTAAACACAATTTCCCCCGGTTTTCTTATTTACTGCGCCACTGTAGACGCCCTCTGATATTGTGTACGTGATACTGTTTTGCCCTGAGCTCCTCCTCTCCAGAATCCATTGATCTTGTTTATATCTTGGTTAAATCTGTGCGAAATGATGGAGAATACCGCAGAGATCCAAAATACAGTAGACTTGTGTTATTATAATCCCGCGTCACTGCATCTCATTATGCAAATCTCATCAATATTCATGAGGCCCAGTGCCGCCGGGGAGGAGTGTGCGTCAGACACAACAATGAGCAGGCAAAATGAGAGAAAGCTCAGTGTATGAATAATGGGAGAAAACGGACTCCTCACACCTGTCTGTAGTTTACTCTGTACCGACATCAACAAAAACATACAACGATTTCACCGGAGTTTAATAGAAGAGGTGACGAGTCAACGTGAACACAAATCTTTGGGCAGCTACATCACTCACACTAAACTTGGGTGAATGATGTTGTTTTAAAAGTGCACTATGTAACGTTTTGGTCGGGGGTCTGTCTGGAATGTTCCACAGTATGACTTTAAACAGCTCTCCCAAATTTATTCAATTACAGGTGGTTTTATAGCTCAAAAATACCTAGAAAAACAGGCATTTTGACTGTGAGCGGGGTCGACTCTGCACAGATCTGACTTGTAACTTGGTCTGATTTGGTCTCCATGAAGACAGGTTTAACACCAGACAAAGCAACAACATCTCCAGGAAGAAATATTACACAATGTTCCTTTATTTTATTGAAGAAGAAAGCAGTGTATTTTCAGTTAGTGTTTTTATTTTAGAAAGATGGCTAGGAAACCTTTTGAACCCTTTGTGTATGACCTGGAGACTGAATTTTTCAAAGAATTGCAAGTACGTACAAGGTTACAGGGTAGTGGGTGGGGATAGGGGGTAGGTGGAAACAGAAATTTACCGAGCTTCAAAGTCCAGACAAAACTGGATTACTCAAACGTGCATAGATCAATTAAAAAGTAGGATGATGATGAGAAACTGAGCAAAAACCTTTCCTAAAAGTTTTTTTTAATCTAATTATCTAATATTTCCTTTCAAGATTTTATTTGATCTTGTGTTTCTCAGGCTCTAATACAGCTCTGGAAAAAAATAAGAGACCACTGCATTTTTTTCTGAAATCAGCATCTCTACATGTATTACAGCCATTCCATTCCAGCGTCTGTTGAATTCCAACACAAACACAAAGCTGAGCTACTTCAGTTCTTGCACCAGGAGTGGAATAAAGTCACCCAAGAACAATGTGAAAGACTTGTGGAGAGCATGCCAAGACGCATGAAAGCTGTGATTAAAAATAAGGGTTATTGCACCAAATATTGATTTCTGAACTCTTCTTAAGTGTAAACATTAGTATTATGTTGTTTTAAAATTAATTTGATCTGTATCTTTTTTGTTATTTTGACCATTTGTCATTTTCTGCAAATAAATGCTCTAAAGAATAATATTTTTATTTGGAATATGGGGGAAATGTTGTCAGTAGTTTATAGACTCAAACAAAAATGTTCCTTTTGCCCAAACACATACCTATAAGTAGTAAAATCAGAAAAAATAATAATTTTGCAGCGGTCTCTTATTTTTTTCTAGAGCTGTAGCTGCTATATGGAGAAGTTCTCTAATCTTTGTTTGATCAAACACAAGTTCAGTGTAGGTAGCAGAGAGCAAAGTGAATCACAAATGTACAGCTAACCATTTACACATTTCATATAAACATTTATATTTAAAAAACAACTTTAAGTTAATGACTATGTGTGAATGAGCCCTGTGATATGTTTTCTTTTAGCAACAAATTGGTTTAACTTTTCAATTTTGATTAAATTTCAACTATTCTGGTTGGACATAATTATACACTGATATAATAAGATTTACTGGTTGTCCCAGAAAGTCTCATAATATTTGAACTTTTATTCATACAAACGTATTGAGGAATAAATAACAGCTATATTTGGCTCACTTTTGCCTTTTTTTGTTTTTTGTTTTTAAAGGGACAGTGTGTAAGATTTTTACCTGTTAATTACTGAAATTGAAGATACCCATTCAAAAATACATTGTTTTCCAAGCCTTTTCACTTCCATCATGAAATCAAAGTATTCTTTTGGACTTAGATATAGTCACATAAAAGGGGGATCTTCCCCATATAGAGGCAGCCATTTTGAATACAAGAGCCGCAGAAGGACATTTGGGCTCATCCTTCGCCTCGGCTCCTGCTAACAGCTGCTCAGCCGCGCTGCCTGAGGGAGCGGAGGAGCGAAGGAGAGAAGGGGAAGGGGAGGGGGGGACGGGGGAGCATGCTGCCGGATCACACATCGTAATGGATATAACACGTATTTTGGACTAAATTGTTTTATTGGATTTTATTCGCTGGATCCTTACGGACAGATTGAGACCAAGCTTATGGTGAAATACTGAGTTTGACCTGTGCAGAGCCTTCAAAGGTAAGCTAAGTAACAAACCTCGTTTTGTGCTTTTCTGTATAAAAGCCCCATGTGCTCGGGGAGTGATTGTTTTGCAGGGAAATGAATTGCATAGTCAAAAAGAGGAGACTGTAAGGTTTCATTTGATGTGTAGATTGTCATGAATCATGATCGGGATTGTGTGTTTTCATGCGAAAAGAAAAAAAAAAAAGTGAACGGGGAACCGCGTTTTATGTATACAGCGGCGCGCGGTTCGTGCGCGGGTACGCGAGCTGTCGGCGCTACGGCGCGCCCGGGTGACCCTCGAGGTCTGCCATAGCCAAAAGAGGAAGTGGAATAGCACCATCCACCTATGCGCCACGAATCCTACACACTGTACCTTTAAGGAAATAAATGCTGTTTTCACACTTTGCACTGGTATTGGTCGATATCGTAACTGAAAAGGCTAAACTGGAGCAGCCCTTCTTTTTTGTTGTTTGTTTGATTATCACCATTATTACAGAAATGACAGAAATACCATTGCTATATTCACTTTTCCATTTTTACTTTACAATTTTAGTCACCACGTTAATTGACTTTGCTTGTATTTGTTTTTACTTTGACCACTGTTTGGACGTTCAGATTCATTTCAAGTCTATTCCACAGTCACTCTTTCCACCCATGTAGTCACCCGTTTACTGCAGTACAATGACGCGTCCCAGGTCCAACGAAGAGGAAGATTGAATGTGACACCGTCTGTCTGAGCACAGCGCTTAATACACAGAAAAAGACACATCAAAACAGCGCCGCCATCACGCTTTTACATTTACACACACAGAGGAATTAGACTCGAGTGAATTCATGAATACATTTGTGTGTCCTCCGTGCATCATTAACACCTGTACGGCTGCTCCTAACCACCACTGTGTATGCTAATCACTGCATGTTTAGGTCTTTTAAGTGCAAAGAATAAACTCCACTCTACTGTCAAGAAACACACCACGGGATCAAAAGTCTGGAGAATATTTCTACTTGTATCTAGCCAGAATGCGATGGCCAAAAATTAAACTTTAAAGATGTGAATTTATGAATAAATACATAGGTTTGAGGAAAAAATATAGTAGTAATAGTCACGGCGGCTTCTTGGAAAGTTGACACATGTCTGAATGGAGAAACAAATAAAAGATAATGCAGTTTGTGCCAGTAAGAGAAGAGAGGGAATAAGGAGATTAAACTTTTATAATGTGTGAAGAGAAACTGGGGCATTGCAGCGAGAACAGCAACAGATCATAATGTGCTTAAAAATGAATGTGCAAATTAATACTGCACATATGTTGCATGGAGAACTGTTTTATTGTCTGAGAAAGGATGGTTTTAATTGGATTTCATCTTTGTTCACAGGTACCACCATTTTATGCTTTCAGTGTTATTACGGAAATTACACAAATCAATTACCTGATAGATTAACCATAAATGCTCTTTTGTCTTTTTGTCTGTGATTATGTTGCCTTGTGAATACTGATTAGCTCTAGATTTTCAAGTTTAAAACAAGGGAGAGAAAACTTGTACTTTATCACTATTATTTTACAGTAGATGTGTGTAGAATCCCGACCATCTCGACCAGGTAGAATCCAAAGTAAAAGGAGAAATTCAATTTGTCAACTGGACAAAAGTTTATTTGGTTGAATACGATTTCGCAGCTTCTTCAGTTCTGGTCAGACTGGCAGTGTCCGCCAGCATTCTGACCAGAACTGAAGAAGCAGCTTGGATGAGCTGTGAAAGGTTTTCGACCAAATAAACTTTTGTCCAGTTGACAAATTGAATTTCTCCTTTTGCCATTTTACAGTAGACTTAATACTCGTCAATGCCCAGTGTAATCCACCATGTAACAATCATTAAAGATCCCATGACATGGTACTTCTTGATGCTTTTATATGGCTCCTTAATGGTTCCCTAATACTGTAAATGAATCCTTCTTCAAAATCAACACTCAGTGCATGAGAAACAAAGATAAGCTGAAAAAGAGTCATTTTCCTCACTCAGAACACTCTATAATGGGCGTTGTTGCTTGAATGCAAATGAGGAGGAAAAAGCTGGCCAATTGTAGAGGGTGGGGGCGTGGCTAAACGCTCCGCTGTCTGCTCTGAGCGCTCTCTGATCCATTTCCTTGTTTTTGCACGGGGGGAGAGAGTTAGTGTTCCATTGAAAAATAAACACATTTCCACATAAAATAAAATTAAACCACTGCTGTTCAAAGGTCCAGAGGCTCAGATAAAGGACTTCCGAGCCTAGAAACACTCGCAGGTGCCTCCAGGCAAATAAAAAAACGCATTTCGCATTGCGTAGCGCATTCACAGTCCAAATACTCTGGGCGGGATATACAGGGGCGCTGAGCGGAGACAGAGGGAGGGGCTGGAGCTGCATTTGCTGATCTGACGTCAAAAAGGTGCCTTGTCCGAACTCGCCCGTTTCAACACTGGTTTTGTGTAATGCAGAAAAGGATCGCAAATGCTCAGTTTAGACATTTCGCAACTTTTAGCCATGGGGGGGGGGGGCCTAAACAGGGTAGGGGAGCTCACATTAACGTTCAAAAACCTCAGAAAGTGAAAATTTCGTGTCATGGGACCTTTAATAACATAATGCATTTCTTTTAACTGTTTTCACTGCAGAGAAGTGAGACAGGAAGGGTAATTCATTATCTACACCTTAATATTAAAACAATTTCCCTTGTGGATCTATAACGTTTGTCTAAGTCTAAGTCTAATATTACGCAATTACATTTACAGGTTGTTACACATGGGCTTAACAGTTGGCCCAAAACTGAAGAAAAAAACCTCTTTAAGTACACTTGATATGCTCAATCTGCCGATAACATGTAATGTTAATGTCATGTAAATACCTGTAACATGTGGACTAAACCCTTTCATCGTAACCACATATGGAACTTAAAGCTACAGTGTGTCACTTTCTGGAAGTGATTCCATGGAGACAGAAGGTTAAAACCAAACTTTGGAACATCCTCCATGGAGATAAAGGTTTTATCCCATTCTAATATTGTAGGCAGAGGAACAATGTTAAAAGAAAACAGGTGCATTTAAACGCTGATTCAGACCAAATAAAAGTCCGGTTTATGGAAATGCAGCCCTGAGTAAGGACAAATGTTTCTATATTTTACATATTGTTTCTATATATTTCTATGTTTCTATATTTTTTCAGCACAAACACAACCAACAAAACAAAACATGCTTTGTCTAAAAAGTTACATACTGTGGCTAGTTACAAGTCATTTTCTGTGCATTACATTGTACTCGTTGACTGAGTTGCATGCAGTGTGTTCAGGGTACCATAATCAAAATCCATTTTATCATGAATATTCCAGAGTAAAATGAAATTCCAGCCTAATGGCCCTTGTACTTGTGCTGGAGTGTGTTTGTGCGCGTGTTTGTTCTAATGAGCGTCTGTCAGGACATGCTAACATGCTAACACCTGGGGTGCTCTGTGCGGCTCCCAGCTCCAGTTTGAGGTCAACATCTGGACTGAGAACAACAACAGTGTGTGAGGCTGCAACACTTCACCCACTCCCACAATGCATCTGGCTCAGGTGAGGAGAGTTCACTACAGGCATCTGTTCATTTCTATTTGTTTTAATTGATTTATATTTTAATCATAAAGTGGTTTGTGACTGCTCTCACGTTTGTCTGTGTTTGAGACCAGTTTAGTCCATTTGGTAGACCTGGTTTAGTCCTGAATTTATTCCCAGTTTTATTGTGGTCTGTGTGAGTGAACACACCCTGAATCTTCAATCTCTTCAACAGTGTTCATTCATTCCCTCCATACCCGGAGGTGGTAAGCTACTATTGTAGCCACAGCTGCCCTGGGGCAGACGCAAGGCTGCCATTTCTGCACCACTGGTCCCTCCGACCACCACCACTCACGCTCACACCACTTTTACTTTGGGTGAAGTGTTTTCCCTAAAGGCACAACACCAACAGTTTGTTTTATTAAATAGAAAATGTATAATATCTATAATGTTATAATAAACAGAAGTATGAGTGTAAAACATGAATTTGTTTTTACTTTTCATCTACCATCTTCCGACAAAAGTAATTTACTGCTATTTGCTTTCAGATATTAGATTGTTATGAGAATTTCAGACTAATTGGTTTTGTATTTGCACTCTTTTTGATTAGATTCAATTAGTGACACTGTTAAAAATCATTTTGGGGCAATTTGTTCCAACGTCTTGATAAGAACAACACACAGACAACAAAGTGATGAAGTTCTTGTAAAACTGTATCACACTAAACAGACCTTTCCACTTCCAAACATCTGAGCGTCTGTCCCTCGCTGCTCGTACCCTGCGCTTTGTTCAGACACGTGCTCCCCCCTGAGACCATGCCATGTTTTTGTGAGGAGATTGTTGTGTATGTTGTGTATGGTGTAACCTTTGTGTAGCTAAGTGTGTGTCTCTTAAGTGAGAAGCTATGGTGGTGTTCCTGTCTGAAGTATAGCAGCAGTGTTATGTGCTGTCCCCGGGCCCCTGTGTATGCGTGTGTGTGTGTGTGTGTGTGTGTGTGCATGTGTGTATGTATGTGAGCGTGTGTGTGTGTGTCTGTGTGCGTGTGTGTGTCACTGTAGCTGAGTGTGACCGTGCCGCGGGCAGGGAAAGGTCACCTCATGAGCACACGGCCTCACAAGACAAGCTCCGGTGGGCTCTCAAGGACAACAAAGTGCTTATACAAGGAAAATGTACACGGAGGAGGGAGAGGAGGGAGCGGACATGCGGACGGGGTTTTCACAATGAGGAAAGATAAAGCAAAACATAAAGTCAGGAACAAATCGTAACGTTAACATCTAATCTTTTTTCTTTTTTTTTAAGGGCTATTCCAGCAGAATCAAAGGACATATTTGACCAAGCAGGTTAATGGACACACATATGAGGTTTAAAACACAACAGAAGTGTGAACCAAAGGAAAAGTTTGAGTGACAACTACAGCTCTGGAAAAAATAAGAGACCACTGCATTTTTTTTTTTCTGAAATCAGCATCTCTACATGTATTACAGCCATTCCATTCCAGCGTCTGTTGAATTCCACAAACACAAAGCTGAGCTACTTCAGTTCTTGCACCAGGAGTGGAATAAAGTCACCCAAGAACAATGTGAAAGACTTGTGGAGAGCATGTCAAGACACATGAAAGCTGTGATTAAAAATAAGGGTTATTGCAAATATTGATTTCTGAACTCTTCTTAAGTGTAAACATTAGTATTATGTTGTTTTAAACTGAATTTTATCTTGTTTCTTTGCATTGTTTGAGGTCTGAAAACATGTATCTTTCTTGTTATTTTGACCATTTTCTGCAAATAAATGCTTTAAACAATAATATTTTTATTTGGAATTTAGGGGAAATGTTGTCAGTAGTTTATAGACTCAAACAAAAATGTTCCTTTTGCCCAAACACATACCTATAAGTAGTGAAATCAGAAAAACTGATCATTTTGCAGTGGTCTCTTATTTTTTTCCAGAGCTGTATTTATTTATGATATTATAATGTATGGATGAATATATTATTTAGGGGCTGGAACAAACATGTCTTCAGCTCAAACAGCTACACTTTTGGACCCAATTTTGATAATATGTCCAAATGTTTGTGAAGAGGGAGAGAAGTCATGGTTTCACCACGTGTTGCATACGTACTGGAACGGCCAGTTGTATTTAATAGAGGACGCACAGCATGCCAGTACACTTAATGTAGCTTAATTTATTTGACTTATTACACTGTTTTCTGATCTATGTTATAATGTAGTTTCCTCACCAAAAACATACCCGGAGTTGTGTCTTGTTTCACCACACTTTTAACACACAAATCCTTTATATTTAGGCATTCTTCTCTCAAACAGAAAACACTGACACCTTGTGATGTCAAGTGGTTATAAAGGAAGTGCTCTACTGTGTTTTTAAACTCCATACTTTCACTAGAATAATATGGATAATTTCAGCCCTGGAATTGCCCATCTCTGTTGCACATTTATTTTTGTCTTTATTTTTCAATGCACATTCTATTGCACATTTTACTACATCTGTAAATAGGTATTTATTCTTTGCACTGCTCTTAGATTTTGTCCTTAGATATAGTTTTTGTATTGTCTTTGTATTGTATTTTGTTCACTGTCTTTTTGCACTGCTTGGCCAGGGAGAAACAGAATTTCGATTCACTGTATGTCGAACACATATGGTAGAATTGACAATAACGTTGACTTTGACTTTGTCTTTGATTTTAAAGAGGAGCTGTTAACCTAAAAACTACCGCTTCATGACATCACAAGGTGGAATAGAGCATTTTGAGCTTTGGACATCTAGACAGACTCAGTGCAGGATTACTCAAACATGTGTGAATGAAACAAAACACAGCTCCAGAAATGTTTTTGAGGATGTAAAAGCATTATAACATGTCTTAAAGCTCACAAGAGTCAATTTTGTGCAATATAGGACCTTTAAAGATCCCATGACATGGTACTTCTTGATGCTTTTATATGGCTCCTTAATGGTTCCCTAATACTGTAAATGAATCCTTCTTCAAAATCAACACTCAGTGCATGAGAAACAGAGATAAGATGAGAAAGAGTATTTTTTCTCCCTCAGAACAGGCCATAATGGGCGTTGTTGCTTGAATGCAAATGAGGAGAAAAGAGCTGGCCAATAGTAGAGGGTGGGGGCGTGGCCAAACTCTCCACTCAGAGCTGTCAGCTGTGCCCTCTGATCCATTTCCTTGTTTTTGCACGGGGGAGAGATTTGAAGCGTTCCATTGAAAAATAAACACATTTCCACAGAAACTAAAATTAAACCACTGCTGGTCAAAGGTCCAGAGGCTCAGATAAAGGACTTCCGAGCCTAGAAACACTCGGACGTGCCTCCAGGCAAATAAAAAAACGCATTTCGCATTGCCTAGCGCATTCGCAGTCCAAACTCTCTGGGCGTGATTTACAGAGACGCTGAGTACAGACAGACGGGGGTGGAACTGCATTTGCATTTCTTTTTTCGATCTGACGTCAATCAGGTGCCTTGTTCAAACTCGCCCGTTTGAGCTCCGAATTTTTGTAACGCAGAAAAGGATCGCAAATGCTCAGTTTAGACATTTCACAACTTTTAACCATGGGGGGAAGGGGGGCTAAACAGGGTAGGGGAGCTCACATTAACATTCAAAAATCTCAGAAAGTGAAAATTTCATGCCATGGAACCTTTAAACCTTTTGGTAAGTTGTTCTCCATTAAGACAATCCTCCTCTATGTTTGAGTGAGGACTTCTCCCTCTCACACGGTGCCATCGGTAGTTCAGCTGTTGTGTCTCATTATAAAAAACACCTTATTGTGTTTTCTTATTATCCTCCCAGCTCCCAGCTACAACTACAAGAGTACACCCACTGTGAGAATGTGTGTGTATGTGTGTGCGTGTGCGTGCATGTGTGTGTGTGTGTGTGTGCGTGCGTATTTTAATTGTATGCTTTTTACGTAACACATGAGACAGCAACATAATCATTTAAAATAAAAGACAAACTCATATTACAAAATGAAGTAACTACAATAGCAAAACACTAAAAAGTACTATACTGGGAGAAAAATTCAATTCCAAAAAAAAAAAAAATTAAATCTTTATTCGCCTGCAAAGCACTACCTGGTCCTCCTCTTCTTCAGGTGTTTGGTCCTCTCATTATTAAACCTATACATTTTAGCCTTTCCTATTGTGACCCTATTCACCCAATTCCTCTGCCAGCCTCGTACCCTTTTCTTACTCATTATCCAACAGCTCCAAGCAACGAGTCAAACATATGCGAGTGAGGAAAACTACCTCGGCTGTTAGCTCCTATTATATGATACTTCACCCCAAAACCTTCGGCGATTTCTGTTCTTTTTAACACTCAAACTAATTAAGTGGAGGAGCTCGCAGCCTCACTGAAAAAACTCTCACAATGTGCGCAGACTTTCCGCTCGTGTTTGCCTCAAAAACATTTCCAATGTGTTTCCTGCTTTTTTACTTTTACTAATTAGCAGGAAGAGCACGTGTGAAGTTAGCTGTACTCAAAGTAGAATGGCTATAAGCTGTGTCATGTACTCTCCAGTATGCGGCGGAGGGATTATTGTTTTACTATTTGGGTGTTTTCAAAAGTTTGTTGCGAGATTTGTTTGTTGTTGTTGCGAAGAAATGTCAAGAAAGCTATATGTGTTCATCAGTGTATGTTAAGCTTTACTGAGCTTGCAACTATGGGCCTTAGATGGAACAGAAAAAAGAAGTGGCTGTAATTCTCATGGTTGGCTCAGATTTCAAAGAATATTTTATCAATACAGTATTATAATAAGAATATAAAATACCAAACTTAATAAGATACAGGAAGATGTAGTTAGGGCTATCACTATATCGACTTATCATTCAATACATATACATACAATAATACTTTGCACTGTTGCACGTTTATGTTTACCTTATTTTCAATGCACATTCTATTGCACATTTTACTAAATCTGTAAATAGGTATTTTTTCTTTGCACTACTTTTTAGATTTTGTCTTAGATAGTTTTTGTATTGTCTGTATATTGTATTTTGTACACTGTGTTTTGCACTGCTTGGCTAAGGAGAAATGGAATTTTGATTCACTGTATGTCGAACACATGGCAGAATTGACAATACTTTGACTTTGAACTTTGAACTTTGAACTTTTTGGGGGCCAGTATTTATTTATTTTTCTTTGCACTACTGGGAAGTTTTTTTGTTTGTTTGTTTTTTGGCTATATAATATGAAAGTTTAAAAAAGCCATAAAAGTTTGATGCAAATCAAGAACTACAGTGTGTCATTCTTGGACTTAGACTTACTTTACTCCGGGGCTCCCTTGAAAAAGAGGTTTTTAATCTCAATGGGATTCCCCTGGTTAAATAAAGTTATAATAATAATAATAATAAAACTGATCCACAAGTGAAATTGTTTGGGTACTGTAGCTCACTCATCAAATATAATATATAACAGAGGGTAATAAAAAATAGAAGGAATATCAACCAAAGAGCAATAGACCAGTGTCAGAGGAGACATAATTATAAAAAATAAAAAATATATATTATAAATGTATATACAAAACAGAATTAAATAGAAAAGTAAGTCATAAAGTATAAAACACAGTATCAAATTATTATTATTTTTTTTGTAGTTTTTGTGGTTTAAATCTGCTCTTGGGTTATTAGTTGGTCAGTGTTTCAATGCTTTTATCATATATCACACTTCAAATTGTTATCCCGACAGACCTAGATGTACTGCAGCATTATCAGTTTTTCTAATTTTACTACTTATAGGATGTGTTTGGGCAAAAGGAACATTTTAGTTTGAGTCTATAAACTACTGACAACATTTCCACTAAATTCCAAATAAAAATATTATTGTTTAAAGCATTTATTTGCAGAAAATGGTCAAAATAACAAAAAAGATACATGTTTTCAGACCTCAAACGATGCAAAGAAACAAGATCAAATTCATTTTAAAGCAACATAATACTAATGTTTACACTTAAGAAGAGTTCAGAAATCAATATTTGGTGCAATAACCCTTATTTTTAATCACAGCTTTCATGCGTCTTGGCATGCTCTCCACAAGTCTTTCATATTGTTCTTGGGTGACTTTATTCCACTCCTGGTGCAAGAACTGAAGTAGCTCAGCTTTGTGTTTGTGTTGGAATTCAACAGACGCTGGAATGGAATGGCTGTAATACATGTAGAGATGCTGATTTCAGAAAAAAATGCAGTGGTCTCTTATTTTTTTCCAGAGCTGTAGGTCCTGACTTTGGAACCAGCTCTGTGGTCTCTGGCAGTTCCTGACAGGTTGCTACAGCAGCATTGAAAGATAGGTCAAATGCAGCGGACAGATTTTCTTAGTGGCGATAAACTGTACATTAATTCATTAAGTTACTACAGATTCCATCACACATCACACTGACACAAGTATTAACCACTGCCACCATGCCCCCTTGAAAACACTATTGTCATTGTTGTTTTAGTGGAAATGTGACAGTTGTCCTCCGTCAGTTCCAGCCTGTCACCGGCACATTGTCCCCAGGTTAACTAGCCTGTTTGCTACATGCACACATCAGCAGATCCGTCTTTGTGAGAGTCCTCCTCACTCTGCGCAGATGACAACGCTCTAATTCACTTCCTGTTTCCCAACGGGTCCAGCGTGACCAGATCCAATCAGAACTCATGCCAATTAGCCACCTCAACGGCCACTTAATTACCACTGCGAGGAGGCTGATGGGCCATTAATTAGCAGGACATTAACTGGACTGAGTGTTCATTTACAAGCGAGTATAATAGGAGAGATAAGGCACGCTGCTTGTAATAGACTCTAGTGGAGGAGAGAGAGACAGAATGAGGTGACGTGCTGCAGTCAAGTCCATATAATAATGCTCAGTATGGCCATTAAACAGGAGTACCACCTCCTTGTAATGTGGAATGTCAGGCCCTTTCACTCACACAGGAGGCTACTGGGTCACTCCTCTGAAGAGAAGGAGGAGTGGGTCAGGAGGAGACTACACCTTAAAATAAAAGCCCCTTACTGTACTACACTAACTCTATCTTAGCTTGTAAAGGGAGGAAGAGTGAGGTGTTATGGGAAAAAATGAATATCTAGATATTTTTGGAGAGTATTTTTGATAAATCATATAAATCATCAGAAGATATATTTGCATAACTCTATAAATGTACAAATGCGAAAGGATTTTAAATGACAGATGTGCTGAATTTCATCATCTTTAATCAGCAGTAATGTTTCAATGTTTAAATCTTTTTTTAAATACACAATATGTTGCTTGCTCATCAAAAACATACCCAGACGTGTGTTTTGTTTCATTCAAACATACTTAACACAGAAAAAACATAATTGCAGACCTGGAATTTCCCATCTCTATTGAACAAAAGGTAAAATATAATGATCGTTTATGCCATCACAAGGTGGAACAGAGTGTTGGACAGACTAATGATGCAGGATTACACAAATGTGTCAATGAAACAAAACACATCTCCAGGTATGTTTTTGTTGAGATAACAACATTATAACATGGCTTAAAGCTAACAAGAATCCATTTGGAGTCATTTGACCTTTAAAAGAATATCCACAACATACTGGAATAATTCTACATATTGCCCAAATTATTTCTCACACATGAGTAGTGTTTAGTTGTCAGTATTGTGGTGGTGGTGGTGGTGGTGGTGGTGGTGGTGGTGTCGTGGTGGTGCTCAGTGGTGGTGGCAGCCCAAGGGTTTGCACTTCTGCCTCGGAGCGAGAAAACTCGGGCTCAGCCTTCTCCTGCTCTGCTGCTGTTGCCATGGAGCAGAGTGGAAATGGTGTCAGCTAAAGTCACCAAATTATCTGGAATGGGTTTCTCTCCCTCGCAACTTAAAATAATGGAATGTAAGATGAACAGATAGAGGTAGAAATAGACTCTTTATCTTGGAATAATATGAACTTTTATGTATTCTTATTTGCATAATTGTAACACCAGTTCTGTAAATAACAAGGAGGTCTATAGGTTAAAAATAGCTTAAACCCTTCAGTTTGTATATCATCACTGAAACATGGGACCTGGAACAACAGCACTTGAGCTACTGACATTTTGTTCATTATAAGTGCATTAGGGTGATTCTCCAACTACAGTCAAATTTGGTCATGATGTTTTTCAGAAAATCCAACACATGTTTTTAGAAATATTTTGATTTGTTCTACTTCATCATAATGTGTAGAAACATTTATGTAATTAAATTACACAAATATTAAATAAATAATAATAAACAATAACAATAAATAAAGTGATGGAAATGATGTGGAAATTACACTGTTTAGCTTTTTTTTTAAATCTCATGACATATTAGCATGCTAATCTCTGTTTTAGAGTTAGCATAAAATATATTCAAAATACACAATATTAAATGGTATTTTTCCCATTATTTGTACATTCAAAGGAAATACAGTGGTACCTCACCTTACGAAAGACCCTACATACGAAAAATCCAAGTTACGAAACGCCTTCACATTAAATTTTGGTCTCTAGATACGAAAGAAAATTCAAGTTATGAAACGCGAAATCTCAAAAATTCGAATAATGCGCGCTCAGATGCACGCCCCATTGTTATCCCCGCTCAAAGAGCACCTTTCTCGGCCTTTTAGCTCACAGTGTCAGACCCCCGGCTCTGGAAGTCGGATAGAACCAGAGCCAGCCCCCGGGAAAACCCTGCAGTCGTGCCCACTCAAAGAGCACCTTTCTCGGCCTCTCACAGGGTCAGCCCCCCGGCTCTGGAAGTCAGATAGAACCAGAGCCAGCCCCGGGGAAAACCCTGCGGTCGTGCCCACTCAAAGAGCACCTTTCTCGGCCTGTTAGCTCACAGTGTCAACCCCCCGGCTCTTGAATCGGACAGAACCAGAGCCAGCCCCGGGGAAAACCCTGCGGTCGTGCCCACTCAAAGAGCACCTTTCTCGGCCTCTTAGCTCTAGCGCCGAACATGCAAGGAGCGCGGAGACAGGAGCACCGCGAGCACGAGATAGAACCGCGGCGAACACGCAGCCCGAGCCACAAACCGAACACGCACAAACGAACACAAAAGCCGCATGAAACCAGCAAAGAGCCACACAGGGTGATTTAATCCTGGTCTAGTCCCGGTTTAGTCCAGGTCTAGACCTGGTCCAGTCCTGGTTTAGTCCAGGTCCAGTCCAGGTTTAGACCTGGTTTAGACCTGGTCTAGACCTGGTTTAGTTCTGGTCTAGACCTGGTTTATTCCACTTTTAGTCCTGGTCTAGTCTCTTAGCCAATCAGGACGCAGAACACAAAGTTACACTATAAAAAAAATGTTACACTATAAAAAAAAACAACCTTGGAACAGATCAGGCTTTTTCCATTGAAATAGCTACTCAACTTACGATATAGCAAAAACACTCAATATAAAACCATATTTTATATAATAAAAATAGTATTTTATCTCTCATAATTTTTTTGTAAGTTCGTCTTTGTGTCTAGTAAGTGCAGCATGAATAAAAAATGACAAAAATGTTTTTGTTTTTCTTATTTTTGCCTGGGACACAAATTCTTTGATAGTTGGAGAATCACCCATTAACATTTCTGGTGAAGAGTCCAATACCTTAATGCACAATATGGCATTAAACATATAAGTTCCAGAGCTGTGGGCACTCCTGAACACAGTAAGAATACATGTGTTTTCAACATATTTTTTAGCAACAGAAACACATGTTATTGAATAAAGTAACATGTCAAAGCAGAACAGACAATGACTGGTTATTACATTGAATCATTGTGAAAAGTAATTTTTTTAATTCACTGATTCACAAAAGGTACACTGTAACTTTTCTTTTGTAAAGCATTAAACTTACCCATCTCCATGAAGAGGAGCAGAAACAAAAAAGGCTAAGATACAGCTCAGATCTGTGGAAAGTTGCCTCAGTGTATTGTAATCGAATGCCTGTTTTTCATAGCATTTTTAAGCAATAAAAATAGAATAGAATAGATGCAAAAAATACTGTAATATGGAACACTGCAGGCAAAACAATTACATCCCCATGGAGACAAGCAGGCGGTGGACCCTCTACCAAAATAGTTCCAGAATGCAAGTTTAAAAGCATGCACAGAGTCATTTCCCTGCTGCAGTGTCCCCTCTCCTCATGCCCGGGACAGAGGTGCTGGTGCAGGTCGGTCCTGTCCTGTCCTGATCTATTCTGGCCTGTTGGTGTCAGTCCTCTGTACAGGCTCCCTGGGGAGGCAGCGTCCTAGCATCTCTGACTCTTCATTTCACGCTTCATTTAACTGCACATTCCCCCAAAACACCAACGCTGCATCTCACTGTGTTTTGGGCCCTGTTTTTGTCTCTCTCGTACAGGGGAAAGTGCTGCCAGCCACCTGTGATTAAAAGGTAAAAGATGGAGAGCAGTAGGCCAGTGTCTATCTGCTGTAGTCAATAGGTTGTGTATTGTCCTCCAAGGGCAGTGGGCGCAGAATGAAACGGGCTGGGCTGCAGCTATAAACGCGTTCTGAGCCTGTAAGTGATGTTTTGCTTTTAAAGTCAATGAAATTACCTCTCCTCCTCTCTGCAGAGTATGTAAATGGCTGCGAGACATGAGGTAAGTATGAGAAAGGAGACCTTGTTATTGAAGATGCTCAAACTCATAAAGTCTCAGCAATATCAACTTTTATGCAGCAAGTAACTTTTTTTGTTTGTTTTTTGCATTTATATATATTTTTTATTTCTGCTTAACTTTTCTCTTCCATGATTGATAAACTAACTGTTTCCTACCATTTACGATATGGATATTTTTCTGCGTCTTTGGATTATTTTGTTTAAAGGTTCTTTAAGTCATGTTATAATGTTGTTTCCTCATCATACCTGGAGTTGTGTTTCATTCACACATGGCTGAGTAACCGTTTATTATTAGTCTGTCTACATCTCCATAGCTTAAAATGCTCTACCTTGTAATGTCATGAAGCGATATTTTATTTTTTTATTTTATAAGTTAATAGCTACCTTTTACCTTTTGTTCAGTAAGGATTGGCACTTCCAGGGTTCTTTTCACTTCATTTTCATTTATTTATTCATTTCGAGCAGGTCAACACAAGGAAATAAATACATGTAACCAATATACAGTCAAATACATTCACTTTTTTTGCTCGAAAAGGAGTGGGAAGAAAAAAACTTACTGAATCCCACCCCTGTCTTTCAAAACATAACTTAAAGGGATAGTGCGTTGTTGTTTTTTTTATTTTTTTATGTTAATCTGCATGGGTTCCCTTCTAAAAGTGTTGTGCGGTAACACTGGTTTACCGCTGACAGTCTCATCTCAGCCCGGTTCTGCTCGGGTTCTGGAGCTCACGTAAGTAGGTCCGGTAAGTTTGCGGGGACAGGAAATAAAGCTTGTTTTTCTTCATAAAACAACGCTTGTCCAAAAAGTGATATATATTTCCGTCACAGACAGTTGTCCGAAAAAATCCAGCAGCCTATTTTCCCTAATTCGCATGGTTCCCTTTTCTCTCGGAGTTGTATAACTGCATGCGTAGCCTAGCCTATAGCCTGTTCACTTGTAAACATCCACCGTCGCTAAGGTGACCATTCGTCCAGAGTTCGTCCGGACAGTCTGGATTTAGAGCTGTCTGTCCGTCCGGCCTCCTTTTTTACATTTTGTCCTCCTTTCGGACCCTCATCGGCCACCCTTGCATAAATCGTCATAAATCCCCACCCATTATTTACACTTGCTTCTCTGCGATGTTGTGTCGTATGCAAACATTCGCGATCCGCACCGCGCGCAGCTGATACAGCCCGTCAGCCCCTCGTATTGTCCGCTCTCTATCTGCGCTATCAGCCACTCTTTGAGGTGCAACTTGGCTCCTTCTTCCATCTTCATCGCCTTATTACTGTCCCTTAAAATTTTGTTTTCTTTAGTGCCATGCGTAACAGGTTTCGCTTACGTTTCCTCTCAATGTAGACAGTTAAAATACGTTACAATATTTACATTATGGCTTTCATAATTGCAAATAATATTTTGGGGATTTTGTGCGAATTACACAAATCCAGGTAGCGAGATCTTACCTCTTAAAAGTGAAATGCAGAACTACTAGTTCTGCATTTCTTTCTTCTTTGCCATGGCATATGATGGCATGGCAAAGACTGTTTTTTCAGTGAATTAGTGATGATATTGTTTTTTGTTCATATCATCTTGACCATAATTTGCCACATTTTTCTTTTTGATGGGTGTTCCATGTTAATAAATATATGTTGACTTCATACATTATTCATAATCCCCCCGAGGGAAAACAAACCAAAAAAAAAAACAAGGTGTCCTCACTTTAGGGCCTTTGTCCTCCTTTTTGGACACAAGTGTCCTCCTTTCCTGTTTCATGCTGGTGGTCACCCTAGCTGTCGCTGTACCGCATCTGTATACATCTGCTTACAAGTGAACAGGCAATAGAGCTAACGTGGGCGGAGTGATACGAATCTAGAGAAAATATGAGAATGCGAATTAGGCAGCTGGATTTTTTCTGACAACTGTCTGTGACGGAAATATATATCGCTTTTTGGACAAATGTTGTTTTGCGAAGAAAAACAGACTTTATTTCCTGTTCCCACGAACTTACCGGACCTACTTACGTGAGCTCCAGAACCTGAGCAGAACCGGGCTGAGACGAGACTGTCAGCGGTAAGCCAGTGTTACCGCACAACACTTTTAGAAGGGAACCCATACAGATTAACATTTTTTAAAAATGCACTATCCCTTTAAATTATTGATTTATCTTCCATGTCAGATCAGTTGATGGTTATCCAACTAATTCCAGTGAAGGTGTATGGAGTTTAAAAACACAATGGAGCACTTTCTGTATAAACCACATCAAATGACATCACAAGATGGAACAGGGTGTTTTCACTTCAGAGAAGAGCTTAGCCTACATGCATAATCTGTGTGTTAAGCATGTGCATGGTTTTGATGAAGAAACAGCATTATAACATGGATCAGAAAATAGCAAAATATGGGCTCATTAAGTGTATTCTTTGTATAGCCTGGAAGGTCAAAAATGTTGGTGAATATTTTAAGTTGAGAGAGGAGTTCTTGCCAGTGGTGTAGCAGTTTAAGACATTGCACATATGCACATATATTATACATATACCTCATCTCACAGCAATGAATGTCTCTACCCTCCCTCTCCCCATTTCACTCTGCAGGTTGATGGGGAAACTAGAGCACCTTGACAAAGCCCCACACAAGCAGGAGGAGAAAATGCAAACTCCACACAGAAAGGCAACACCTGTCCTGGAATAAGTAACACATCATCATTTGCTGTGAGTATCTTATCTTACACTGGACTGTTGAATTAAAGAACTAATGCAAGAATACATTTAAGCTTATGTGTGATGAGCTTTTTAAAAAAAAAAAAACATATTCTGCTATTTTCTGTTTTATAATGTTGTACCTGGAGTTGTGTTTTATTTCATTCACACATATCCTACATATTTAGGCTCAGTTCTTAAACTCACTAGAATCATTTGGATGATTTCAGTTCAGAGATTGCTCATTTCTAGTGAACAAAAGGTAAAAGGTAGCTGTTAAATTGAAAACTATCACTACATGACATCACAAGGTGGGACAGAGCATTTTGAGCTTTGGAGATGTAGACAGACAGATAAGAAAGGATTACACAAACAAAAACACAACTCCAGGTATGTTTTTGATGAAGGAACAACATTATAGCATGGCTTAAAACTCAAAAGAGTCAATTTTTGGGTCATATAGGACCTTTAAACTACAGGAAAAGTCCATCAGTTCAAATTATTTTTAGTGCAAAAACTGTTGCCATTTTGTCTTTAGACCAGTGCTTCTCAATTATTTTCTGTGACGCCCCCCTTAGGAAGAAGAAAAAATTTCACGCCCCCCTTCCTGCGCGCGACTATAAATAGTATTATTTGTCTAGAAAATTGTTATTAGAACACCATTGTATCCTTGTATTAACATTATAAACAAAAAAAAAGAAAGAAACTTACAACAAAGACTGCACTGAGGACTCAAATATTAATGTGTTTTTAATGCAGCTTTGCGCACATTTGTTTACGTTTTACAGAAATGAAACTTAAAACCACCTCATTTGCATAAGCTAAAAGCACTGAAAAAAAAAAAACGCTCTCTCCTTGTGCCACTGATGCGTCAGCTTCTGTCGGACTAAAGGACACGACTCAGTGGAATATACGTGTTTTTTTCTGTGACAGAGGATGTTCTGTTAATGGTGAGTCTGTGCGTAAATCGCATGTGAGAACGCCACTGCCAACTACTGTTGTTGATGTGCAATTACACTTAGTTCTAGTACAGTACAGCAAAAAAACATGTTTCCCAGGGTCATACGCGCCCCCTCTGGCATCACGCCACGCCCCACTATTTGAGAAGCACTGCTTTAGACACAGGTGGCTAAAAAGTTTCACAAAGCTGTCTTAGCCTTTATTTTATCTAAACTGTGAGTGGTCAAAATGATATGCTTAATCCGTCAATACCTTATGCTGAGAGTCCATCAACATAGTTCTCTATTTATATTTATGTACTTAAATAGAGTACTATGTTGATGTATGTATGCTTTGTATATACAGCAGCTTTGATTTTATTCAGCATTCCACTTATAGTTCCCCACATTTTCTCGCACATTAATGTATGATTTTGCAGCTGAAGCTATATTGCCAAAAATGATTACACACTTGCAAGGAACATTTACAAAATCATTGCCTTTTCAAGCTCACAATTTGTAAAGTAAATTGGCTTCTGGACTGCACTGGCGGCTGTAATATAATACCAGAGTTAAAGATACACTGCAGCTAATCAAAGTGCACAAATCTCGTCTTGACATGTAATAGCTTTTAAGCACAGAGAGGCACATAGGAGCGCATCTGTGGCGCTGTGTGGATAGATGGAGGCTATCAGTGCAGGCTGGCTGTAGGTCGGTGGGTATGGGATGGATAGGGCCTCTGAGATTGGATCCATCTGTCCTAGAGAGGGGTGCAGGGTCACATCCCCACTATTACCTCTCTGTCCAATGATGCTTTATTCACCTAAATGTAGGAGGAGGTGGAAAGTAGGAGGAGGAGGAGGAGGAGGAGGAGGAGGAGGAGGAAGAAAAGGAGAAGGGTAGATGGATGGGCCTAATCTGAGCAACAGGCAGAGGACAGAAGACTGAGATGGAATGATTGGGTTAGCAGAGAGTGTATAGTGAGGAGTGAATCATATCGGACAGATACAAGTACTTTTTGAAATGGTAGACAAGCAATGATACTTACATTGTAGTTGACAAATGTACAAAGTTATAAAAAGTAAAGCCTTCTATTCACAAAATCTGACTCTTTTTTTTTTTTACATAAAATATAATTTAAGCAACTTTTTGGTTTTATTTAAGGCTTGTGACCCAACAGTTCCCTTTTGGATATCGGCTGATTGCACAGATGTTCTTTTCCTTGACTTATGATGATCACAAGAGGTGGTCCAGCACTATCTTGTCCCCATAGATGTTATTGCTTTGCCCAGGATGTTCCACAGTACAGGATTTTACTTTTCTATCACCAGGTTTTAGACTTAAACAACAATATAATACATTCAAAATAAGTAGCAAAAATAGCAAGAAGCAAATGAGGCATAATTATACAATTATACAACTATAAATGCACAAGTAAAAAATAAAAATAGGGCGGCAGTAGCTCAGTTGGTAGAGCATATGCCTCGTGATCCAGGGGTTGGCGGTTTGAATCCCCCTCTTGACGGGTTGACCGCATATGATCCCAGCTCCCACAGATGAGCGCTGCCGTTGTGTCCTTGGGCAAGACACTTAACCCCACCTCGCCCCCAGTGTCTGTAGCCCCCATGGCAGAAGATGCATCAAGGCCTGTTGTGACGTGAGCCGTCCTCCTGTGGACCCACCACCTGCGGGAGGATTCATGGGGGCGGGGTGATTCTGGGCAGCAGAACACTGCTTGGACTGCTGCCCCCGCAACCCAGAAAAATGGAAAAGTGGAAGAAAATGAATGAAAAAATAAAAATATAGAAATATAGTAATCTAAAATATATCTCAGCTACAGCTCTGGAAAAAAATAAGAGACCACTGCAGAATTATCAGTTTTTCTGATTTTACTGATTGTGTTTGGCCAGAAGGATTTTTGTTTGAGTCTATAAACTACTGACAACATTTCTCCCAAATTCCCCAAAAAATATTATCGTTTAGATCATTTATTTGCAGAAAATGACAAATGGTCAAAATAACAAAAAAAGATACATGTTTTCAGACCTCAAACAATGCAAAGAAACAAGATCAAATTCATTTTAAAACAACATAATACTAATGTTTACACTTAAGAAGAGTTCAGAAATCAATATTTGGTGCAATAACCCTTATTTTTAATCACAGCTTTCATGCGTCTTGGCATGCTCTCCACAACATTCACATTGTTCTTGGGTGACTTTATTCCACTCCTGGTGCAAGAACTGAAGTAGCTCAGCTTTGTGTTTGTGTTGGAATTCAACAGATGCTGGAATGGAATGGCTGTAATACATGTAGAGATGCTGATTTCAGAAAAAAATGCAGTGGTCTCTTTTTTTTTTTCCAGAGCTGTATATACAAGAGGTGGGTAATGAAAAACAAGGTCATGTCTAGCAATAAAAACTCCTGTAATTGAATGAATATTCCAGGTCAAGCTATAAAATGTCCAAGGAGACAACTAGGTCGTGGACTTCATCTGTAAAGTTACTGAACGCACTTTTAAGATAAATCAGTAATCATCTAAAACAATCTAAAAAATATATTATACATGTTTGCTTAAACTTGTATGCATGACACAAAGATTCACATTCAGGTCAAAAGAGATTAGAGGACAGGACAAAAAGATCATGATAGAAAACTAATGGTGGGTATATGGCCCACTGAAGGACAATCACCGTCTATCAAGAAGTCAAATTACCTGCCCCTCCACTGCGCCCCTGTCTGCCTGCCCGAGTAGATCATGGGCAGGAGTGGGCTGACCCGCTAAGGAACACTGATTGAATCTTCAGTGGGATTAACAGGGATTTAGCCCGGTGTAATGATATCTGAATGAGTTTATTAGCTATCAGATGACACGCAGCTATTTGACCTCTACAAGACACAGCACGAGGATGCAGCGAGAGTGGAGGGAAAGGGAGACAAAAGAGACTAAGGCAAAAGCTATAGAAAATCTGAGAAATGCAGCACAAATACATTTTGGGCTGTATAAAATTTAAGACACTAGAAAAGTAGCCGACATTACAATAAGCACCAATAAGCCACAGTCTCATATTTTTTGTTCTTTGAGTCTAAACTCTATGCACTAAGACTGAATTGTAATATTATTTTTATGTGTGTGTTTTACAAAATACAAAATATATACATGATCTCATATATAGATGTAGGTCTCATATCAAGAATACTAAATCTAGACCTTTAATATACAATTACAATAAATGATTAAATGCTAAGATGCTATTATGTGACTAATCATTTGTAATACACTGTCAATAGACTGTTAATAAAAAAATGAACAAGACTTTTCATTCAGAATGGATATTTTATTAAGAATGATTCAGGCATAGCACCTACTTAGTTTTTAAATAACTTATTAAGTTACTAAGCCCCAATCATTCTTAATAAACTGGGTTTTTTTCATTATTAATAAACTGTTTTTTAATAAACTGTTTTCATTATTAAAGGGCCCATATTACGCTATTTTCTGATCTATGTTATACTGTTGATTCCTCATCAAAAACATACCTGGAGTTGTGTTTTGTTCCATTCACACATGTTTAACACACAAACGCAATTTTAGTCTGAGTTCTTCTCTCAAACAGAAAACACTCTGTTCCCCCTTGTGATTTCATGTGGTAATACAGGAAGTGCTTCAGTTGTTTTTAAACTCTATAGAATTTCACCAGAATCATTTGGATTATTCCAGCCCTGAAATTGTGAACATTTACTGAACTAGAGGTAAAAACTACAGCTTTCATGACACCACAAGGTAGAAATACATTTTGACCTTTGGTGACATTGACAGACTAATAAAAAAAAGGTATTCAAACTTGTGTGAATGAAACAAAACAAAACTCCAGTTATGTTTTTGAGGAGGTAACAATATTATATCATGGCTTAAAGCTCACAAGAGTCAATTCTGCGTAATATAGGATCTTAAATTCAGTCTTTGTTCATGCTTGATTAAGGTTCAGGTGTAGTTATTATAAAGTGGTACTATTTATATTTAGATAGTACAAACAAAAGGTGAAGTCAAATATAGACTAAATCACTCTATGGCTGCTTTGTGGAGGTTATGTGAGGTCTGGAGACAGTAATTTTCTCAGCAGTGTTTTTATTGTCCTTCACTAGCAATATGCTGGACACAATAATAGAGTGCGCACCAGTGGAGTTGGTCTGTTTGGTGTTAGTGGAGGAGTAAATGACTGCACTCCTCGTCCTGTGTGAATAGGTCAAAAGCATAAATATGAAAGTTTCCCTGCTGGCTCAGCGGGCTGCAGCCGCTCTATCGATCAGCCCACCACAGCTGGGAGCACAGTCCATTACTTTGACTCGACATGTGAAGTCACTGCTCATGAAATTTTGCCATAGATTTTAAAAATGTAAGGGCTGTCGGATCAGCACTGTAACATGATTTCTGCAGTGCATCCACCGGCTCGCAGCAGCAGCCTGGTGGAAAAGTATTAAAAATTAAGATTTGTTTCTGTTCTAAATTGCTATACGAATTGGATAAATGATGGGTCTGGAAGTACCATAAACTACATCCACTCTCTCCATCTCCAGTGAAATATGATTCTAGTGAAAACCCAGGGAGACTGAAATGAGAGAAATGCCCAGTGATAATGTCTTTGGAGTGGGGAGTGAAAACTTGTCAGATGTAATAGAAAAAACAACATGTAGCCATTTTAGATCTGTGAAAACCTGATCCAGGCAAGATGAAAGTGTACAGAAAGACAAGCCGTAATAACAGGCAATTTACTAATGCGTTAGACCGACACTTTCACATCCTGCATTGTACATAGCCGTTTCAACACATACAATGGATGGGTCAAATGCACAGGACAAATTCCCCCAGGGACAGTAAGTGGTATCTTAGCTCCTAAAAGACAACCTGGTCATAGAGGATAGTGAACATGTGATCATAGTGAATGATTTTATCGTTTTAGATATATGATGTAATGTAGTGTAATGTAGCATATTCAATCATATATCCAAAAATACTTTACATAAGCATTTTATAAACATTTTAAGTTGAAGCAGTTGACGTAACCATACGAAACTTGACTTTCTACTTACATTACTATAGTGCACTCAAGTGGCAGCATGATGTTACTACAGAAGAGAAAGATGGCAAAATTGTATTGAGGTTCAACTTATCTACAGCCTGAACAGATTTAAATGTTGACTTGGTTTACTTTTAAGGAAAAATTTATAAATTGTTTTGCATTTGTGGCGTGACCAGTTGTGTACATGTTTTTAGAGTTTCAAAGGGTTTCAAAACTGGGAGGACTGTTTTCTATTTTTCTTTTCTTTCTCATCCTGTCCTTTATTTATTTGCAATTTAAAGTCAAATTTGATACTTATATTTAATGCCATACTGTGGAACATTGCAAGCTAAGCAATAATATCTCTGTGGAGACTAGCAGGTGGTGGACCCTCTACCAGAAATGTTACATAGTGCACCTTTAAAATGGAATATTATGCATTTATTTTAGTTTACCATTTATATTCTGTATTAATGTTGCTTTATATACATTTACCTTGCTGGCCTTGCAGAATTATGTCATCTATGGGCGCACACAGAGCCTCTACTTCTTTATTGGGTCGGGTGCTTGGGCAGCGGAACGCCTTGGCACTGCTCATTAATCAAGACGGTGAGGTTGATGTCACAGCAAGATGGGAAACGCTGCTCTGCCTCCCCAGATGAACTATAGTGCCTCCATCAGCTTCACTATGTCCACAGCTCAGGAGTAAGAAAGACTGATCACATGTCTGTCCAGTGCCGCCTAAGTCAAATTAAAATCTGTTCAACTGGATTTAAATTTGTGAAAGTAATGATGCCCGGTTTGTACAATCAGGTTGTGCATGTTGTAAATGACCCTGTGAAAGTATTTTGGTGCGGAAAATCCATCAGTATGCATTTACAGCTGCACTGTGTAACATTTCATGTTACTGCTTTACCTGGAATGTTGCAAAATATGGCATTAAACTTATATCTCCATGGAGACAAGCAAATGACACCACCAGACAAGGTTATGGGTCAAATCTGTGAAAAAAAATGACCAATCATTTTCAAGTTTTTTTCCCAATAAAACACATGTAATTGAATAAATGCAAGATATACACCAACATACTGTGGAGCATTCCGGGAAAAGCTATGACAACGAACAGGTGGTGGTACCCGCTAACAGAAAAGTGAAAAAGAGCTAAACTGATTCAGGAGTATTTTACTTTTATTATAAAATGAAGAAAAACATCAGTCATGAATGAGAGAGAGATGTGGAAGTTTGTGAATTTCCATGCTGGACCAGGATTACATTGTAATAACAATTCTGGTATTTAAAGTCTGTGTCTTTCTTAGCTGTCAGGGCACAATGCAGGTTGCTTTTCTGAGAGTGAGATAACCTGTAACAACATCTGAAGGCAGCAGGCGGATGTAGGAGAACTCTTCTGATGAGGTGAAGCGTAACTTTGTTTGGGGGTCTGTGTAGTTGGCCTGAAAAAAATAAATAAAATGCATTATGTTTGTTTCCAAGTAAATTATTTTTGAAGATGCCCGTGTTTTACTTACAGGGAGTCCTGAGATGTCTGAGTATTTCTTAGAAGGTTTTAGGGAGGGTGGGGCATCTATGTTATAATCTATAAACAAAATGACACATTTAGGCAACATATAAATACTTTAACACATATAGCAACAATGAAAGTGACCACACTCACAGTTGGGGTCATCGAGCTTCCAGGGCAGTGTCTTCTCCAAAGCTAAAATCTGTTTGAGATTCTTCCACGTCCTGTTCTTTTTGCCTGCTGCTGCTCCTCCAATGCCTGAATGCTGCAAGTTATAAAAAAAAATTATACAAAGGTATATTAACAAATTATTAACATTTGTGTGGTCTCACCATAAATGTAGGGTCTTTAAATGGCGGGGGCTTTGCTGTGGACTCTGTAAGTGCACATGAAGCATCTAAAAACCCATCAGCTACAGTCTCCACCGCTGTTACCTTGCAAAAATACACAACACAAACCAATCTTACATGTTTGAGTTGATGGATATTTATTTCGTTTAGAGCCTTTTTTTTACCTGTGCCTGTGCAGTTGATGCTGTGATCGGAGTCGTTTTCTTTTTCTTACTGCTGTTGCTGGTTTGTTGAGCTCCACTCACAGCCGTAGATCCAGGGCGTTTTTTCTGACGCGGAGCCGAGATACTGGCGGCCGCGGATGGTCCTTTAATTGTTATCGTGGCCTGGGAAGCCATACCGAGGTTAAACAATCACTAAAGTGTTTTTATATGGCATGAACATGGGCATGAATTGAGATCTCGGGAATGTAAACAAAGTCCTCTAACCCGGAAGTGAACTAGTAAGACTTCCGCTTGCGTATTAGCGAGGTTATTTGAATTTAGCCATTATTATTATTATTATTATTATTATTATTATTATTATTATTATTATTATTATTATTATTATTATTATTATTATTATTATTATTATTATTATTATATCACCAAATAATAATCAGAGAACTAAAGCAACTTCTCATCTAAGGACTAGTCATATAGGCAAAGACTGCACTCATAATACTTTTATCTCCATACAGTAGGCCATTTGTCTATAAATAGGCTTATCTAAATTGTGATTTTATAAACTGGACAAAGGCCAAGATAGTAGTCCTCACATTCATTTTATGATCAATATCAAGTGCTTCAGTACCACAATTACTGTAATTATGTATCATATTCCTCATACTCCTCATACAATGGGTCATAATTGAATAAATCATTAGGACAAATTATAAAGTAGTATTCCTCTGAGCAGTCAGATGTTGATTGTCCCAGATGATGTGAGCCAATCATGTATAGCCTAATGTGTATACTGTGGTCTATGGTACTAAATTGCTAATCATAGTGCTGATCCATATTCCTCGACAGCTTTGTAGTTAGAATTTTAGGGCCGAGTATAAAAGGCACACATTGCAGTAATAATTCAAAGCGTATTCCATCTCCAGATCTCAATCCGTCATAATTGCCAAAGCAAAGTAGGCAATAGGAAGAATGACATGTGCACATATGCAGTGGTCTGTCTCTCTCACATGTGTTTTGACAGAGCTACAGGGGCTTCCATTAATCTTTATTAGGTACAATAAAACTTTGATAGAGCAAAACTGCAGCATTAAAAATAAAAAATATAAACACAAGCTCACATCCATACCAATCAAAACACATTAAATAAACAAATAAATAAATAGATTATTGCACTGAGTCCCTTCAGGTCTTTTATCTGTCCCTGTGCTCCTGGAGTATCCACTGATCATGGGGAGAAGCTGCCTGTGGGGGTATGAGTTTGAAGTCTTCTCGAGGGGAGAGTGCAGCAGAGCCTGTT